>PYAF01002670.1:1694490-1715793 GCA_007407185.1 Glycine tomentella | reverse complement strand
CTTCATCTATTTTAACAGCTAATATTATCGAACACTTATAATTTAATAAGTTAGTTTTTCTTTAGCTATCAGATAACTTTTTAGCTCATAATTAACTTTTCAACTAGTTTTTATCAAACATAGGTTAAATTGTAAAAAATACTAAGAAAAAAGTTACAATGAATAATATTATTATTACAATAAATAATGTTTTAGTCTTGTAATAAATGTTGTGCAAAACCTATTTTTTTCATAATATCAATATCAATTTATATAAATTATTGGAATATTGTCCGCTTTGATTTTTTGGTTGTTATAAAACTCATTAATAATTTATTCATAATCAATATTATTTAAAACAATGATAACATGAGTAACTAATATTATTCTAAAAGTTGTTATTAACAATAACACGGGTGGTTAGTAATTCGTGTTGAACTTTATTCATGAAAAGTGTATATATATGTCTAATTTTTTCAGAGACCAAATCATCTATGGTTGAGTTGTGTCCTAAACAAGGAGGAAGGATAAAAAATATCTCACTGTTGCTCATTTTTTATACAATAAAAATTCAAGACAATTAGACTAATCACCTTTTTCATTAAAATCATTAAAAAATGAGTCACAATTATATTTATATATGTTGGTTATTTTTTTCAATATTCACCAAGTTAGTGCATTAGAACAAGTCAGAAATTATGTGTATATATATATATATATATATATATATATATATTACAGATTTATCAAACAAGCTAACATTTTTTAATAAAAACATGCAAACAATTAAAAGATAAATAACTGAATGATTTAATACATTATAACTCCTCTTGAAAAAAACAATACATTAAGAAATTTTAATATAATAAATATTTTTTGTTAATTTAAATAGGTTGACTTGTTAGGTTTGAATGATTTAAAGTGTAATCATTCTATCTAAATAGACTTTAATATAAAGGTGTGTGTTGGTTAGGACTTTAATAAAAATATTAGGGATGTAATGGTTAGGACTTTAATGTCATATTGTTAAATGAATTGGAATGGGAGGAGTTTCGGGATTGTGGGTGTCTTGTCTCAAACTCAATGGCAACCAAAGAATAAACCATTAAACAAACCAGACAATTTTAATATTAAAAAGTTATAAATTTTTAACATTAAATCTTAACCTCCTATCATATAAAATGCTTCCTCTTATAAAACATATCTTATATATAGAGCATAGATAAGTTACACCAATAGTAACTCTAGAAAGTTATTCTCCATCATCATCAATACTAATCTTAATCATTAGATTTTAAAAAAATAAATAATGAAAATGAAAAATAACTTACTTAGAGTTACTTTTAGTATAACTTGATCATTCCTTTTATATATATATATATATATATATACATATATATATATATATAACATTTTTTTACGTGTTTTAATGCACTAACTTGGTGAATATTGAGATAAAATAACCTACATGTATAAACGTATAAATGATATCGTGATAAGTTTTTTTTAATGATTTAAATAAAAAAGAACTTGATCTGCACTAATTCTCTTGAGTTTTTATTGTATAAAAAATGAGCAACATTGAGAAACTTCAAATTTCAAACTCTGTTATTTACACGCCCTCTTTAACTCAACTATATTTAGATGATTCATGTGATATTGGTTCCTATGGAAAGATTAGACACACACACACACATATATATATATATATATATATATAATTTTCATGAATAAAGTTTAATAAAATCTAACATGAATTATTAACTATTCATGTTATTGTTGATAACAATTTTTAGAATAATATTAGTTATTCATATTATTATTGTTTTAAATAATATTGATTATGAACAAATTATTAATGTGTTTTGCAAAAAATAAAATAAAAATCATGAACGTGTGATGAGTGAACTGAGTTTGTGTTGATGGTAAAGAGTGGGTGGCGTGACATCGTAGCTTTGGGATCAAAATGCTAATGTTGAAATGCAATGAGGTTAATTTCCTTCACATGAGAGTCAATTTTATATATTTGCTTCATGCATGCGTTTGAATTAATAGGTTGGTGGGGTGTTGTTGCTTTTTTTGTGTTTGCACATTAAGTGTTAGGTAACAAGGTGCGTGACCATCTCATGCACTTTTTATTTGTTTTACCAGGTTGATTGTATTATGTACTTTTGGATCTTATAGAGTTACACAATGTGCTTCTCTAAGGATATATTTTTAATAAATTTGATTGGTCGTGCTCAGGACTATACCACTATGATAGTTTAATAGACAATTGAAAGTTATTCGTTAAAAACAAACTTATCTATATAGCTAATTTATTGGAGTTATTTGCTTATAAAAAAATTTATTTGAGTTATAAGTATTTGATAAAATTATCAAACTTGAAATAGCTTATATATGTAAAATGATATAAACTAACATGTTATATGATGTTTTTATAAATCTTAAATATATTTTATAGATAAAAATATATTTTGAATAATTATAATTATTTTTTATTTTTTATTTTTGAACTGTTATAATTTTATTTAAATTATATTTTTGGTTTCATTATTTATTTATTTTCATATTGCACTTTCATCTAATAATCCTACCAATTATTACATACATTTATGTAGAAGTTAGTTGTGTTTTCATTATGTTGATTAACATGATATGATAATAAAAATGCAATATTATATCTTAAAATAGTATTAAAAAAATCATATCTAATGTAATAAATAAAGTATAAAGCACATGCAATAAATATTTCAAGGGTATGAAAGAAATAAAGTATAAGTTAGAAACTACAAAAATAATTAAAATTACACTTTACAAAATATTATAAGCTGCTAAAATAATACTAACATGTTAGAGCCTATGTATCGAGGAGCATTTAGTGCTTTGTATGTTCCATCAGAGAGTTACATGAATTTTATTTGTACAATTAGTAATTTAGCATGTCATATTATATACCTAAAGTCTATTGCATACTAATAATAACATGAGATTATTGAAAAACCTTTGTTTGGAGAGCTATGGAGAGCATCATATTTCAGAGAGTTTTGCATTGAAAGTGTGGTGTCTGTTGTAGCATGCACTTTCTCTTATGGTGTCATTGGATTCCACCATTTTTATTGTGGATAATTCTTCAGCTAACTTTAACATCCTCTTGTGATAATGAAATCAGTGGATACACCCGAGGCTGCTAGCCTGATGCTTTTCTTTGTATAAACTCTTTTGGCCAACATATATGGACAGTTAACCAGCATCACCAATTAACACTAATGATTTCTCAGACTTACGTTTAGATGAATTACAACTTTGAGAATAGCATGTTTCTCTCTGCTACTTTACACTGTAAATCTATCTTGCATGTGTTCCTACAGTGAAGAAGAGTCTTGGTTTGGGGACTGTAGGATGACTTTGAGTGTGTTTGGGAAACCATTCAAATGTTGAACGGGAGTTTCCCAGTTTCCCAATGTAAAAACGCAAAAGCAAGGGAGGGCTTGCTTTGAGTTGAACGTGGGTTACATTTGATACAACTCCAATACAAACGCATGCTTTGTGGTGTCCTCTGAAAAGGATTGGGGCGGCAGACCCTGCTAAAACAAATAACTCTAATATATGGTCATTCTTTAACTCAAATATATGCCCATTCTTTCAAGATTAAACACTAATTAAACGCATGGTGCAAATTGTAATCTAAAAGGATATGGATTATTAAACATTCTTTCATGGGACAAAAAGCTATATCTCCTAATGCAGATTATAAGTGAATTGGGGATATTGTTACAGACAAAAAGGATATGGATTAACACCACACAAGTCCATGTAAACTCAAGCACACATACTATTTAGTTAAATAACATTTTGACACTCAAAGCGGGAAACAACTTGATCTGCAAATATATATATATAAACCAGAAACAAAAAATATACTTACTACTTTCTTTTCCTTTCCAGAATTTGATTTGAGTACCCAAAGACGCTGAAATCAAAACCGAGAACACTGAAAAGCATAAACTCTGAGAATTAATACGAACTCAAAATAAGATTAATTAAAAAACGATAGAGACAGCAGACACAGACATATGTTTGTTTCAGATAACCACCGATGTCGTATTTCTTTGGAATATGGAGAAAAGGAAAATTAGCATATCATGGGATGGGGTATTCACTACATATTCATTTTACATGACATATTGGCATATCACCATGCAACGAGAATGAAAAGAAAAAAAAATAAAAGCAAAAGAAAATCACTTAATTAGGAAAAGTAAAAGAAATTAATTACCTCAAAAAGATCAACCAAATTCAGCACCTACGGTTTGAAATTCGAAAGCTTGCTTGAGTGTTGGGTCTCGTTCCAACTTTGATCCTCCAAGCACGTCATCTTAAACATGTCCTCCAACACCTCCATTCGGACAAAGCAAATATGTAGGGATCAAAAGTCCTTTTCGGCATAAGAGGTGTTCCAGCTCCAGAACTGACGTGTCTAATGAGATTCGCATTGTAATCAGAAGCAGCTTCGGGTCAACACCAACTTGGGCCGGGTCACAAACCGAGGGCCAGCCCGTTTCAGCAATAACAATCACAACATCCTCAAAGCCCAAAACCTTCAACGCCAAATAAACCGCGTCAAGTTGCGCATCCAACATGTTCGTGTATCGAAGCTTCGTGTTATCATCAACAACAAAGACACCTGAATTGCTTCGAAAGAGTGCATAATCAAGGGTGCTGCTGGAAGTGCATCCGAAGAAAGGGCAAGGGTTAACCATGAATGGTGCATTTGCGTCTACGAGAAAGTTAAGCATTGGTTTGATACGTGTGCGTGTCGTAGCCTTGTCTGAATTTGGCGGCGGAGGGTGGGTTCGAGTTTGATAAAATGCCCAACGAGTGTGGCGTGGAGATTTTAATGTTGTCGTCTAGTGATGCTGCCACGAGGGCCACGTGGAGGGTTTCCATGGCGGGTACAAGGTTGCTGACGAGGAGTTTGTTGGCGGTGGACAACACTTCGTTGCCTACGAGGATTCGGATTAGTTTGGTCGCGGGGATGAAGGATTGGACGTTGATTTTGACCCATTGTTGTCGTAGGTTAAGTTTGTGATGTCGGGGATTTGGTCGTTGGGGACGGTTATGGTTACCTCTATGCGGGCGTTGCCAAATGCGCGTAGAATTTCAGGGTTCGCGTCGAAGAGTCTCACTTTTTTTTATTGTGGTGGATTTTGATAGGAATTTAGCAACGATGGCTGGTGCAGGAAGGTTGTTTGCTACTGTGCCATAATTAACACCAATTCCAATTCCTTGTGCTCCTATGAGGAAGTTAAATGTCAAGAGAGTTGAAATAATAGAATAATGGAGAATTGGTATGATGGGCTTATACATACCTTGGATAAGAGCTAATATTGCAACAACCAACAAAATTGCATTGAGTATTGAAGCCACAGGAGACGTTTGCTCCATGGCTTCGGTTGATGTGATAAAAAAAAGTAGCTAGTCAGGTGATAATGCTTGATTGAGTCTATGATGAAGTAAACTTGAGATGCTTTGCTTTGGGTTCCGGTGAGGGGACATCTTTTTGTGTGCTGTTTGCTTGCTCCATTGCATCTTCTCTTTTTCTTTTGAATCTCCTCTTTATTTTATCCCCTTAATCTGTGACACTTTTTTTCCAGGTATAAATCACAGATATTCTTTATGAAAGAAAATATAATCTTGTTAGATGTATAGATACCTCTGTACTATTTGACCTCTTGGAGAGAAAAGATAGAAGTATAAATAAGATATATGATATAATTTAATAAGAAGAGATAGATGAGAAAAAAATAAAGTTGTCAACTAGGTGTATATGATATATAGGTGTTAAAAAATCAAAACACAAACTATTATAAATGATAAAAATTTTCTTTATAAAGTATATAACATGATTGCTTAAAACTCAAACTTAAAGTTATATGAGAGTAATTAATTAAGCTTAAATAACATGTACCAATTGATATGTGGGTGGTAGTTCCTTTGTGACATTTAGTATAAGAAAATAAAATCTGTGCTACATTGCTCGACATTAAACTACTGTTAGCATCTGGAACTGAAACTTATTATAGAATTCAATGTGTATACAAAATATATTATCTATTAACCAATGAGTGTAACAAAAGCAAACAGGGAGACAAGGGCATAATCTTTCCTTGCTAGGATGGAGAAAAAGGTTTTGTCAAATAGTACAAAGGCTCTCCTAACAAGCAATCTTCGTCTCTTAAACAAATAACAAAATATAAACAAAGGAGAAAGAAAGTCATCTCGAAAGAAGGCAGAGTTATAGGTTCGTTCCATCCATGAGATGGGCAGTGATTAGTTTTTCGTTTATTCCGTATCTCGCTTACTTCTGTTATTTAAGATTTTGAACATCCTATGTAGTAATCCAACAAAAAAAATGGTTATTATGTAACTCAATGAAATAGGCCTCTTCGTAGTCCTAGCTAGGAATGCCACTCACATCCTTCGACTCAACATTAATTAATTCATCAGATTAGGTGTGGCTAATTACACAAACTAATAGGTTAATTGGATCACCTAATTTATCTCGTTATATAGCGAGTTAGGAAAATTAATTAACCCATCGAATTTAACTTGTTTTGCCACTGTTAGTGATTGAGATTCATGCAAATGAAAAAAAAAATGACATACAAAATTGACCCGTGGGAAAAACCTATGTATATTACCCATCCATTCGCTGCAATGATAGGTTGGGAAACAAATTTCTTTGTGAAGTTTGACAAAGACAACAAACATGAGCATTATAATGGATCAGGCTGCACGTACTTTATATATGACTAGTCCTTCTCTGTTCTCTCCTCCATCTGAAAAGTCGTGCTACTACGTATATCAACTCGGTTAAGCAACGATTACCAGCATCGTTATAAATTATTAGCAATGCTCATCAAATCTGTTTATTCCCCAATTTCATGGGATTTGCTAAACTCATGGTACCACTTGACAACAAAGAATAACGTCGTTCCTTTGATACCGCCTCCCTTGTAATACAATTTAGTTTTCTACTCCTGAATTTACATAAACTGGTGTATGTAAATGACAATTTCATTACCTATATATCCTTAATTAACCTTCAATCCAACAACTGAGTCGGCAAGAAATTATCATCCAATTGTGCGTGGATTCTGATTCAGAGATGAGTTTATTGGAGATACAATTAGTTCACGTTGTGAAGAAATATCGCTAGCATAGCCAAATATATAACTTTTTTTATGCTTTTTTTTTAATTTACGCTTTTATTGGTTGATTGATACATTTAACTTTATGAGTTGAATAAATAAAGTTATATTTTCATAGAAACCTATGTTATTAGGTGATCTAATATTGATTTTAGAATTACTTGATAGTATGTGATTTCATACTCGCTAGTAATCTT
Organism: Glycine tomentella; assembly: GCA_007407185.1. Lineage (NCBI taxonomy): Eukaryota > Viridiplantae > Streptophyta > Magnoliopsida > Fabales > Fabaceae > Glycine > Glycine tomentella. The sequence goes on along the minus strand of PYAF01002670.1, from coordinate 1,708,403 downwards.
TGCCTTAAAAAAAAAAAAAATACCCACCACGTGTAATCCATACACTTTTTGTATCTTTCATGAGAAAATTGTGGAGGAACGAACTCATATACCAATGACTCTATAATTAGATGATACTGTTTTTTTTTTTGTATTCTTTCTTTATATCTTTTTTTTTTCACAATTCATTTTATGTATCATTTTCTTTTCTATTTCTGTTTTTCTCTTTTGTCATAAATATATGTTGTGGATTTTTGTTACACAGACAATATTGTTCTTGGAAAGTTTAGACTTGCCTGGTTGGTAATTGAAGCTAGCAAGGAATGAAGAAAATTAATGAGGCATATGAAGGGTTATATCACTTGGCTAATTGGCTTGCTTTGCATTGCAATATGCATAGGAGGGAGGATTTTTTTGTAGAATCTGAGGGCATGATACCCAGGCCGGGGTCTTGCCCACGAGTTAAAAGAGAGCATAGACATGACTTGTGGGCTGTGGCTCGAAAAGTTTGCAACTTGATAACACTTTGCAAATGTAACATATATAGATGAAACAGAAGATCTATAATTCAGAAAGCAAAAGCATTTTTTGATTTACATGCTAAACAACTGTAAGGACACCAGTGAATTACTAGGAGTAAAAAAAAAGTTCATCAGAAAATGTGTTTGGTACCAACAGGAGAGCAGTAATTGACAATTTGAACCCATGGGAATCGCGTCACATTTATTCACAGCAGTCAATAAAGATTTTTCTTCTTTTCTTTTTTTGTATTTTTCGTAGAAGTACTAAACCAGCTGCTACACTTTCTATGTTAATCTAAAAGCCATTCATAAAGAGTTCAAGACATTAGTGATGGCACCGATCTTTCTTTCAAATTTCTTCAAGATACGTTAGCATTTGCCAACACGAATACACAATGGTGTTCTTTACACGGCAAAATATTGTTTGAGTTGATCAATTGTGGAGATTTTTGTGGAAATAATGGCAACTGAAGTTGAATTCATAGTTCAGATGAGTCCTCGTAGATGCATGTGTGACTGCAGGACTAGTAATATTAATCTTTCATCGTTCATTCACAAAACATATTGTATAGCTTTGGCGGGAGCTGAAATTTGTAACCAAAAGCATGTGGCCATGTGCAACTGCGTGAATTATTTCAAATTATGCAAGAAAAGGGAAAATTTTCAGATTTATGGTTGTACTGTGTATGCAGGATAAAGTTATATAAACTTTTGTTTTGTTTAAGAAAGTGAAAAGAAAGAAAGTAGGGAAAAAAAGGAATTTTTTATAATTTGTTTGGCAGAAGAAGATTTTTTTCTTCTTATCTCACGTTTGAATGTGTAAAAATAAAATATATATAAAAAAAATGTACCCAAAAAAGAGATAAATACCTTCAAAGGGAAGAGAAGCATAAAAAAATATTTCAACGTCGTCTTTGTATAATAAAAAGTCTTCTTTCCTGCACATCCAATTTGGGACGGAACCAAAATTATTGTGGAGCTGAGCTAAAGCTTTCCTTTATCTCATGTTCATAAATGAACCAAACGAACTGCGTTACGGAATATGGATGAATATTTAGAAGTTTTTACTCCTTTAATATTCATTTCCTCTGTTATTTCAACTGCAATAAAAAAAATTTAAGAGTAAGTTTGAGGAGTTGTTTATCTCAATTTTAGAAAAAATAAATATTACCTGGATCTTTGGTATGGCCAAACTTACTTCCACAATCAACACACTTCGTCCTTGCTCTGCTTCACTGTAAATATAGAAGAAAAAAATTGTAGCGAAGATAGAATAAAATTATAAAATTTTCTTTATTTGAAATGAGAAATAAAATGGAAGAAAAAAATTTAGTAGGTACTACAAACACACAAAAAAAAAAAAAATTACCTTGCCCTAAAATGAGGGGAAATATTTGTTTTATTATTATTTCTTTGTTTTACCTTTTAAGTAACTTTTTTTTAAATAGAAAACTTAAATAAACTTTATTTTCTATAAAAAATAGGTTTTATTTAGTCTTTTAAAAAATCTCTATAAAATTTAAAATTTATTATTTTTAGTTTTTACTATTAAGTAATAATATTAATTGATGCTGCAATAACTATATTAATAACTCATTAACTTATTATATTATAAAAACAGTCTAATAAAATAATAATCATTAAATTATTTTTTTATTAAAAAATAGTTTACAAAAGACTTAAATAAATTATTTTAAAAACAAATATGTATTATCTAGCATTTTTTAATAGCCGCTACCCTTGTGAAGAACGAGGGCGCTTGTTACTGGCCTCCTATCATTATCTCATTATCCAGGTCGTTCGTGTGTGCAATAAAGATGTGGAATTGTGGGTATTATTAGTGATGTCACTTATAAATCTTGACTTTTTAGTGACACATTTCAATAATGATATTTTTTTTAATATTAAATAGCTATAGCTATTATTATTGATTGCGAACTATGATATAATATCTTCCTTTCTACATTGATCTGAACTCAGGCTGATGTAAGTACAATGCAATAAAGATTAAACAGTAGGTGAATATATTATCTCTACAAAATTATTAAATGCATAGATAGACCATAGGCACATAAATTTATTTATTTTTATTTATAAGAATTAAATAAAATACGAAATATACCAAAACCAAGCTTTAAAACTAATAATAATCCTAAACTAAAAACTAAAAACTAATTAATAGTTTTTAAAAATTTTCAAACTTACTTGAACATTTTTTTAGCTTAATTATCTTTTTTAATTCTTGAAAATTTGAATAGATCCGTCTTGTCCCCCGAGTTAAAAAAAAAGTTATAGTCTATAATTTTAAATAGTTTTTTAGCAAAATACAAATAACATTATCAAAATTAATGATTTGACACTCTCAACATTTGATACTTATATATTCTTGAGTGTTACATCATTTTTGTATTCCTAAACTAAAAATGGATTGTCTTAAATATAAGTATTTAAGATTTTTTTTGTTTATTTTTAATTTGGGAAATTAGACAGATTCATATGAAGAAAAATGTTAACATCTATTTAATATACTTTTTTAACACTTTTTTTATTAATAAAAATTTATCAGAGATCCTAAATTTTAGAGAATCTCATATTTCTTTTAATGATTCATTTTCTTGATTATGTAATTTTGAACAAATTTTAATCAGCGTTGACTCATCCTATATTATTAGTAGTCTTTTTTATCTTAAATTTTAGGGACTAAACGATAGTTGAACTTTTTTTTCTTTTCTTTTCCTAATCCTTTAAATAAATTTACTTGACCCTTAAGATAGCCTCAAACTCACCTGAATTGAATCGAATTAAACTAACTTGCAAGGTTCGGAAAGAAAGAATGCCATATATTTCGAGCAATTTCATTACGAGACATAAATATTATGCGACACAAATATATAAATTGCATGATTGATTAGAAAACAAGTGCCGATTATACTTATTTTAATAAGAAGAGATATAAATCACATCACATTCATTCTAAACAGATCCATCTCCCCAAATTAGACCATGATTATTAGTGGCATTATTAGTTAATTTAGTTATTTTTCTCTCTCTCCAATGTAAGGTTCCATTTGGTAAAGATGAAAAAAATCTAAAGAAAATAATTAAAATAATATTTTAAAATAAAGATAAAAATTTCACATCATTTTAATATATTTTTTTTTCATTTTTTAATCTTTTTCTCTGAAAATCAACACACCATAAGAAGAGAAAGAACACAATCTGACAAAAGTCACAACAAGTTTATCATCACACTAACGACAACATTACATATACACCCACCCACCGTCACAGGCCGATGAAGGACAGCATAACAGAGACAGACATGCGCCCATTAAAATGAACAGAACACACAACACAACACAACAATTGCGAACAAAGAAAGAACCTTTTGCTTTTCTTTTTTCCTTCTCTCTCTCCGAAAAGGACTGATTCCCTCTCTCTCTCTGTGCATTTTAGCTTTTTTTTTTCTTTCTTTTTTAAGAGATCGTTCTTCTTCTTCTTCTTCCCACTCACACTCTCACTCTCACTCTCTGTGTTGGTGAGATGGGTATGTCATGGCTGTGCTGCTGAGAATGGCTCAGCCTCACAATGACAACATCACCAACACTTCGAACCAGCAATTGGTACTCCATGACTTTCTGGGTATGAGGCCAGCCTCCGATTCCCCCAAAACCGCCGATGTCAGGTTACCGGAGCCTTCGGCCTCCGCCTCCTCCACCGGAGGACGCGGCCCCTTCTCCGCCGCCTCCGACATCGCTTCCGGTGCGTGCTACTTTGTTATCAAAAAAATAAAAGCCAATTTTTTTTAAAATAAAAATACTTTTTTTAAAGGGCAATTACCCTTTGCCCTTGAAGCCCTTATTTTCTTAACATTTAATCTCTTCCACTGATGTTCTCTACCATCTCTTTCTCTTAGTGGGGTACCTTTCTGATGGATTAGTTTAGTTAGGTCAGTGTTGGGTTAGGTTGCTTCTGTTGTCTTTGTTTACTTCTTATGCTTTTTTTCCCCTTTTTTCTCGATTTTTTGTTTCTTCATTTTCTGATGTCTTTTAACTCTTTATCATCTAGTGTGTTTTTAGTTGGTTGGTTGGTTGGTTTTTCTATTTTATTTTTTCTTCTGGTATGTGAATATATTGTCAGAGTTTTTCAGTATGGTGTTTTGATTTGACACTTTGTTTCTCTCTTCTACAAGCTTAATTTCATGCACCAAGTGGGAGGATTGAATTCATGGTGAAAATTTCTGTTGTTTTCTGGTCATGTACTGTCAACATTTGTGCATAGGGTAATAATGATGATACGGGGTTTTGGGTTTTTATCACAATTATTGATATTGTATTGTCTCTCTTTTCTTTTATTGGCTTTTTCATCTATAAACGGCCATTTTCCTTTTTTCAATTATAGTTGAAAATAGAAATTATTTATGGAAGTGTTTTTGGTTTTTTGAATGTAATGTTTTTTCCCCCTCATCAATTTGGTAGAGAAACAGGTAGGAAATCATCTCGAGGGAGTTCCATTCTATGGCCCGAGGAGTGATTTTTCTGGCACTGAGATAAGCAACAGATTAGTGGGAAACAAGAGAAGTAATTCTGATTCCACTTTTATGGGTTCCTCCAGAGATGCCTTCCAATTGGTCCCTGATTCCTTTCAAAACTCACATTTATTGAAGGTTGCTTTGAGTTATTGCTTAATTATTCTTCTCCAATGTTCTCAATGACCAAAAAGGAAAAATACTTTTGCTTTTGTCTTCTTTGCTTTGATATCTTGGAGTTCTGATTTTACACAGGTTCTCCGGAATGCAGCTGGAGGAGAAAGGCCTAGAAGGCCCAATGACGATGAAGTGTTACTTGGTATGCAGTCAATGAAGCCATCTTCTTCTCAGATATTTCAGCCTCCCACCAGCACTAAGATTGATGCCAATAAATGGGAACGGTCTATTCTCATGAATGTTGGCCCTTCCATGCAGCATCCACCGCATGGGGTGCAATTGGAACCTTTTGTGCACCAAATGGCTTCAAGCAAGATTAGGGATACCAATGCTGGCCCCTCATTCATTTCTCAGTCAGCTGCTGATGAAGGATCTAGAACTGGAATCAAGGGCCCTGGAATTTTAAGTTCTATAAACGCAGCTGCTACAGTTACTGAGAAAACTATTCCATCTGCTGTGATGCTTGGTAGCAGCAGGCCAAAGCCTGGAACTAATATAGTAGAATCATCCACACCTCCAAGGTAAATTCTTTCTTAAAAATAGAGTTGCTCAATTCCTCTTGGTTCTTGTTTATTTTTCACTCCCTTTAACTTCGGAAAAAGGAGAAGTTGCTTGACTTTATGCATATGATAATTGATACTGACAGCAGTCAACATGGGCTAACTTCTGCCAGCCGCCAGATGACTATTTTTTATGGAGGCCAAGCTCATGTTTTTGATGATGTCCACCCTCATAAGGTCTGGCCTCTACTTGTTAGCATGACATATTTGTTTATTGCATTTAGTGAAATAACAACAACAATAACAATGACAATAGCCTTATCCCATTAGGTTTGGTTAGCTGCATGGATCACATGATGTCATTAGGCATTAGGCATTAGGCTTGGTTAAAAGCCAAATTCTCGGGATATTTTTTTTGGTACAATTCTCAGGGTATATTGTTCACCATGAGATTTCTTTTAATAATTTCCTCCAATTTTCTTTTTGGTTTCTTTCTACCCCTTTTCACAAGGCCAAAAGCCATGCAATCTGTTCTCCTCGCTGGTGGCTTCAGCAGCCTTCCTTGTAATTTCAACAGTCTCCATTTGTCTACACTCTAGATCGAGTTGAGTTTAAATATAATGTAGATAGACCTCTGCATTGTCCACCCTTCACGTCCAAAAGGCTCTTGCATAAGAGGGCATGCTAAAGATTTAATATAGTATGAAACCATTCATGTGCCTTCACATAATAGCTTAAGCTTTTGGGATACTTAGTTCATAACAGTATGTTCTTTGTCCTGAAAATGATATTTTTAGCAGCAATGGGATGCAGCTCTGGGATCTCTTGATTCTCTTGAGTTTCAAAATTTGTTTGCATTTACTACTGGTTTTCATCAATTTTCTCTTCTGTGACCCCCTATAATATAGATTAATTCAATTGAAAATGTATTTGTTTTATGCTTAGCTTCTAATCTTCTATAGATCTCTTATTCATTTACAGATATATTGTTATTAACATTGATGTGATTCTTTGAAACTAGTTAAATTTATGAGATACTTTAATTCAAAAGAAATAGATCGACACTTGATTCACATTTGCACTCTGGAGGATCCAAGTATGTGAGTATGTGTGTAATCATTGCCTTGTCTTTGAATGGGATATTGGGATTAGGTGCTGTTTTTTACACATGTTTATGACAGCTCATATAGTTTGGAATCAAATAAAACCAGTGTATGATAACTAAATGCCCTTTCAATAAAGTGGGGTGCAATGCTTCTGATTTCTGAGTGGAAAAAAGGGGTAAAACCACTAAGCATTTTATCTGTCAAAGAGTCCTTTCTATAAAATGAAAGACACATTTGATGGACTGGAAGTCGTTTGAATTGCTGAACGTCTTACTTGATATTGCGTATTAATTCTGAAATGCTGGTTATTGTTTCCCAATGTTATTGTTTTGTTGTGGTACATTTTTGGAGAATCAGAATCTTTCTTGTTAATTTAAAGTTTTAATATTAAAATCAAATTAGAGAGGCACACAGGTTGTGTTAGGCCAACGAAAATTTGATGATTAGATGATTTCAGATTGTGTTGGGCCAAATTAGAGAGGCACACAGATTGTGTTAGGCCAACGAAAATTTGATGATTAGATGATTTCAGATTGTGTTGGGCCAAATTAGAGAGGCACACAAATTGTGTTGGGCCAACAAAATTTTCTGATTAGATGATTTCAGATTGGGTTGGTGTTGGTAAAATTTTGTCAAATAACCTGATGCGAGGGTTACATATTTAATTTTTGTATTTTTTAAATTATAAAAAAAATTAAAGAGTAAAAATTTCAGATTATACATACATGCACACTTGTCCAGCATATGTAAACTTGATACCGACCAGATTATATTAGGTTTAAAGTAATTCTACCCAATGTGGCTTGTTATTCAATCCGAATTTTTTTAATTGGAACGGGTTTGGTTGATTGGATTGGTATGCTTTGTCCAATCTGCGGGCAACCCTAATCAAAATACAGTGAGGATCTGTTTAATTGATGTACTTAATTCTAACTTGGTTAGCTTTTCCATAGAATTCTTCTTCTTCTGTATATCTGTTACAAACTTATCTTAATAGCTAGGTTTGAATATTAAGTATGAGCAAGCTATGAACTATGATGTTAATGCATCAGAGAGCCTCATAAGACATAAGTCATGATATAATAGACTTTCTTTTATTGTTAACTCTGTTGGGGGTCATTCCACTGACCTGAAATTTATGTGCATGCAAAATAAGCAGTATGGTTTTGTATTTTATACTTAAATGAGTTCTGCATGCTCTCTGATGCATGCAGGCAGATATTATAATGGCTTTGGCTGGGTCAAATGGAGGATCTTGGTCCACTGCATTCTCGCCTAAATCTGCTGTAAAGATGGTTAATGATGGTATCTTGCATAGCGGAGAAAATGAAACAGGTGTAGTTAGTAATGCAGCATTCCCACAGGAGCTTCATGGGAAATTGTCTATTACTGGCAGTTCTAGCCATGCCATCGGGCTTGGTGATCGAGTAACTACTCCAGCAGGTAATCCTCGAACTCAAACATAGTACCGGGTTTGATTTGGCTACATTCTTTGTCATATCATACTCCCAACAGTGTTGTTTACAAAATAAAAGATATTTTACTCCATAACAATAGGAGAATACTGAACCTTCAGTTGACCTTATAGGCCATGCTTTCTAAATTCAGTAGAATATGTCACATTCTTTCTTATAGACCTTGCTTAAACCAACTCAAAATGTTTCATGATTTTGGTTGTCACATGATCCATGGGCTTATGCCTTCCCTTCTTAAGGTCAAGGTTTCATATATTTAAAGGAAATGTATATGGTGGTGAACCAGAACCACAGGTGATACAACATTTATAGCCATTGGATATAATGAAGTAAAATTTTGAAAACTTCAAAAGATATTAAAATGATTCATTGACCAATAAAAATAAGTGGACCATGAGTGGTCCAAAGCTGGACCACTCTATAACAACTCATCTTTTGAACTACTAAATTTGTTACTGATTGACATTGCTGAATAACTGGTCATAGGGGCACACCATGGAAGAGTTTTTGCGAAAGATACAAGAAATCCTGTCCAACCACCAGATCCCAGTTCTGAAGACAAGAGAGCACAGTGATAGGAGTTTGAGGCTGAAAGGTTTTTGTGTTCCTATTTATTGGAAGGCTTATTTTGATTCCCGTTGGGGTATCATCCACTTCCTTGGTCAAATTTTCTTCAGATCTTTCAACTCCACCCCCCTCCCAATTGGTATTTTCCTCCCTTTTTTCAATGTATGTGGGGAGCAAGAGTAGGATGATTGTCTAAAGAATCCTAATAGATATATCAAGATAGTTTATGAAGTGCTTTCAACGTTAGAAATATCTTTATTGCAGATTCTACACTGTCAACTTATTCGGAGAAGTAGCTATGCGATTACTTTTAGTCTTGTGCATCCATTTAAACACTATTAAAAGATACCATTCGCGAACTCATCTATTTTTATCCTAAGATTATTAGATTAAGTCGCAATTATTTTTATGTCGTTGGGCTGTGTTATATCAGTTTGGCAGAACCGGTGCACAACTTAAATAAGGTGACTAGGTTAGGTTGGATTAACAAATAGATAGCATGTATAATTATTAATGTGACTGAACTCACCATCTAAACTTTATAAATAAACAATTAATACGTTCGTGTCTATAAGTTACAAAATGATATTTTTTTAAAAGAACAAAACTAATCTTAATTAGGAATTGTTTAATTATCTCTCCTAACATGGTGTACTGTTTTTTAACAATAGAAAAAAAAAAACACTAAGACATTTACAACAACTCACTTTTGTGATCAATCAAGTGAGTTAGACTCACTTGTTAAGGTGTTTTTTTTTTATGCGGTAGAAATACAATAATGGAAAGAAAACAACTAAAAGACTAGTTGTGTATGATAAATAAGATTCTTAGGATATCGGTCATTAGCATAGATTTTAGTAAAAAAAAAGACAAATATCCAAATAAAAAGATGATCATTTTTGGAACTTTCCTTTCTGGTCTCATAAATAAGGTGTGCTTTGTGCGCGCGCAAATGTGCATGCAAACGATAGAGAAAGTAAAAAAAAAAAAAAAAAAAAAATAAGCGTCGGAGGCATGTGATGTGCCTACTTCCTAGCTTGTCCTCGTTCTTGGATTTGTTTGTGGGTGAGTCGGAATGAAATTGAAATTTTGTCTGCACAGCACGGACCAATTTGACTTGTACTTTTCTCGGTTTTAAGTTTTAACATATGTTATGCTTGTCTTGTTTCCAAATATTCGGGTGTACGCATTGAAGAATTCTGTTAAAATTAATTCATCAGTATATAGGAATATAAGATGGGTCTTGATACTTTATGTGTGAGAGAGAGTGTAATAATAATTAAAGTCATCTTATAATAGTTAATGAATTCATTAAAATTAATTTATTAATATATCTTATTTTAAAATCTATATATATATATATATATCTAGAGATGCTCACAAATCCACCCCATTTAATAAAATTGAAAAATACTTATTCAAAAATTAAAAATTGATTTTCTTATTAATTTTGAAAACTGCTATAATCCAAATTTTGACTTTATACATAACATATGTATATATCTTTATTTATAAATTTATGATATTCATTTTTATATGTTTGTAAAATTATCACAACTTTATATATATATATATATATATAAGGCAATTTATTGGTAAATATTTCAGTAAAGATACATAAATATAATTGTGTAATTTTTTTTAATAGTTAGTATCTGAAGAATTATACTACTATTAATTATTTAATAATGACTTATAAATAAAATATTTAATATTTGTTACAAGTTTAATTTTTTTCTCAAAAAGATGTATTATACTTTTCATTTTTTGTTGAGCAAATTTTATTAATAATCAACAAAGTACAAAGATACTCTAATTCAAATACAAAAATCTGAGAAGGACATCAAAAGAATAAATAAAGACAAGCTATAGGGTCAATACATAACAAGATCGAGAAACAACTTAAAACCAAGTCCACGAGTCCTTTTATCAAATCCAAGATTTTATTACATTTGCATGCAGAAGAATTATTTATTTTATGAGAGAATTTGTGTTCAATTTTATTTTATTTGTGTACAATTTTTTTTTGAATAAAAATAAAATTAATCTCTGATTTAATAAATACTTTGATACCTGTTATTGCTAATCCAGACAAAAAAAATCTGATAATGATTTACGCGTTTATTAATTCTCGATAAGAGTCCACGGTATACTTGGACTTTGTAAGAAAATGGAATTTATCGCCCTAAATACTAGTAAAATTAAAGAGAAGAAATCCCATTCTCACTCTTTGTCGATCGACACATAATTGAAAGGTGAACTTTTATTGCTGGCTCACGGATACATAGTGTTCATGATGATAAACAGTTAACATATTTGAACCTCAACATACATGAATTATTTCTTTCTCTTCATCATGGAACACATGACTCCACTTTCAATAAGATCACCCATCATTCAAGCAATTTGGCTTTCCTTCTTTGAGACCTGCGAAAGAAGCTAGCTCAAGTAATCTTTCTTGACAACTTTTGAACTCCTGCTCCGCATAAAACAACACTGTGATATGATATAAGCATTCCCATCTCAACTTTTGAACTTTAACCTTGTGAATTGAATCATCCTTTTTTATTTATTTAACGCAAAGGCATCAATCGCATATCACACACTTCTCTATATGCTATGCTGGCAGCCTTCAATAGTATGTGTAAATAATATGATGTAACATTGTGTCCATCAATAAGATCTCTGCCATGTCCTGCCACATATAACTTAAATGAGACAAATCCATACAAAACTTTTGTTATCAATATTAAGACACTCTCACATACCCCAAAGTTAATTAGTATATGTTAAGAGTTACATTGGCAGAGTCAGACCTTGCATGTTACGAGAGCACTGATAATAGAAAACTATAATATTTTAAGAATATGATGACACATATGACGATAAGCCGAAATTTTAGAAAGTAAACTACAATTTATTAGAAGATTCTAACACTTAATTGAAGTTTTCAAAATAATTGACAACCAGATGTTTGGATGTTCCCAAATTCTATTTTTTTCCTATGCTATTGCCTTTTTTATTCAACATCAATATATGAAGAAACACCTTAATATTTTAAATACGTATTTGACACTTTTATCTCTCACTCTTCTCTCTTCTCTCTTCTATATCTCTCTCACTCTAGGTTTAGATGAGATTTGGAGTGCTCACAAAACGTTTTCCTTTTCATTCAGTAGATTCTGTGCCCTCATAATTAACACGTTGCTCTGCCACCAAGTCTTGGCATGTTATTAGTACGTATTTTTGTCTTCTGAAACTGATTCTGTGAATTAATTAATTTTTAATTAAAATTTACGCAAAAGGACTTTTGGCACGTACTTAAATTTTCTAATCACTCATTTTTTCGCATTTTTTTACACATTTTTTTTAAAAAAAATTTCTTACATAATTATGCACATGAAGTAGTCATTGCTCAACTTATCATAAAAATCATACTCCAAAAAAACGTCGGTAAATTCTGTGTTGAACAGACAATTTATGTGTTCATTAGTTTTTTTTTTCCTTCCTCTTCGTGATAATTGTGTGCCCCTTATAGAGTTTTAGTTCACAACGATGGTTATTTCTAGATTTTAAATTTTTTAATGCGTTGATTTTGTTTGTTGGGGGTGTTGGTCAACTTGTGCATTGCTGAAAAAGTGAAAGCTTATTATGACTTCTGATCTGGACCCGAATTCAGATCTTAATTAAGCCCAAAGACTGAAACTCTGCCCGCAAAAATCCACAGTGTAACACGCGAGTACGTTGACCAGTAAAGACAGCCAATTCCGGAAATCTAGGTGTCAGAAACAAATACCTTGAACCCTTTATTTCACATTGATTCTATTATTTCGACATACTAGTATATATTTATAGATTTGATATTTGTTTGTTGGAGTTTCCTAATTTATATCACTTGTTGAATTATTATTTCTAAAAAGTAACTGGATATATGTTAACTTATATTCACTTATTTTTAAAAGGAATAAATTAATAGTTTGTAAATAATTTTTTTTTTCTTAAAATACATCATATGTAACTTTTAACTTACTCATTTTTTAAAAAAATAAGTAGGTATAAGTTTTTTTTTAAAAAAAAACAAGTGGATATAAGTTATCAAATCTTTATTTATTTACATATGTTCACATATTTATAATCAAGGGTTTTTTGCATTCCCCATTCGCAGCTCCTGTGCTCTGCGCCTATTGATGTAGGCTTTGCTTGTGTTCAAACAATAGTAATTGATAGGAAAACTTACATTTGTTCAATCCTAAAATTTGATTTTCAAAACTAACAATAATTCTGAGAAAGAAATGCAGAGTTTATAAATCCCATAAAAAAATATTCACAATGTAATTCATGTCTCTATGCCCCCAAATTATATGCGAAGTGAAGAATTGAATATATTCATCCCCAAAATTAAATGCAAAGCAAATTTCCCTTAGCGTATATTGATATCACCGGTAGGGAGAAGCTATGAAAGAAAAATATCAGGAAGAACAAGGAACGTGAGTGTTTAAAATGAAGGTTTAATCTTAATCCTCTATTAATTTTAATTCTAATTTAATGGTCATTATTATTTATTTACACACATACACACACACATATATATATATATATATATATCAATTTACTCATTTTATATGACAAAATTTAATAACAAAATAAAATAATAATTAATTTACACTTCATTAACATTTTAAAATAGTACATAACTTTTTGAGCATTAATTTTAGGTATTTGAATGTGTGCATATAAAAGATAAACTGTTTCATATTCATATGTTAAATATTAATTTAATTTTTTTCATTCATTTAATGCTAATGAATGCAAATATAATTTTCAATTAAAAATACTAATTTACTCATCAGCCTAATTGTTTTATATTCAGACATTAAATATTAATTTGATTTTTTCATTAAATTAATGTTAATTAATGCAAACGTAATTCAGTTAAAATATTAATTTACTTTTTTATCAATTACTCATCAGCCTAATTGTTTTATATTCAGACATTAAATATTTATTTGATTTTTTCATTAAATTAATGTTAATTAATGCAAACGTAATTCAGTTAAAAT
>PYAF01002670.1:1681904-1694390 GCA_007407185.1 Glycine tomentella | reverse complement strand
TTAAATTAATGTTAATTAATGCAAACGTAATTCAGTTAAATATTAATTTGCTTTTTTTCCATCCAATTATTCATCAGTCAACATTCACAAATATATTTCAGAAATTAATATAAAAACTACTTATTCAATTACATGTTTTATACGAAAAAAATTTAATAACAACAACAATTAGCAATTAATTTACACAATTTTATATTAAATTTTTTTAGAAACAGTTTAAATAAGCAATAAATTAATATAAAAACTGTTCATTCAATTTACTTGTTTTATATGACAAAATTTAATAATAGCAACAATTTATAATTAATTTATATTTAGTAAGATTTTAAAATAATACATAACTTTTGGGAATTAATTTTAGATAGTTGAATGGTTGCATATAAAATGTAAATTGTTTCATATTCAGACGTTAAATATTAATTTAATTTTTTCAATTAATGATAACTAATGCAAACCGGATCTTCTCTTGTTCCTTTTTATAATAATGTTTAAGACTTTGAGATGCTACAACCTCTTCAGAATACTTTGTTCCTTTCTTTGTCTTTTTCAACAATATATTCCAAAACTCGACACAACTCAGTCCAATGGCCACCCCCTTTCACCTGTATCATTTTAACCTAATCTTCCCTTAATTAATATAATTCATACATATACCCTAAATATTCTAATATTTACATATATACCCTTATATAATTTCCAATCAATCAAATAGCTATAAGTATATATATACCCTCCTAATCTCTTATCTTGCAATTTCATATCTTAATTAAAAATGAACACTACTCTCTCTGAAGCCTACAAAGCACACCCTCTCCACCTCCATCACATTATTCCCTTAGACTTTTCTTCAGCCCTTAGCTTACCTGATTCTCACGCATGGTCTCACTCTCAACCCAACGATGATGATTATTTCTCATTCAATGATGATGCATCATCATCATCCATACCCATCATAGACCTCATGGATCCAAATGCCATGGAACAAATAGGCCATGCATGTGAGAAATGGGGTGCTTTCCAATTGAAGAACCATGGCATTCCCTTTTGTGTTATTGAAGATGTTGAAGAAGAGACTAAAAGGCTCTTTGCTCTTCCCACTGAACAGAAGTTGAAGGCTCTTCGATCTCCTGGTGGTGCTACGGGGTATGGCAGAGCAAGGATTTCACCGTTCTTCCCAAAGTTCATGTGGCATGAAGGATTTACCATCATTGGTTCTCCCTCTCATGATGCCAAAAAGATATGGCCTAACGATCATGCACGGTTTTGGTAAGTACAATAATACAGTCTCATGCGCACTTCCATGCAACGTACACACTAATACATGCTAACAAACACTTCTTTTGCTAGAAATGAAGCCATTGCTTCGAACTATAGTTTTAGAGGAGAAATCTGAATTTTAAACTAAAGTATATGTTAAGTGCCTAGCTAAAATACTAAATGAAAGGAAAACAAATATAGACTCGTTATTTTGTCCTTATATAAGCCATGCATGATTAAATTAAACTAATCCAACCACCACATGGTATACAATAAACTTGTGAAAACTAAGGTTTAGAGGTAGTTTTCCTGTAAAATCAAGTAGTTAACAAAAGTCTTGAAAACTCAAATTCTAGTAGTAAACACTTATAGCTGGAATATTGCTTAAGCTAATAACGATAAACTCTCATATAAATTTAGCCTGGCATAGAATATACCGAACCTGTGTCAAGTAGCTAGCCTTATTTTTTTTTTCTTGCCATTCTCCTCTCAAAATTAGTATCAATTTGAATTATCAAGATGAAAAATAACATTTATAAAGATAAAATGTGGATTTGAATTATAATAACATATATACTACTGCTACCGTAACTTGTTTCTTATAAAAAAAAATCAAAGAAAAATATACTGGGCCTTGTTTTTTATAAATAGAATCGGAGACATGTTTTACAAGTTTTGTCCTATTTAAAATTCCATGTTATGAATGTTACAAACATTAAGCTAAGAACTAATTAATTAATTGTGCAGTGCTTTGATGGAGAATTATGAGAAGCAAATGAAGGTTCTAGCGGAGAGACTAACACAGATGATATTCAGCTTAATGGACATAAGTGAGGAGAAAACAAAGTGGGTTGGTGCAAGCAACATAAGTGGAGCTGTTCAGTTAAATTTTTACCCAAGTTGTCCTGAGCCAAACCGAGCCATGGGCTTAGCCCCTCACACAGACACTTCTCTCTTCACAATTCTTCACCAAAGCCAAATCACTGGTCTTCAAATCTTCAAGGAAGGAAAAGAGTGGGTTCCTGTGCATCCTCACCCTAACACCCTGGTCGTGCACACAGGAGATCTCTTGCACATCGTTTCCAACGCCAGGTTCCGTAGTGCACTTCACCGTGTGACGGTGAATAGTACACGGGAACGTTACTCTGTGGCTTATTTCTAT
This sequence comes from Glycine tomentella, assembly GCA_007407185.1. NCBI lineage: Eukaryota > Viridiplantae > Streptophyta > Magnoliopsida > Fabales > Fabaceae > Glycine > Glycine tomentella. The sequence continues at coordinate 1,691,971 of PYAF01002670.1, read as the reverse complement.
TCTCCACCGTTAGATTATGTGGTTTCTCCTTTGGTTGACTCTGTTGCTCGTTTTCGTGATGTGACTCTGAAGGAGTATATTGGGATTAAAGCCAAGAATTTTGGAGAAGCATTGTCTTTGATTAGTACTTGAAATTATATATGTATCTTAATTATGTTATGTATTAATTCCTTAAGTATTTATCTAGCTAGATACTTTATTAATTTAATTTGCTTCTCATAATTTTGTTTCTTTGGGAATTTCCTATTTCTCTTGGTTGTTAGGAAGTGGTAGATATATGACAGACGTGGTAGGAAGGATTGGGAACAGCTTCACATTTTAAGTGCAAAGTTGATGTCTGATTAACTTTACACCAAGTTTTGGTTCTACTTCTATGCCATTGGAAAATAGATTATGCTAGCCTTTGTTAAATAGGTTTCTTCTTTAAAATGAATTTAAAATTAAGTATCGCATGTTTTTAAAAGATTTATGTTTTATTTTTATTCTTATTCCATTAATTAAAGTTTTATGGTATGCCTAACCGATTATGATTATTAAAACTATGTATTATACTACTAATTAAGTGCATGAGACAAGAGTAAAAGTAAATACACTATGGTTTAGAAGAGCTAGTCTGACTTTTTTACATGATATATTTTTTTATTACCAAATATTAATAGTTAATATTGTTAATTTTTTATTAATAGAAGAAATCAAACTCGTGACTTTTTTTCTTAATCATTTTATTAATCATTCAACCCACATCTATTTTAAGATATAATATGGTTTTCATGATGAGATACTAAAAAACTTTATTTTGTAATAAGTTTTTTTTTTTTTTAACAGATTGTAATAAGGTTTCTAAGCAGAACATATATTCATACTCTAATAAACTTATAGGCTTAACTTTTTTTATGTCAGCTAATATGTTTGATATTTAAAAAGGAAAATACATATATACATTATAAAAAAATTAATTCATAATAATATTAGCAAAAAAGTTATTATATATTTATTTAAATAAGTCACCTTGTTAGACCAAAAGGGCCTTTTGAATAACCTCAAGTTAGGTCTTTTAAATCAAATAGACTTTTGTTAAAGTTTTATCCTAATTTATTATATATATAAAATCTGTTCTAATTAACCTTGCCTAATGTAGATACAGTCTTACACTCTTGTTGAGTGACCTGATATGTTATTATTATGGGTGAAAATAAATTAGGTCAGACTAAGCTATGATAAGCTTAAGCCTAACTTTGATTAAAAATGCATGTTTTCTGTTTAACTTTATAGACTTTTTTTAAGGACATGAACTGTCCAACAAGCCTAATGAAAAATTTTATGATAAATTTACACCAAGATAAAGATTTTGCTAGACTTTATAAGATTGGAATCTAACTTATTTCTAAGATATCATTATATTTTTAAGGTGTAATCTGTTATTCATGATAATAATTCTTGTTGTACGTAGTATTTTCATATTCTGAACTTGGACTCTTCAAGACTAGAGGAGAAAAGAAGTTAATTACTGTGAAAGTTTATGGTCGATTAAAATGACAACTTTTAAATAAAATATGAATTTTATGAGAAAGCCATCTAATAAAGCACTGGTCGGTAATACAAAATTAACTTTTTGTTTCCACTAATGTGTTACACAAGGGATTGATCACTTGTATCTATATTCTATATTTATATACAATTTATTAAAGTAGGTTTTTCATATGGTGTGCAATGACTTGACCCATTTCAAGCCATCCAACTTGTTATGTCAAGTATTAATATGACATGTATAATGCGAGTGTTGACACATGATCGCATAGCTTCCACAAAATTTTCCAAATTATTTAACATATGTAAATGTACGCCATGAATTGTCAAGGATTCATGACACTCTTTAAACAAGTCTAAAATTTCAATTGAAAACTTGACTTTTACGTAGAGATGTTTAGAGTTATGTGTTTGTTTGTTATTATTTTATTTTATTACCAAATTTGAATTTATTATTATTATTGTTAATTAAATTTATTATCTGTTAATTTATTTTTACGTCTTGGGGGCTGTGTCACAATATAGTGTAATCAATAAAGAATGCTATTTGTTCTTAACCCCTAAATACTCACCCACGATTGCATTAGAAGAAAAAAAGGTATAATAAGTAGGAAGGTTCATGCATATTCTAACGCAAGACTCAGTCATTACCTTTATAAAGTTTTCTTATAGTTCCACAAAAACGTGTATTGTATAAAGAGTGAATTGAAGAAGAATGCGTTAGTTCAAAGCCATTTCTTAATGAGACTTTGACTGCTAAAACAATGAAGATGTGAACAGAAAGAAGAAACGGCTGACGAAAAACATACAATAAGAATAATAAAATAAATCAACACACTCCAAATTTCAACCCCTTCATTATTCGTATATTTCCTGTGTGAGAGTAAGGACGGTTTTAAATTCACAACTAAAAGTATTTATTTAAAAAACTCATTAAATCAGAACTTAAATTATAAAATATACTCAATTGAGTTTAAAAACAGACTTTAATAACTTAAACTAAAAAAATTATAAGCACTTTCGTAAGCGTAAATAAGTTGCATATCCCAATTTTTTTGGTTAAAATTAGTAATGCTTTATCTTTGACCTAGCAAAACCTAACCTAGATACAATCTTTTAACTATGACAACATAGGAATTTGTAATAATCATGAATTAGATCTGATCACATAACAAATCAAAGAAAAATGAAGTTGGAAGAATAATGGATTGATAAAAAAAACGCGGGCTTCGTCAAAGAACAAGACAGTAGTATTTCCAATCAGTATACTACCGACTTCAATTTTAAGGAAAACGGGAGGGGTTTACAGGAATTCAATTTTAATTGTAAAATATTGACAGTGATTAATGAATATAGGCTGATTGTTTATGCATTATATTTTTTTAATGCAAATAATAAATCTAATTATTAATAACCCTAGATTATGTGAATTTAATTATTTTTTCTCTGCACATCTAAGCCAGCATTCGTGGATAAAATTATAACTTTCAAATAAATTTATAAAAACTCTTTAAAAGTTCAACTTGAGCAAATATTCACATAACATTATATAAGAATACGACATTTACGTTAATGCAAATTTTTAATTAATTAAAAATATTTTTTTTTCATTTTTCAAAATTGCAATTGGAGAATTCTGCACGCTTACTGGGATCGTCTACAGTTACAGAGAATCCTGTACAAAAATTCGAACCATAAAGAATGTTTTATATTACTGTAAAATAAAACTGTAAATAGCAATGAAGCAATGTGAATCATCATAACTACATACAACTTATGGCATCAGCTTTAAAATACAAATTTTATGAGCATGAACATAACCTCTATGCTTTGACGCGATACAGTAATTTGTGCAGCTCAACCTCAAAGTTGTCTTGTCATCGAAACCTCTAATTCTTCGCACATTGGGCCTGGCCATTAAAGAAATCTAATTAATGAGTTCCCAAAAAACGGTCCAAATAATAATAATAATAAGCTGAAATTCTATTTTAATCATTAGAGAAAAAAACATTATAAGATAGTTAAGTTTATTTAACAAACACCTTTGTCAATGTGATTTCTGAAACAAACTAGATACTATGCAAAACTACCAATTCAAAACTACCATTCTTAAATCAACTGATGCTTTTATCAGATAGACACAGAATTAGCACCCACAAAGGATCATAAAAAAGCTTAACTCTGCACCGTGGCACCACCTACTTGCCATCCGATGAACAGAAAAAGCTTACCTGAAAAGCTTTCAACAGAGCATAGCAGTGCTTGTGCTCACCGGTTGCTGCAGCATACCTATCCTTCAGATCATCACGAATTCTCTCTTCTTCTTGAAGTCCTACATGAACCCTTTCTAGCTTCTGCACATTAGTGCAGCAGTTAAAACTCTTTACAGAGCACATTCAGCGAACAAAGATAAACAGAAAAATCACATTTATATCTATTAAAATTAATGTCCACACCAAACCGACAATATAAGTATTTTTTTAATATAATGTATAGTGATTTTCTCCAAAAAATTATCATGAAACTGAACATTGATTCAATATATCTAAATCATAAATATAGTAAGGACGTAATTATAATTTGTAACCAATGCCGATTAGTCAATGCAGAAAGGAATGAATGCAGCTTAACTCTGCACTGTATGCAGTTTTAAAAAGTCATTTTAAAAGTTGTTTATAGAAGTTATTAAATACATCAATAGTGTTTTATTGTAATTTTGGTAAAAATATTTATATACCTCCTGTCTTGGGAAAATATAAGCCCCCAAGTTTCTTATAAAAGCTTCTCTTGACATTTTTTAAAGCTTCTTGTGCCTTGTGTTCTTTAAATACAATTCAATGCAAAAAAAAAAACAAAAAAAATCAAATAGGACAAAAAAACGTGTTGGGTGAGGTTCAGACAAACAATTTATCCGCAATCAGGTTGTTTAATTTCTTAGAATTCTTAAGTTAAAATCAACACAACACCTGACGAGCTGAAGTTAACTCATTCAAATTTATCATTTATAAAAGCTACAAAACAGCATTACCTGTTGACTTCCCTTGACAATTCCTTCCATGGAATGAACAAGTTTTATACGTCCATCAGTGCTACTAAAGGCCTCTTGAAACTGCAACCAAGTGAAAAGAAACACAACAGCTGAAAGTCTGAAACTGTTTAGATAACATTAAATAAAACACACAGATTTCCCCTATAAACAATGAAATGCCAGGTCAAACAGTTTTTATTCTCCACTGGATGGCAACAGACCCTCACTACCTTCCATAAAACTGCCGCTACCATTTATGAATAGAGGAAAACCTTAACCTACCCTCAAGCAAACCCAGTTAAATTGGGTTTCTGTCATCAAATAAGGACAGGGCATGCACCCATAAGTTTTGTTTTGCCATGTCACCACTCTAAGACTTTGAGGTCAAGAAAAACCTCAGACCAGAATATTCTGTAGAATCTCGTTGACATTGATAAAAACTAAAAAAAAAAAAAAAAAAACTACGTACCCCATTGCCCGGAGGCTCCATGCTATGCGCAGGTAAGGGGGAGGGATATTGTACGCAGCCTTACCCTTGCATATGCAAAGAGGCTGTTTCCTGATTCGAACCCATGACCAACAAGTCACCAAGACACAACTTTACCGTTGTGTCAGGGCTTAAAATCATCCGTGCCTTTCCAATGGCTTAAACTATTAGTCATTTAGGAAAGTTAGTTATCAATCCCTGATAACATTGATAAGAGCCCAACCCAAAAAAACGCTATAGTGGGATAGCAGATAACCACTATGGCTAAATTTTAAATACAAGTTATACATATCAAGCTTAAATATAAAAATACCCCAAATTAGAGACATTCATATGCTGGTAATAGAGAACAAAGATGAAATCATTAAAGACCTGTGAGAGAGCATTTATGACAACAAAATGAAGGGGCAGAACAATGTTTAGACTCAAATTTCAACATAAAAGGTATCAGTTAAAAGAAATAGGAAGATGCAATGATACAAAATGCAAAAGGTCTACAATGAATCTGCAGGCAACAAGAAATACCAAGTTGTTGAAAATTAATTACCAAAGAGACTTTCACTTTAAGAAAACTCAAATGATAAATTAAAAACTAAGACATTTGATGATCAGGAGTGCCAAGTATATACATAAGCGGAAGAATCAGTTGAAATAGGTGCAACGATTACATATTTTACTGTAAAAAGAAAATACAAAAAAAAAAAAAAAACAAAATGCTAAAGAAAAATTTACAGCATGTTTCCAATTCTCCAATGAATACCTGGGAAATGATCGAATTCAATAAAGATGTTTCCTTTAGCATCAATTCTTTTATTTCCAAGAGAGCATTGTAGGTAGCATAGTATTTACGAGTTTGTCGATGTTTTCCCTGTACATAGGCAAAACCAAAGACATGCATAACAATAAAAGATATTAGCCTCCCGCTAACTTAACTTTTCCTCTTTTCTTAATAATAAACTCTTTTTCATCAAAACAATTCATGAACCTGGATTTGTGCATACAGTTCTGAGAGCCGGCGTTCGTACCTTCACACACATGAAGAAATATCCAGGAAATAATATATTTAAGACTGAAATCTACCCAATAAATTTTGTTGTTGTGAAAATTAAGAACATATTATTTAAATGTAAAAAAAATAATTGATTGAGTTCTTATTTTCCCTACCTCAAATGGAAGGTGAGTTCAAATGGAACAATTGAAAATCAAGTGATGCATGTGTTTCAAAGAGTTTTAAATAGTATAAGACTATAAGGGCATTGTAAACATGTGCAAATGAAATTTGAAGAATAGATCCTGGATTAGTTTAGTTGCACATAATTAGAACTAGGTAAGAATATTTTCGACTTCATTCGGCAAAGAGTTTTAAGGAGTATAATGAAAATTATGTACAAGTGAAAGGTGAAAGAAACAAACATACTGGATGACTTCTGATTGGCACGGTAGGTCATCAATCTGCCGTCTTAATACCACAATATCCCTTAGTCTAGCGGCAAGTTGCTAACACAAAGGGAAAAGGCATGAGGTTGATAGTAATTGAAAGTTGAAACAATGAAACAAGCAACTATGAAGAACTAGTCAAAAGAAGAATATGGTTTTAATAGCAGTTTCCAAATGCAATTGCAGCAGCAGTATTACAGTTTGGGATTTTTTTGAAACTATATCCTGACTACAATTGCAACCACATTAGCTCACATGTTCCACAATTTCAGTAATTGCAGTGCAACCACAACAACAATTTAAAACCATCAAGTGCCACAAAATGAGAATAAAAGGAGTATGAAATAAGTTCACTTATTTAAGCTGGCTTACCTTTTTCATCAAATTGACTTTTTCAACTAATTCACTGAATGAATGATGTAGTTCATCAGGAAGGTTCTCATTATCACTGTCATTTGTTATTTTCCTCTCTAATTCACTAATATCATCTTGAAGTTCTGAGTGTTTAGTATCACGATTGGACTGAAAGTATTTTTCCTGCTTTTCAAGATTCTGAACCAAGAGTGAATAACATAAGCAATACATAATATTATAGTATTTTACAGTAATTGTTAATTAAAAATTAGTTAAAGAAACAATTCACCTTCAAAGAAGTCAGTAAAGAAACCAACTTCTGTACTGCAGAATCAGCACCCTCCTTATTGATTCTCTCTTGTAGAATATATAATTGCTTCACAACATTCATCTTCCGCTGATTCTTTAGACAAAAAAATAAAAAAATAAAAGAAGAAAATTCAATAGCAAAGCCAAATAAATCTACACAGAACATAGATGTAAATGTTGCAGAGGATAGACTTAGAAATAAAGCAAAAGAAACAATTATCCAATTTCTGTTAATAATTAACAGATTAGGCAGGGGAAGCACAAAACTAACAATCAAAGAAGATTACAAAAGGGGAAAATAGGGCATGAAGGCATGTTATCATAAAAAAGGAGCCAGCTTCATATCTAACATCTTATCCATCTCACCAACCAGTTCATCTAAGTTGCCACTCAATGCCTGAATCGAAGTTCTACACTCATCCACTTCAATGGTATTTTCAGCATGATGAACCTACACGAAAAATCAGACTGCATTAAACAAGTAATAAACAAAAGGCAAATGTGGAAAAAGGTTGCAACAGGTATTTTTGTTTTTTAGTTTTTAAAAACCATTTTATACAGTCATTTTTAAAAACTATTTTATAAAGTCATTTTTAAAAACTGATTTTTAGAAAGTACAAGTGAAGAAGAAAATAGAGTTTATTTCTATGCATCATCAACCAATCAGAAATCATCTTTCATATAACTTTTAAATTAGCTACCGCAAAAGTCAATAAACTTAGTATAAACAGTGTATCCGGCGGTTTGTGACTAGATGACCTTGTAAATTTTGTCTATCCATATACTATTTACTAAAAGTTATAGTAATTTTAAAAGCAGCTTTCAAAACAGACACAAACAAACCCTAAATAATCAGAATAGCTCAAAACATACTCGAAGCTTCCGATCCTTTCAATTTATCAGAATAAAAGTTCCGATTACTATTAACAACAGTCTAATACCTCATTGACACAGTGTTCTTGATTTTGCCGAATGTGTGACGTAAGCCACTGAATTACAGGAAAAAGAGCATCGGTATCGAGATCCTGAATTTGAGAGGGTCGCAGAGGGTGCGGGCATCCAACTAATCCAAACGATTCCTCGATGTCACGTGTGTTGTCGTCGCCTCTGCGAGATGAATTAGGGGGATTGAGCTCAGAAGAAAACCCTAACGAAATTGATTGAAAGGAAGGAAGAAAGAGATACTTGCGTTATGGCGGCGATGCACCAGGAGAGGCCGGCGGCGATTTTCTGAGACGGCGGCGCATCGGAATTTGTGGCGTCGACGTAGCCCGCTGCGTAGAGAAGATTCAGAATCTGCTCGACACTGCTTGAGTTTGAGTCTGTACGCTCCATACTATGCTCTACTCCTTCTCGCACCACTCAGACTCAGAGCATGGTGCCTCAGTCCAGTTTGGTTTATTGTTTTTGGATCCTGATTTTCTTTCTTTTACAATTTGCCTAAATTACTAGGCTTATCATTTGAATTTTTTGCTTAAATATATTATTTGAATTTATTTTAGGTTGTAATTTGACATGTACTAAATTGTAACTTTTGTCCTCAAGTTTATTGAATCTTCAATTTTAGTTTTTGAATTTCAATTATAGCATTTTTTTTCTCCTAATTTTATAAATTAATAATTTCTATTCTTCATAGATTATTAATGAATTTTTTTTATTAATAAAGTATTTAATTTAATTATAAATTAACTAAAACTATTAATTGTTAAAAACTTTAATAAAAATTATTAATTTTAATCATCCGCAATACGGTATTACTTTTCTCTTCAAATACCTTTTATCACTTACGTGACTCATGCAGTAATAACAGTTAAGTTTAATAATCTTTTAAGGAATGCATTAATCAAGAATCAATTGTAATTTAACTTCTTTTTTTTAAAGCACATAAGGCAAACTATATTTAATTATATTCTCTCATTAGTAATGACAATTATCATTATTATTATTATTATTATTGTTATTATTATTATTATTATATTTTTTTATTGTATTATATAGTTATTTTTAAGAAAAATATATATTTAATATGCCTAATTAACTTTTAAAAAAAAATCTTACCACCAGTGACTTTTGATAGAAAAGAGTAATTTAATTTGAATGAATATTCAAGTACACTAATTATTTATGAAAATGATAACGTGAAAGTAAGGTACTAACGTGATAAATGTATATATATATGCTTAAAAAAAGTGATAATATGTAGATTATTTCTGTCAAATTAAGAAATCAAGATAATGAGTTGAACAAAATTTCACAATTAAAATATTGATGAGACCAAATGCATATATAATCAAGACAAGTTACAAGAACATGCAACTAATTTTGAGTTCATCTAACGATAGTGCATACACAGATAACCTATTTCTAACGGAAAAAGGAGAAACCACAGATGTGCAACGCCTCTTTCACCTTTAAATGCAACCTTCTCAAGCAGAGTACCTTTCTAGTTTCTAAGTGTTTTTGATGCTACCTTCTCACTATATAGAATAGTGTTTGCATAATATGCTTTGAATTATTGATTATATGGTGTGAAGTTTATTTTCTTTATTTAAATAGAATTGTTCTTGTAAAAGAAAGACAAAGAAAATCACTAGGACGACTAGCCTAATAATGGGGGAATTTCGACAATATTTATGAAGTTATAGTTGTAACGTTAATACTATTCTCTATTTTCACTTCTAATTATAAGATAATTTTAAAATTCGTCAATTATTTATATTATCATTTTAAAATTATTCTTTTTTTCTCTATCTATTTACTTATTTCTCATTAATATTTAAAGAGAACAATTGAATAAAGGTATATAGGAAAAAAATTAATATATCTAAAAATAAAAAAATTATCTTATAAAAAAGGACAAAACAAATTTTTAAAAAATAATATGAGATGGAGAAATTACTATTAATACTACCATGGTAAAAAAAA
>PYAF01002670.1:1646447-1681804 GCA_007407185.1 Glycine tomentella | reverse complement strand
AAATTTAATATTTATTAATTGTTGGTGTTCATTACTATGGTATAATTAATAACCAATAAATATTTTTTAATTCGTCAAAGTTATAACACATATTCCCTCTGTTTCGTTTAATCTGTCTTTTTAAGGTTATTATATAGAAATTAAAAAATGCAATAATTTTTTATTTCAATAAAATAGTTGTAAAATTTCCTATTTTTATCCATTTCTATTTCGACTCCATAATAAATGCATAAATAAATTAATTAAGGATTATGAGACTATTATAATATCATTTGATAAAATAATAATTAATTTGATCTTGAACTTTGTTAGTAACATATAAATTAGGAACAAAAATTCTATAAGAATCAGATAATTAAAAAGAAAGAAGTAGTATTTATGGAAGTAAAAAACCACACGATTATCAACAACAAAAAAGTAAAACCCCACGAACTCATGAAATGTAAATGGACAGTGTGGTGAATTTTAAAACAAATATTGATTAGAAGACGTAAAACAAATATTAAGATTTTAAAAATAAATACGGGATATTTTACATAAATCAACTATTGTGAGGTTATAAGAAAATTTTGAAAGCGTAACAATTTTTTTCTTTGGAAGATGTTAGGAAAAAAGTTTGATAAATTATACTTGTACAATAATTTGTCCAATAAATCTTACAACAAAGAGAAAGAGAGAGAAAGAGAGAAAACTGATAAAAAAGAGAAAATTATAAAATATAAAATAATATGATAAAAACAAAATAAACTCATAAGATAATGTTGTATAAATTATTATAAGAATTATTTTACATATATCATATATCATATCTCATAAAGTTTTCACTAGACAACATGAAAAGCATAGGATTGTTACATTAACAATTTTATAAGACAACCAAAATATAAGAGGAAACATCCAATCTTGATTTCAATACTTCTCTTAATTAATTTGAACGATGAAATCTATGAATTTGAATGAATGTCAATAATTGTAAAAGAAAAGTAGAAAGAGTAATTAATGATAAAATCTACATTTGAATGAAAAGTATGGATGTGTATTTTTCATTTGAATTTTCTTTCTGGATGACCACAAAGACATGGTGGTGACACTTTTTACGTTCGATGTAAAAAAAATAATTCATTCTATAATGATAAAATCTGCATTGATTCTAATTAAAATCCATATAAAAATCCCGTTTTAACTGATGTAAAACATCGTACTCCACTAATGGAGAAACCAAAGACCTCGAGCTTAAAGATGTTAGAAGTAAGTTTCTTCATGTTAGAAATGATAATGGAGGGTTATGACCTTCCCTAAAATTACATTTCGGATGTTGACAAGTAGGAGGATAAATTACACACATTCTGAGCTTTGGGTAAGAAAACTCAAACCCTAAAAGAATCCTATACTAAAACATTGACATCCATCGTGGAATCTAGTAAAAATTCTTAAGTTGGTCACTTGCCTTCAATCTCGATCGCAAACAGTAGAATCGCATTAATACTTCTGACACTTTCTCCAATGAAGTTGAAGAAACAAACTAAATAAGGCAATCTAGATTCTAGAGCCGCGTGTCATACCAAATTCGTCACACATAAGTTCAAGGCTTTTTGTAAAACCACAACTAATTTGGAATAATTGTTTTTTTCTTTCTTTCTAAAACATCGTACAAAAAATCTGTTATGCTTCCAAAATGGAATTGATTCATAATTATTCAATTTACCGAATTTCCGGTCTGTATGCTATATTGAATTTTAGCTCTTCAAAAATTATTCCAACATGTTTTTAATGTGTTGTTACTTTGGTTATTAATTATATCATATGTCTTATTATGAACACAGTGACAATCAATAAATATTTATAGCTATAAGGGGAATTAATTTTGCCCTAATTTTTCTGTTTGTAGAGTTAATTTCACGTACAATTTAATATGGCTATATACATGTTTAATTTTAATTCTTAATTTGTACTTCAATATGTATAATGAATGTTATATATATATATATATATATATATATATATATATATTTTTTTTTTTTTTTGAGATAATCAAGTCCTTAATAAATATGCTATCTGCAGGTATGATGAGTTTGGTGGCTGAAATCCAGTATTTCAAGTCACAATCAACAACAATTACCATGGCCTATTAAATAGTAACAACTACAACACAAACTAGTGTGCAGTGCGTGGCCTTATATATATATATATATATATATATATATATATATATATATATATATATATATATAGTAATAGAAAGAATTAATAAATTAAGTACCAGAAAGGTGGCCGGATTTCCTTGGGGCCACATGAGGTTAGTGAAGGCCTCAGCTGAAGCTGTGAGAGGAACATCATCAATCCCAAAGCTTTCACAGAGGGGAATGATAGAGTTCCTGCCATTGTAGCCCCTATAAGGCTTTGAACATGTGTTGCTGCTTTGTTTCTTCAGGCAAATTAAACAACTCTTTCATACCATCAAACATGTCTTCACCTACATCCTTAGGGATGATCTCGTCACACATCAAGAGGAAATAATTAACCATGACTCTCACATGCTTCTCTCACTCTCTTGCTCATCTCTTTCCATTCCACACTCCCTTCTTTTAATGCCAGCGCACCCTTGCAAAAATCAAAACATGTGATCATCATTATCGCACTCTCACTTTCCATTTAATTCCCTCTCTCACTCCAGCTGTGGATATTGTTCTTACAGAAAGTGGCGCTATATAGAGAGAGTAGGTCATACAAAAGTAAAATATATTAGTAGAAACTAAAGCCATATATATATTTTGGAATGTAACGTTGGGTTGGGATGGAGCCCCACATATAAATGTCAAAACTAGCTATGTTTAAGCATTTATTTGATTAGTGGACAACATTTGTAACCTCCTTGTAAAAGAAAAGTAGAATCTTGTTTTTTAAGATATTTTATGTCATGTTTACGCAAGTCCCATTTTTGTTTCTGTATATCGACTGCTAAAAAATTGAAAAATGAATCTTAATTCCACAAAAGTTCTGTATATTGTAGTATGAAAAGTGATATGCATGATTATAATAGCAAGGTTAATTTCATAACCAACCTAAAACATCAAAATATGTGGGACGAATACTTGAGGTTCTGTCAGCAGGGAGTCATCTTAATTATGGTAGTAAAAACAAAATACGAAAGTGATATAAATTAAAAAAATGGTGAAAGTAATGTGTAACAAACACTATTCTATATAGAAGATGAAGTCAAAATTAGTACCATCGTTCTTCTAACTTGTCTTTGATTAGCCATTGACTCACAAACTATGCTAAGTCTACCCATTAAAAGGCTTAAGCAAAACAATTGATTAAAAAAATGGTATCAGAGATTAAAATTAATTATTTCTGAAACATTTTGACTCTTGAGAATGTGACATGCACATATATATATATATATATATATATATATATATATATGTAGATTACATTTATTATTCATTTCCAATGTTGAGAAAAATCACGTAAATTAATATTCGAGTGCCAAATCTGATTTTTTTTCTTCCATACATCATATTTTTATTTCTTCTCTCCTGATTCTGACTTGTCTTTGATTAGCCATTGACTCACAAACTATGCTAAGTCTACCCATTAAAAGGCTTAAACAAAACAATTGATAAAAAAAATGGTATCAGAGATTAAAATTAATTATTTCTGAAACATTTTGACATGCATATATATGTAGATTACATTTATTATTCATTTCCAAAGTTGAGAAAAATCACGTAAATTAATATTTGAGTGCCAAATCTGATTTTTGTTTCCAAATTAATATTTTTATTTGTCCTTGTTTAGTTGTCAAACCTCCAAACTTAAACATTTAGAATGATCGAAAATGAAAATTCAGGTTTCGTGTAGATCAAAGGAGGAATATTATTTGTACATATAACTGCAAATTGGTTTCACAATTGGAAATATGTAGAATTGTTTAACTAATTTGTTTTTGTTATATATCTCTTTCTCTGCTGTCTCTTTTTCATTTGAATGAAGTGAATGGTTAATCTCTTCGCCTAAGACAATTACTAAGTTAGAAGAGATTGAGATTGAGAAGGAAAAAACAGACAATAGGTTGAACACGGATCACACAATTTTAGCATTTTGTTTGTTATGTTTTTTCCTAGTCCTCCACGGAGGTCACAACAAAGGCATGTATTTCCTGTAATATGTTCCAAAATACCACAACCATATGCTCTTTGTAGTGAGAATATGTCTGTTTCTCTTTCACTGGTTGCTTTTGCTATTTGAAAATCAAAGGATCTTTTTAATTAGTTTCTTTAGAATATTAATTATCAAATTAAAAAAATATATTTATCATGAAAATTAAAGATCATAAAAAAAATTTAAAAATTTATAAATAACACAGTTTTAAACATCTTTAAAAAATATTTTTTTAATTCCTTAATTAATGTCTCAATTACATAATTATTAGCATTTTCCTTTAATAAATATAATAAAATGCACTAGAGATTCTACTAAAGTTGAAAACTCTTAATATGGGGACCTGAAAGGTTTACACATCACATCCTTTAGCTGTCATCACTTCCAGTTCCTGTATATAATTCAGAAGTTTGGTATTTACAAATTAAGTTGTAGTATCTGTTGGGTGAGGTTGATCAATAAGCTAGCTCTTACCCTATAGGGATAGCAGAAATAAAATAAATACTAAAAGACAAGGGTTATATTCCATATTATTAAGTACATTTAATAACTTCGACTAGTTTAGCATATATATTCGGGGATACAAATTAGTTGTGTGCTAACATTGTGTACCAGTCGTTTGAAGAAGCAATAGCATATTTATCATCAAATCAATGTTGAAATTTGGCCACTAAGTAAATCGTGGGTCATGGTGGGTTGAAAATGTTGGTATTGGTAAGTTGTTGATGACTTGTACGTATTCGAAACCGACAGCCCCTTATATAGTAATTCAAGTTTTTTGGGACACGTTGTTAATTAACCTCCAATTCCTTATTAGCCACAAATTAAGATGTGAAATTTAGGTGCCTAGACTACTATAGATTATACAGCAAGATCTCTTGCCACGAGTGGAAACTTCAAAGGCCTTGAATTAAATACCCGGCCTTAATTAGGATTAAAAACCATCCAGTTATCAATAAGGTGAAAGATACACTATTCAAGTAAATTAATTTGATGTTTAGTTCAACACACTTCTATTTTCTATTGTAATATACAAATAAGTATACATTTTTTTATTAAAGCGAAAATCTTTGTCGGTCATATTATTTGCCCTCTAATAATGATCGCCAAATTAATTAATTCAGGACAAACCTGTTAAATCTTTTTATTTTTTAACGATCAAGTATTTTCTATTTTATCACAACTTCATTTATTCTCATCTTTTTTTTCTTCCATTTTCAGGTTCCACACGTTAGTTAGAAATAATATATAATATATACTATAAAAGATCTGTATGTTATTCAATTTGGTTAAATATAGTTATCTGTCACGAAATTATAATAAAAGATAGTATGTTTAAGCAATTGGTCTGATATTGTGCATTCTATGAATTTGTTAATAGGAAAATAAATTTAAAGGATATATGAATCAGATGAAACAAAAATCATATGGTGACATATGAAAAGTCATAAAAAAAGTTAAAATTTTTCTTTTCATCTCATTTTAGGACTTAAACTCTGGAAATGTTAAGCAAACTCCATCAAATAAGTTATCTCGAAAGAGGTCATCCGATAATTTGGAAATTACTTTTTAGCATTTATTTGAGTACAAAAAGTGTAAAGATTATAAAAAAAAAAAAACAAATGTTCCAAGTACTATGCCTGAATCTTTTTTAAAATTGATTTGAAATAATGTCAAAGTAAGTATAATATTATTTTTATCTTGACTGAATTATTATCGTGCATTTTTTTACTTTTTATTTTGTAATGCTCTATTTAAGGATTGATGCTATATCAACAACTATTATTCAAGATTATTAGCTTTTTCTATCATTATACGTATTGCATGAATATTAGAATGGTATTGAAGATGTACTTTCAACTTAATTAATATTAATTTAATTTTTTATCTTAATAGTAAAGATGGAAACTAAATAAAATGATAATAATATGCAAATAACTAGAGTGACACAAATAAATATGTATAACACATACGGAGAGTTTTATTAATGTAAAGTCGAGCTAAATATTATTCTGCATTACATAATTAAAAGGAGTTCTTTATATAGCAATCTCTTGTATATTTTGTCTTGCTCCTAATGATAATAATATGCAAATAACTAGAGTGACACAAATAAATATGTATAACACATACGGAGAGTTTTATTAATGTAAAGTCGAGCTAAATATTATTCTGCATTACATAATTAAAAGGAGTTCTTTATATAGCAATCTCTTGTATATTTTGTCTTGCTCCTGTACTTATTCATAAACAACTAGTATAATGCATAAAGGGCCTTCAAAGACCTGCAAACACTTCAAGAGCATTTTCTTTGAGATTTGAAACAAAGTAAGAGATGTACTCTCCATATTTGAATGGATGATAACGAAGGGGATGGATTTTCTCATCCACCAACTCAAGGGGCACCTCAATGTCCATCTCTTCCTTTGGCATTGCAAAAAGCCCAAATGAATACCTCTCTTTGTCTCCACTCATCACCACTCTGTGTGTAGCTGCATGAAGCCTCCCATTGCTCCACGCCTATTGATTTATGCAACATAATTAGTATTATTTAATAAATATTTTACAAGAATTAATTCCAATTCATTATAACTAAGTGTAATAATTATTTTACATATACCTTTAGTATATCACCAACAATGACCACAAAGCCATTTTGAGGTATCTCCAATTCAATCCAATTGTCTGTTTTGGACAATACTTGGAGTCCTTGGACTTCGTTTTGGCATAAAATGGTTAAGGCATTTTTGTCCGTGTGAGACACCAGGCCAGTATTGGAGTCATTATTATTTTCAGGAATTTTGTATTTGATCAATCGTGAATTGCTAGAGCTCTTCATCTTTTCAACATCTGAAATGTAATGTTGTTGAATGCCATAATCTTCCACAATCATTTTCAGGATGAGAGAACTTAATTTTAACATCTTTAAGCTCATGATCTTTAGTGTCTCACTGCATGTCATTTACAAAGAAAATGATTCAAAAGAGAATCAAAGAAAAATACATGTACTTAGTTGATTAATTGTAGTTATTTTTCTCTACCAAATTTTTTGAAATTCATTCAAATTCAAGGTGTTGATTTTAAATGGACTGAATAAAAGAGATTCAAGATAAATCATAATTCATAGATTTCGTGATTCATATCAATTAAGAGAAGTACTAAAAGTCTAAAATCAAGGCTAGAGTCTTTCTCTAACACTCTAACATACATGTTTCCTCTGAAATTGCTTATATAACAGTTCACGACTTTTGACGTTGTCTCTTTTAAACTTAATTTTAACAGCTTCAGAAAAAAAAAAAAACTATTACGCTAAGTTCGACATGAATCTGATTCTTATAATTCTTCAATTTACCGAAACTCCGGCGAGGATGCCACATTGAATTTTAAACCTTTAAAAATTAATATATTTTCAAATGTGTCGTTGCTTTGATGATCATTAGAAAATATTTATTGGTTAAATATATCAAATACTTTATTATGAACAACGACAAGCAATAAGTATTTAATAACTCATGACTAATTTTTTTTAATGAATCTATTATTCTTTTTTTTTTTAGGTGTGAATCTGTTATTCTTGAATCAGGGGAAAGTTACTTTATTTTTGTTTTCTGTTTGTAGAGTTTTTTTTTTTTTTTTGGTAACCAATAGAGTTAATTTCTAGCAGATGGTTGTATAAACATTCAATTTTAATTTAGAATTTGATTTCAATATATTTATTGAATGATTTTTATATTTTAGCCTAAAATATCTTTTTACAAGAAATAATGTAAGTTTAAGTCGAGAATATTCACAGTATATATATACAATCAATAACTCTCAATATATTTTATGAATTTGATATATATATAGTGAGATCCAATAAATAATTAGTACTGCTTTTTTTGACAGATCAATATAAATATGATACCAACTCTAAATATTTAATCTTGATACCAACTAAAAGTAAACAAAAAAACTGTAAAAACTAATTCTTAAATTGAATGGAGATAGTTAAAAGCCCCTAATAAATATGATATCCACAGGTATATATGATGAGTCTGGTGACCTGCTATACATATTGTAATTGAAATTAATACAGGATTTCATGTCACAATCAATGATAATTCCATGGCCAATCTATTAAATAGCATGTTTATATTATTTATAGAGTAACAACACAAGCTAGTTTACGAAGCTAAGCCAAATTAATATACAAATTAAAGTATATTAAGTTGTAATTAATAGAAAGCAAGCAAGAATTGAAGTACCAGAAAGGTGGGTTTCCTTGAGGCCACATGAGGTTAGTGAAGGCCTCAGCCGAAGCAGAGAGAGGAACATCATCGATCCCAAAGGTTTCACTGAGGGGAATGACAGGGCTCTTGCCATTGTAGCCCCTATAAGGCTTTGGACTTATGTGCTTCATCTTTCTTTCTTCAGGCAAATCAAACAATGCTTCCATATTACTAAAAAACTCTTCACGTACACCCTTAGGAATCATCTCATCACAAACCAAGAGGAAGCAACCGTGACTCTCACATGCTTCTCTCACTTTCTTGCTCATTTCTTTCCACTCCTTACTCCCTTCTTCTAATGCCTTGCCAAAATCAAAACATGGAATCATCATATTCTCTCTCTCACTTTCCATTTCCCTCTCTCTCTCTCTCTCTCTCTCTCTAGCAGTGGATTATATTGATCATACTCAAAGTTCCGCTATATATAGAGTTAATTTCGGTCATACAACAGTATAGAAGGAAAACAAAGCAAAACAAAATTAAATAAATATATTAATTAAGACGGTAGGAAATGAAAGTCATATATTACATGGAACTCGGAAGAGATTCACGGAGAAATCATTGCAATATAAGTATGAGATGACAGCTAACATTAGTTATAAATGAGAAAGTATTTGAGAGAATCATATAAATAAATCATAAATTTAAATTTTAAAATTTTAAATTAAAATATGCTATCAAATTTATTTATATGATTTGTTCATAGTTCATTAATTATTTTTTTTTTCAATTATATCCTCAAAATTTTCAACAGAAAGTAATATTGAAATATATGGAGTCCCTATAAATGTGAAAACAAGTTGTTTGTAGCTTCACTTATCAAAGAAAACTTGATTTGAGGAAATCTTGTTTCATGTTTACGTAAGTGAATTGATCATTTTTGTTTATGTACATTGACTGCAAAAAGAAAAAATGAAAAATGAATCTTAGACACTAAAGAATATTATAGTATGAAAAGTGACATAAAAAGATGGTGAAAGTAATGTATAACAAACACTATTTTATATAGAAAGGTGCTTGCTTTAGAAGGTTGCATTAAAGATGAGAGAGGGCGTTGCACATATGTAGTTTCTCCTTTTTCAGTTAGAAATGGGTTGTGTGTATACATTGTCAATGTACAGCTGATACCAGATATATGAACAAGCTGAAGTCAAAATTAGTTGCATCGTTCTTCTAACTTGTCTTGGATTTTATATGCATTTGATATCCGGCAATTAATTGAATTTATTTAGACGAAAACTAAATGAATCTTACACGCTTACAGTCTTCGATTATATGCATTTGATATCTGCCAAATTAAATGAACACTAGTGGAACAAATTTAAATAAAAAAAAATATTTTTTTAGAATAACTTGACATGAATCATTTAGAGAGTTTTACTATATTTCAACAGTAGTGAAAAATAACGTATTATGTATATATTACGAGAACTGTTGAACACATTGACGCAAGAATTATCTCAACTTAACTTAAAAAGTTTCGCATTCAAGTTATTAATATGCATTTGCATTAAATATATAGAAATTTTTTTTGTCATCAATAATAATTTTATTTAACTCACATAAGATTGTTTTCAATATAAAATATATGTAATTCATAAAAAAGGATTAATGAAAGAAAAATCTACTTTTGTTTTTTTCCTGTATATCAAATATCATTTAAGGTTTTTATAACCAAGAAATACAATAAACTTATTTTTTTCTCTTAAAACAGATATTAAATCTCTTAAAGTATCCTTTAGCAATTAATCAGAGGTCAAATGAAACTCCCTAGTAAGTTAGTGGTAAAATAGTTTGCAAAGTATTAGGTTTTAATCTTATTGTGATTATTGAAAAAAAATAGTGGTTGGATCAACTTTCTAATAATTAATTCACTTTCATGATAATGTGAAAAATAATTAAAAATTAGGTGGGGTATAATGGTATAATTAACAAAAATTAATGTTATTTTAAAATTTGAAAACAATAAATAAAGAAAATAGAAATTTAAAAAATTCAACCCTTGAAAATGAATGGAGGGAGTAGATGGTAATGGTATTACTGTGGGTCCACTGATCTTGCATTCAATGCGTTTTATTTTTGGATAACGATTCCCAGCACTTGAAAAATAACGGCAAGTGATGCCGCCACAGTCTAATGGTTTATTAAGACTATTTTATCTTACTCCCACCGTACTCAAATTTAAATTAAAGTATCCAACTTTACACTAATTTAAAATGTTAAATAAATTTATTAATTTTTTATATCATATAAAAATTATTATATTTCCTAAATTACCCTTGACTATTAAAATAATTTATTTATATTTTTAATAATTAAAATACATATATAAGAATATAAAACTAAAATCTTAGTTCTAATATATATATATATAAAGGAATAATGTTATTCCAAAAGTAAAATTATTTTCATTATTCATTTTCTTGAAATCATGATTAAAAAATTGATATATATCAATCGTTATATTTAAGAGAAAAAAGTTATTTACAATATAATTTTTTTATATGATTATCATAATAATTCATCCTGTACTTTCTGTTAGTTAATTTTTTAAATAATTATCTTAAAATATTTTAAATTATGATTTTGATTGAATGATAACTTTACTGGTTAGATATTAAATTTGATATTTTATGGAAATAATTGATTAACTAACTGATTTTGGTATATAACTTTTGTTAAAACACACAATTATGTACAATATGCACCTCTTGTAAACAAAATGTACAGTATGCGGTTACGCTCCCCCTTCTCCATTTTGCATGTACAATAAAAAGGAACAATATGACTTTTAACATGATTCAATATAAAATATTCGCTTATAGAAGAATGAAATTTGTCATTTATTTATATACTTTATTTATTTAAAATTAGACAAATTTATTTAAATTTTTTTAAAAAAAAATTAAATGTTTTTATCAAATACATATGATTTATTTTTTAAAATAAACAAAAAAGTTATTTTTATTAAACAAAATCAGTTTTAGACAATCACACTAAAAATAAAAACTATTTATTTGATTAAAATAAACTTAATCAAACTGACTCACTATTTATATTATTATTATTTTTAAAAATTAGTTCATAAGATTATTCTTTATTTATATACTATATCAGATAGTATCACTATTATTTTCAAGAATATGACAATAATTTCTCGGATGTTTTTCCACATCTCCATCTCTCCCTCCTTATTTCTTTATTTCTCTTTAACAATACCTTCATTTTTATTTTATTTCTCACTTTTTCCCCCTCACTTATCTTATTTTCTTCTACTTCATTTCTTATTTATTTTCGCTTGTCGATCTTATTTTAATCTACTTTGTTTCTCTCCTAATCAAACAGAGCATTGATTCATGTCACCCTATTTGTTAGCTAGTACTGATCGTGGGACTCTTAAACAAGTCGGCAAAGTCACATGCTACAAGAGAATGGAGGGTATTTGACACACACAATTAACTAGCTTGCTGCTGATCCATACATGCCACTACATTCAGTTGTTGACAAGTCATCATCAATGAGAGAATAAAATTAAATTTCTGAAACACTTTTTGACTTTGGAGAATGTGACATGCATATGGAGATTTCATTAAAATTATTATTCCTTTCCAATGTTGAGGAAAATATCACGTAAATTTGAGTGCCAAATCCGAAATTCTTTCCATATATATACTAGAATTTATTTTCACTTCTCCCCGCATTTGTTTCTTATTCCATTGAAGCAAGGCCTTTTTGTCCTTGTTTAATTGTCCAAATTCCAAACTTAAACATTTAGAATCCGATCGAATATGAAAAATCAAGTCTCATATTGTACATGACTGCAAATTTGGAAATGTGTAGCATCGTTTAACTGATTTGTTTTAGTTTACCTTAATTTCTCTATCTATTTCCCATTTTAGTGATTGCTCTTCAGTTGTATCAAGAAAACTACCAGTGAGTTAGAAAAGATAAAGACAGAGATTGAGATGGAAAAAAAAAACATTGATGCACTCGGTGTCTGGTTGCAAAAAAGGCTTTTGGTTGCACTGGGGTCACACAATTTAAGTACTTGTTTGTTATTTTTCTGCCTTGTCCTCTGAAAGGTCACAACAAAGGCATGCATTTCCTGTAATGTTCCAAAATAACACAACTGTATGCTCTTTGTTGTGAGAATATGTCTCTTTCTCTTTCCCTGGTCACTTTTGCTGTTTGATAAATATGATAAATGCATAAGAGGTTCTACCAAGTTGGAGACTCCTAATATGGGGACCAGAGGTTTATACATCACATCCTTTAGCTGTCATCACTTCCTGTTTATAATTCAGAAGGTTGGTCTTTCAAATTATGTTGTAGTATCTTTCTTTAGGGTGAGGTTGATCAAGCTCTTAACCTATAGACTATAGTGTTGTGATGAGATAGCAGAAAGAAAATAAATAAAAGACAAGAGTTGGATACATGTATTCCAAAATTTCATATTACTATTTTTTTAGACCATAGTTATCTTTAATGGGAGGCAATTTTGTTCGAGTCAGATAGGAACATTATAGATGATAAAATTCTTTTTCTAAGTATTTAACACAATTGCATACAAAGATTCGAATCCGACACCGCTGATTAAGCTGAAACAACTTCATATTACCAATTTGGAGAGGAGATAAAATAACTTGGAATATATAGTTTAGCATATTCGAGGATACAAAATAGTTGTGTGCTAACATTGTGTACCAGTCGTTTAAAGAAACAAAGGATATTTATGATCAAAATAATGTTGAAATCTGATCACAAAAGCACTGATGAGTTAAAACCGCCTAATCCAGAAGTAAACAGTGGGTCATGGTGGGTTGAAAATGTTGGCACTGGCAAGGTTGTTGATGACTTGTATTTGAAACTCACAGCCCCTTATAGCAGTTCATGTTTTTTGGGACACGTTGTTAACCCTCCAATTCCATTATTAGTCACAAAGATGTGAATTTTGTGTCTAAATTATATAGTAAGGTCTCTTGCCATGAGTGGAAAACTGCAAATGCATTGAATTGAATACTCGGCCTCCGTTCGGGAATAGAAATTAGAAACCGTCCATTCAATAAGGTTAGAACACATTATTTGAGTAAATTAATTTAATTCCTTTAAAAAAAATAAACGTAAAATAAAATAGTATATTTTAATGATAATTTTTTCTGCTCATATAACATAATTATCTTGTCTGACAAAATCATATAACATCCAATTGCTAGTTTAATTAGGCTTTCTAAACTTGTATATGCGTGTGGAGGTCATTAGAAGTCAAAGTGACATTTAGCGTTTAGGAAAAGAATTAACGAAAGAATCATTATTTTTGGAAAGAAGAAAAAGTATGACTTGCAAGAAACGGAGAATACGATTCAGGTGTAGTTTTCATAAAGTTTGGGCAATGTTGGGATGTCCAGGATTTTAAGTCACAATCAAGCGACAATACCATGGCCAATCTATTAAGGAAATTTATATACATATAGGAAAGAAAAGGGACAATGGAATAAAAAAGATAAATTCATGACATCGAAATATTCAATAAAACTAAATGGTTGCATTTTTTACTGTTTTATTTCAATTGACTTTTGTTTAGTGGTTACTGGTCTTACCAAATAATGAAATGTAAAGTGAAACTAATTAAGAGCAGACCATGATATAAGTGTGTGTGTGTGTGTGTGTTGTGCAGTTTAGCAAAGTAATAGCCTCGTCCACGAAACATTGCTATGTGATCTTCTATAGTCAAGAGACGAGTTCAAAAAGCAATGACAGCAAAATCCAACCGTGTTGAGTTTTGCTACAGCCTACAGCTCTTGATTTTTGGTTTTTTTTATAGCAAATGTTAATTGTTAATTTGTTAATTTTTTTTTTTAGTAGGAGAAATAGAACCGCGAACCGTATTGAGTGTTGCTAAGGCGTGCAGATCTTGTTGAGGTCACCATGAAATGGTTTCCCTTACAACTCACTCCAATGTAACTCCCTTACAACTTTAACTGTTTTGCTGTACTGTTTCCATTTTTTTTCCTGGTGTTGGGATTAAGAGAAATATAATTCATATATATATATATATATATATATATATATATATATAAATTAACAATGTATTAGGATTTGGGTGCTGATTGGATCAAATGGGGTTAGAGTTTATGTAAAATCAAAATTGCTTGAATCTTTGATGGCAGGAAGACAGTAGGAAATCGATTAGTAAATAAGCAACCTAAAATTGTAGCTAAAAAATCACCAAGACAATTAAATATACAAGCTCCAATGCTGTCAGAGAGATTTAATTATCTACTATAGGGTCGACCTAGTGCTGAAGATATGGGTAGCTTTCATGAGGTCTTAGCTTTTAATCTCCGTGTCACCATTGTACACCAAATAAAAATAAAAACGGAGGGATTTGATTCTCATTGCAGTTATAAATTTATAACTGATTTTTCCTACCTAGACTTCCCATCCCGCAAAGACATAAATAACGTGACATTTAAGTATTGTTACAAACTTGGGAATTGAGAAGAGAGTTTACTCAAGATTTGCAGCCATTATAAAAAGAAATCCCTCGATTGAACTTGGGAATTTTAAAGAACACAACAGAGGATCCTTGCCATTAAAAAATTATATTCGATAAATGATACATATAAATGTTTTGTTTTGAATTAGACAATTCTAATCAAGAAGACAAATTCCATTCAAGTTTTCCACTATTTTTATGTATCCTTGGTGGATGGCGACTAATTCTTTCATGAATTCATTCTTCAAATGATTTCATCTATGCTAATTAATTCTTTATCCTGCGGCCATCTGAAGACTCACAGAAACTTCTATTTGGGTTTTCATTTGGTTGGACAACCCCTTGATTATGAGAAGATACTAGCAAAATTTTACACCCGTTGTGATCGTTTCCAAATGGAATTCCTATCCTACCCAAGTTGATTGCACCCCAAAGATCATTTAGGATGATAAGGATCTTCTCTTCCATCTTTATCCTATTGCACAAAAAGGTAGCTCTTCCCTCCAGGGTTTTCTCTTGAATTCTTCTTAAGTCAGGCTTTTTCTTCACACTTGCCATCACAACCAAATCAAACAGCTGGTCCCTCTGAACTCTCCTCGTGGTTTTCTCCACCACGTTGCCTTTTCTCGCATTACTTGATCTATGCATCCAAAGTATGATAATATTTGGTTGACTCAGAGCCATCATAATTTCATTTAAAACTGAGGTCATGGATTCAGATACCTCACAACTTGCATCCCATGGTTTTTGAAATTGCAGTTGCTGAGAGCTCAGAAAATGCTATGTTGTTGCCTAATTTGTGCTCTGCAGTTAATACCATGGTGCATCCATGTGCTGTGACCTCTGAAATAACTGCCCCATTTTGCATTTTGCTATGTTGGAAACCATATTTTCCATTTTTCTTTCCGACTCGAAACAACAAGGTCTACTCGACATGACTTAGGAGTTAATGAAATCTTTCATTTCACATGAATCAAATTCTGATATTCCATACTTGGGGGACTTCTCTTATACTTCGGGTTTTTTTGGTGTAACTGAAAACAATATATGATGAAACATGATCTATCAGAAACAAATACATTAGGAAACAACAACATTAAATACAGGTTTTAAGATTACCTTTACTGCCTAGTGACGGATCAATGGAATATTATGCTCTTATATAAGCTATTTCATCAGTTTATCCCGTAGAAGAAACTACAAATTGAAGAAACAATGATTACTTTTTTACTAAATAAAATAATGCCTAACTGCCGCCCAATTAGGCATTCTTAAAATTTTCTGGCAATATTGGAAACAATAATTTATTTATTTTTCTTAATTATACAATTGATTTCTTAATTATCATTAAAACTTCAATTGAGTCTCTCAATTATTAAAAAGTTCAATCAAATACTTTAATTATTAAAAAAATTATAATCATACCATTTCATGACAAAAATAGACATTTTAACATCGGACGTCAGTACAATCAATATTTTACATTGCCCTAAATGTTTATTTATAAGACTTTCGTCAATCAAACTAACCAAACTTGCGAAAAAGACATAATTATAGTGTTTTGAACAATTAAAGATTTTGATTGAACTTTTTAATAATTAAGGTACACAGTTGAATTTTTAATTATAATTAAGGAATCAACTATATAATTAAGTTTTTTTCTTTCTTTCTGGATTCTTATATTCCTGAATAAATGATGAAGCGTGCTAGTATACCAGTAACAAATCCATTAAGTAAACAAAACATTAAATAGAAGTTTTAAGAATATCTTTAATGCATGCATAGTGACAGATCAATGGATTATGTTTTAACGACAGTCGTTTCTGGAATTGGGCATTCCTCAAACTTTCTGGCAGTGGAAACAGTAGCTCCCAATTTTGTTTCTGGTATTCCTTATTCTTCTAGTTGTCTTGTGAAACCGAAAAAAAAATACATGATGAAACATGGAATCAGAAACAAATCCATTAGGAAAAGGAAAACGGAACAGTAAATTGAAGTTTTAAGATTACCTTAATTTTTTGCACGGAGCTACTGATGGACGGATGGACTATACATATTTTTCTGGTAGCTATTTCATGTATCCCAGTTTTCATTGAAGTGTTTGATTTGGGGTGGAAAGTGGAAAGAGAGTGGAAGAAACAAAGAAAAGCCTCAAAAGCAATAAAGGAAAAGGGCGAAGTTGCTATGAAATGACCCTCTGTCTAAACAGCACTGCTATAAAGTATCCGAATGACTATGTCGTTGACTCGTGAAACTGCATGGCAAGGATTTAAAGTGAGAGTACTGATTATCGTTCCACTGAGATTTTACATGCAGTATCACTCAATGTACGTGATTAATTTGGTTAATTTTGTCTTGTAAATTTTTAAATATGAATTAGTTATACAATTTTGGCCCTCCTCTTCTTTGCAATTCACAATTTTGATGCTGTTTTAAATCAGTTATTTTGTCCCACACTTAAAATTAAGATGTTGTCCATTAATTTCTTTAAAGATAACTCTTAATGTCACTATTTTAGTGACATAAGATGAAATGTGCTATTTTAATATGCTGAATAGAGAATGATTTAAAATATATTTAATAAGAAAATGTAAAATTATCTCGCATTTAGTGTTATTAAAATAAGTCCTGTCAAGACAAATAAATCAGTGATTGAATGGAAAGATCACTAATTGACTAGATTTAACTGTATTAAATATATATATATATATATATATATATATATATATATATATATATATATAAAACATATGACATCTTCAAGTCATAAGATTGCAAACATTAAAAATCAGTATAATTTTATGAGAAACAGTTACTTACTACTTACTAACGAAGACTTAAAGAATTACTCCAGCACCCAATCAACTAAAAAAATGTATTTTATAGCTATAAAAGAAATATACAAAACTAACATAACAATTGCTAAATGGTGTTTGATATAATATATACAATCACAATATTTTCAACTTGCATTAGATGTTTTTATTCGTCTTAGTTTCAAAGAATTGCAGTGAAAGATTTTCCTTTTGCTAACGTTAATCACAAGGTGGGAATTTAGATCTAGTGTATAATCATAAATCAGCCAATTCAATATTTGATCTAGCAGCTGCTATTTTTCTTTTTTCTTTTGTTAAGATTAGTAGCTGCTAGCAAAATAGCAGTTTCTCACTTTTCTATGGAAAACACGCACAAGCTGCCAAAAGGTTCCCTACGCGAGTTACAGTCTCGTAATCTCGTCTCCTTGTTTTTCTCACATATTCATCTCAGACACCTAGCATGGGAGCGTACCCTCCTCTTCACTCGATGCCCTTTCACCGCTGAGATGAGGCAAAACAGCTCCACCCTCTGCACCACCAGTCGTGCGATGGCGAGATTCAAGTCTCAAGGCAACAGCAGCGGCGAACAAGGATGAAGGAACAAAGACGCACAAACAAAATAACACAACAAGGTCTCGGTTCTGAAGAAAAAAAAAAAATAGAATGTTCAACCCCTACCAGGTCACAAAACTCACCCAGGTCACCAGTTTTCAGCAACACCAACCGGGTCTCACCTTAGAATAAACAAATATAGCGCCACATTACTTAAGAGTATGCTATGTGGAAGAAAACCATATTAAACATGAAATATTGCTGTGATCTTCTATAGTCAAGACGAGTTCAAAAAGCAATGACAGCAAAATGCAACTGCGTCCAAAAAGAATAAAAAAAGGGGAGGTTGGACACGAGTTTGAAGAACACAAGTCAAAAATATTAGAACGACAAAATAACAAAAAGATAAGATCAACCTTCATTCGAAAATTCATGATTTGCTGAGTAAATGGATCACCAATTGACCACCAACCTTGAGGGAATAAAACGCACAAAATATGAAAAAGCAGTCCAAGCCACGATACAAAAACAAAAATAATATCCAAGAAAATATTTAAATGGAAGCTGTGAAAGCAGGAAGACAATGTTACGTTACATAGGTTAGTAAGCTAAAGATACAGAGAAAATCAAATTCGATCAAGAAGCAAAGGAAGGAAATACACTACAAACATGTGAACAACATGGACAAAGACCTAATGTATTGCCATTATGGTCACTTGGAGGAGACACACACTCACTTCCAGAGCTTGAGGAACTTGTCATGACTGGCTGAAGCAACCAAACCATTTACAGTTGAAACAGCCAAGGAAGTAATGAGACCATCATGAGCAGACAGATTCATTGTCTTGTTCTCGCTCATGTTCCACAACTCCAATGACTACACAACATTAAATTTACCAAGCATAAGATGTCAAATTTACAACAGTATGTATGGATTGCATGTACTACTTACCATTCAACTAGGACAAAATACAACCACAAGCAGCCATATAATCATAACAAATAGGATCAGCTTTCTTTAAATATAATGCTCAAATTATTAATATTCTGTCTATAAAACATCCTTTTTATCGAGGACTCAGACTCTATCTGTCATCATACTCAGTTTGGGAGTCTACAACCACTTTCTGATAAAGCATGAGACTGACCTAAAGCCCCTTTGTTCCAAAAAACACTTCTTTGTCAATTAATTTCATATTTCGGGGGCAAACAACCGAATTCAGCAAAATGAAAATAAAAAATGAAAAGAAATGAAAAAAGTAAATAAAAAAGAATGTAGACTTGCCTGATAACAGCCAATGACCAGCAATGAAGGGTACGTTGGGTGGAAAACAGATGCATGAAACTTATTTCCATTACAGCTAAGTTCATGAACACATTCCCCTTCACTCCCTGATCCAAGAGTCCAAACCCTGACAGAGTCCTCACTCACAGATGCCAGCAACTCCCCAGAAGGGTCCCAACACACACAATCCACCGGTTTTGTGTGTCCCTACAACCATAGTACAGCATTCCAATAAAGAAAATCAATTGGTGATACTCTTGGGACAGTAGGAAATAAAATTATTGCTGCTGTAAATTGTAATCGCCAAGACAAGTTATATACAAACTCCAAAGTTATTATTTGTTAGGATATATCAATACATGACTGTTAGAGAGATTTGATTCATATAGCAATTATAACTGATGTTTCCTTCCTTGAGTTCCCTCCAGCAAAGACAATTATAACTGATATTCTTGGGACAGGAGGAAAAAATTGCATGTTCCCATGATTTTGCAATTCTGTGCAGCAATCCTACTGATTCTGCTCATTTGCAATTCTGAGCATGCACAAATTTGCAGGCATGGCAGAAGCGTAGAATAGAATTATGCAATTGTGCGAGTCAGTTAACTCGCGATTTTGACTACCATGAACACAAGATTTGATCCAGGTTATTCTCCTGACTAAACAACATTCAATTTATATTTTAACTTTACCTCTGAATTTCTGATGATAAACAGAGAAGATTAAAGTTCATAACACTGAGTACTGACTCTGACTTGAGCAAAATTTCAAACCTCTCATTTAAAAAAAAAAAAAAACTATGTACCCCATTGCCCAGAGGCTCCACGCTATACGCAGGTAAGGCGAAGGGTTATTATACGTAGCCTTACCCTTGCATATGCAAAGAGGTTATTTCTAGATGTGAACCCATGACCAACAAGTCACCAAGGCACAACTTTACCACTGTTTCAAACCTCTCATTGAAAGAATTTATTTTATACCTTCAAGAAGAAACTTAAAAAGGCTAGCAAACCAACCTTTAGTGAATATCGGCACGCTTGTGTCTCCACATCAAATATAGACACAATATTCTCTGCCGCTGCAGCAAGGTACCTCCCGAGACGAGGCTGAAATCTTATCTGTGCAGTGCCACCCTAATCAGCAAGAAAATTTAAAGTTAGAAGACCGAAATGAATGCATCATCACTTTAATGCACAAGCTACAAAATGAGTTTTTTTATATCAAATATGGGGCAGCCTGGTGCTGCAAAGCATTTAGTATGCAAGACACAGTGAAGGGTTGGACCCACTATGTGGGTCTTGATATGAGAAATGAATTTAAAATATGCTAATAATGATTAACATTCTACCTTGGAGACTCTAGCACAACTGCCATTTTTTATGCTCCAATACCGTATCTCACCATCACCATCACAAGAGCAGATGAGGTCATCATTATTTGGATGAAAATCTAGTGACATAACAGATGCTGAATGTCCCATGAAGGTGCGAAGTGAAAAATCAGGCTGCATAGTATTTATATATTCAGTTAAATCAGAATATTAAAATCAGAAATGCACACAATGCATCAACTTCTAGACAAGGGCAAACAAACTTACAAACCATCCAAGACAGCGATCATTAACATCCAAGTAAATAAATAGTCACAATGTTCAAAATCCATATTGAACACAATACAATCTTAATAAACATCTATTAGCTACAAAAACTAAATATTACCAGTAATAAGAATTCCCTAAGCTTCTTAAGCACTATTGCACCAACCTAATTATCTTCACTACAAACAAATAAATATAACCTTTATGTAAATAATTAACATTTTCATTGCAACTCACCATATGAGCCACATAGCAATATAGAATAGTGAAACCACATCTACGAACTTCTACAACAGAAACACAACTGCAAAACAAAATTATATCTTGAACAAAATACATGTCAAACTCAATACTCAGTGAGGAAAGAGTTGTGCACTTCTTGTTTGTAATTTATTATTTCATACAAAACAAGCACATTAATAAGTTTTGTCATCTATCTCACTATGTACAGATTTTCAGTGAAAGGTGGCCATCTACATATCTGCAATTTCGCAGTGTGCTGCTTCAAGTCATGGAAAATATTAATATATGTGTATGGTCAAGTTACATCAAACCCATTGAAATATACAAAACAATTTCTTGAAAGTTGTATACAATTAAAGAAAAACAGTAAATACATCAACTAACATTGTCAACATCCCAAACCCTGACAGTTTTGTCGAATGAAGATGTTGCAAAACGCGGCATGCTTGGACTGAAACGGACATCCGTAATCAAAGATGAATTCTCTTCAAGAGTAACTTTTTGTTTTAGAGAATCTGTGTACCATAAAACAACCTGTGTAGAAAACAATCAGGAGGAAAAGACCATATTATTCCATATCTAAACCGAATAAAAGGAACAATAATGTTCTTGATTTTGTTTTTCAATTTAAGTTCACTGCTTATTTCAGGCTGAACAAAGAGAGTACAACATAAAACATTACTATCAATTATTAATAATAATGCTACCTCCGACCTTTTTGTCATGGCCACCACTTGCTAGTAATTTCCCATCAGATGAGAAATGGCAACAGGAAACTTTGCTTGTGCTTGCCCGTACAGAATTTACATCAGAAAATGTGAAGCCTGAAAATAAAACAAATTCATGCCCTTAGTGTCTAAATTATAAGTCATTGCCTCTTTATGCTTATGCACGTCAAGGAATTAAAGAGCAAGTAGCAACCATGCAGATGCACATATAAAAGATAACAAAGCACCTTCTAAATTATATGACCAACAATGTTTATTTATAAAAAAAAAAATTGCACATGTTCATCATAAATGTTGTAAAGAATATTCGAGGAGCGAAGAAAGAGGCATCACAAGTCATTAAATCCTCTTTGCTTGCTGAATAAAATTTTTACTTCATTTCATTTCACCATAACAAATTATCTATAAATCTATTCAAAGAAAAGACATCAAACTTTCACATTGGAGTGAGGGAAATTTAGACATACACTTTGAGAAACTCTTTTGCAAGGATGATGCCAGAATATTTTATGATCAATGTAAAATGGTGTTTACTGCACCTTTGCTTACATCCATACAACGGCCGACAGTATCTCTAGGGTCTGTGTCATCATGGGACAAAAAAGACTCAACATTTTCATCTAGAGATGCATCCTCCACAAAGCGATCCACATCAGCCTGCAATTCAAGATCCTTATCATCCCACTGCCAAAATGGAATGGCAATGAGTACATGCAAGGAACTTCATAATTCCTTCCATCAATTCAAACACACAGAAAAACCACTCACCAACTGGTTAGAAGGTGACGTACGGGTCCCAGTGCCATCGGTGCTAAACATCATTAGAGGCTTCGAAGAACTACCACTATGAGGCAAGGCAGGCATTGATATCACGTCTCCAGGCGTATGAGTTGAAGGAGTTGAGGGTGCTGAACTTGGTGATGGACCTGTCGTATTTGCTGTACCTGAACTATTGGCAGGACCTGACGAGGAGCCAGGCTGCTTTCTCTTTCTCCCAATCTGGTTTTTTGAAACCTAAGTGCATTCAGATAACCATTTTAGGAACCTATTTCATACTCTTCGTAAGGTATAAAAAAATCAGATGTCAGTCAAATTCAGAGATAGAAATTTACAATCATGTCATTTAATAGAAATAGTTTTCAAAATCTCATACAAAGACATCACCATTTATTGTATATATATGATATATGATTAACACTTTCAAAGAAACAAACTAGTAGTTGAAGTTGTGATTTCCACATTGCTAATGCAGAAAATAAATAAATAAATAGCCACTTATGTTGTATACTTGTAGCTTATATAAAGAGATCATCATATCTCTGTTTAGGAGAGTTCAAAGAACAAACGAAGTAAAATCCTTTACCAACTACTCAGTTCTGGAAGGCTTGAGATTATGGAGATCATATTTTGCAATACTTGAATTCAAAACTATTGAAGAAATAAACAAGGAAATAAGTTCCCATGCCTTAATCCAAACTGCTTGTCAACATATAAATTCTCAATTTCACAAATTCACAATCATTAACTTTCAAAAAAGAAAAATTGTTGCAATCTCAAAAGTTATAAAAGCATAATAACAGCAAAATTTATAATACCAACCACAAAAGGGAAAACATAGCAAAGGGAAAAGAGGATGATATTTTTAATTGTGCAATTGGATATCAGATATTATAATAAGCATAAATTAAATGGCTATTTTTATCTATTTAGCAAAATAAACTAATTGTGTACATCAGAAATTAGCTAGCCATTATATGGGTCAATTATAATACATACATTCTTTTACAAGTCAGAAGAAACATACTTCCCAATGATAAGAAACAACTACTGCTTCAACATGTATGTGGTATCAGCAACTATAAAAGGACTGACCTGGTCATTTCCTCTAAATGAGTTTGACATGCTACCATCCACAGTGACACTGCCACCACCACCTCCCCCTACTTTATCTTGCTGGTGCATGCTATGATTAGAAGTCTGAGATTGCTGGTTTGAAAGGACGTGCTGTTGAAGCTGCTGCTGCTGTGCATTGGTACTTGACTGTTGTTGTCGCTGCTGCTCTAACTGAGCCATCTTTAACTATACATACAAAAACTTCAGAAGATAAATCACAAAACTTTTGGTAAATATAACAAAAAGTATAATGAAACAGTTTAATATCCATAGTGAAGATGGAAAGCAAAATAAAAGAGAACTAACACCTTCATTAGCATATCTGTATCTCCACGAGGAAAAGGAGGGCCACCACCTTGAAGTGGGGATCCAACATTTGATACCACATCACCAACAGGATTTGAAAGACCATCCTTATTTAGACCAATATTCCTATTATTTAATAGCATTCTCAGTCTTCTACTCTCTTCACTGGCAGATGGTGACGCCAGATTTTGTTGCGCCAGCGTAAGCTGTTGCTGATGCTGTGGTGTCAACATTTGGAGTTGATGAAAAGGCTGAGGAGCCTGCATGAAAGGTTTTTGTTGCTGGAGTAGACCAGAGCGCAGTTGCTCCAAACCCTGATAAAGGATAGAAAAAGTTTAATAGCGAAAACTAATAACTAAAGTTCTATGTTTCAATAATTCATTAGATGGTATAGAACTCAGTAGAAAGATTGCTAGGGACTTCAGATAATAGAGGCTGCCATTTCTAGCAGATGATGGGCAGTTTGTAAAGTTAACACATTCAAGCAAAAGAGGGCTACTTCTGCCACTTGAGAATGGCTAAAGTAGTAAGGATGGTATAAGGTCAAGGTAGAGACCACAGATTCATAAGCTTTGTGTACACCGAGAGCAGATAAGCAAGCAAGAGAAGAGGGACTACATCCTTATCTCACTCTCTGCAGACTACAGCACGCCACAATTTTGAAGGAAATATGTTATGAATATGATGTCGCATTTAAGAGGACAGAATATAAATCCACCAGGAGAAGTAATATTAAATAAAATAACAATAAAATAAAAAAGATTCTCACTGTGAGAGGCCACCCTTTCAAAGTCAAATTATTGCTACCTTGATTTGATCCTGTCACAAGAAAATCTCTTGTTTACCCCATTGATGTGCAAGAATAGTAATTAAACATCATAAAGAAATTAACTCTAAATCCCAAAATATCCTCAACCAACCACGAATAAATTGCAAAGGAAAAAAAAATTCCATCAACTTGCAGCAAAACAGTTTCAAAATAATAAAAATCAGTCACAGCTGGAAAAAAAATTGTGGAAAAATACCAGGCATTCCCATCAATGATCCTTCAGGACCCACAGCTCTGGGATTTAAAACAGGACTAATCACACCCTTTATATCCTGATTTCAAGGGGCAAGTTAGGGAAAACAGCTGATAAGAAATATAGGAATTAATGAGATCCTCAAAGAACAAAGGTGTACCAGAGTAGACCCTGGCAATTGTTGAGTACGTGCTTGAACTTGGGGAGACATCCCACCAGCAGCACCATGCAAAACTTGCCTGAAGTCAAGAAATTTGGTGCAAAGTGCAAACAAAGTCAACACCCATAAATATAGAGAGTGTTTGACGCTATGAG
Source organism: Glycine tomentella (assembly GCA_007407185.1). Classification (NCBI taxonomy): domain Eukaryota; kingdom Viridiplantae; phylum Streptophyta; class Magnoliopsida; order Fabales; family Fabaceae; genus Glycine; species Glycine tomentella. The sequence goes on along the minus strand of PYAF01002670.1, from coordinate 1,656,116 downwards.
AATTAAAAGTCAAATGACTTTTTTTAATAGGAAACACATGACTATCGATTCTTCAAAGGCAGGAACACACCATCCAGAAAAAACTAAAAGGCAAAAAGATCATCTTTTTTTTTTTTGCATTATTAAAAGCTTTAACTCAGAATTTCAGATCAAACTTAAATTATCTATGTTACAGATTAATCAAGTACAAACTACCCTTTGTCTCCAGAAAGACTTGAAACAATAAGCAATAAAAGTGAAATTTTAAAAATGATACCCTGAAGGCTGGCCAGGAGCTGCAGCTGACTTTAATATCGATGCATGATTAGGGTCCAAGAGCTGGCCCATGTTCTCACCAAATCTTTGCTGTATAATATACCAAAAGAAAGCAATGAACATATGCATCATAGAAACATATTTTATTTTATAATTAGATTAGATAACCAGAACATCCCCCAACCTTCGTTGTTGCATCATCCAAAGAGTCCCTTTGAAGGGGAAGTTTTAATCTTTCCTCATACATCTTTGTTGCTAGTGCATTTGCAGTTCCAGGGTTTCCGACTAACCCATTTGCACTACCATTTAAAAGATGAGGCCTATCCCTACTTTGCTGCTGTTGTTGTTGTGGTTGTGACTGCTGTTGCTGTGATTGTGGCTGTTGTTGTTGTTGCTGCTGCTGCTGCTGTTGTTGCGGTTGCTGTTGCTGTTGTGCTCTCTGCAACAGGAGCTGTTGCATCTGCAGGTGTTGTTGCTGCTGCTGATGCTGTGACTGCTGGGGTTGTGGCTGCTGCTGGTTCTGCTGCTGTTGTCGCTCCCTTGTCTTTATTAATTGTGTCTGCAGATAGAGTTTCACAAACCATAAATGTAAAGTAGGGCCTGTTGTATTTTCTCATAACTTAGAAACTCTTATGTAGAATTGCAGATTCCAGTACACCATCATTTCAAGAAGGGCAGTCTGGATAATAGATGATTAGCTATAGAAACCTAAAGTAGTTGCCCAAACTGAAATGGTTGAGTTCTTATCACTCAGCTAAAACAGTAGTCCATAATTTATGCAGCTTAACAAAGCAGTCAATTGGGCCAATTCATGAAATATTGGAAGGAGTCGGGAGACAAAAACAAAATGTAAGCTCTCAACATAAATCAGAGAAATATAATCCAAGCAAGTGAATTTATCACAGGTTGAAACACCTCATAGGCCAAGAGGCTCATTAAGTACTAGATCATATTGCTAGACATATCAACCTGGAACTAAACAATAACCATCTTTAAACAATGTTATTCAACAAAATTGACGCTAAAGAAAGATTCCTAACTTTCCTTATATACTATACAGAAAGCAAGGAACAGCAAACAAAATCAGTCCTTCATTAAGAGGAGTAATTATGTTAGCTAGAGTGACTGAAAAGTTGAACCTAATGGAATGCATAAACTTCCTTATGGATTACTAGTGCCATTTTTTCAACTGACAGTCACATTCAACCCAAAAAACGTGAATATGTCGCAATACTGCTTTTTCTTTCCCAAATTTCTAGTACCCTCCTCGTCCTACTTAAATTTAGCATGGTAAAAGGTTGCATAGTGTGAAACCAGTGAAAATTTGTACCCAACCAACCTCAATATACGATGCAGCAACCTCTGAGTGCTTTTCATTTGTCCTTGCAATAAATATATCCCAGAAAACCGACCACCATTCGAACAGAAAACCTCCCGGGGCATCAATAGCTGCAACCCCACATTGCCATCCCACACGCATGCACACACACACGCACACAAGAAACCAAATTAATAACAAAACACACAGAACCAAAATATGGAAGTAGTAAAAAAAAAAATCCCACAGTTTATACAACTTGACAAAAGAGTACAAATTTGAGACATCTCACCAACAGGGTCCGAGGATACTTTTCCTTCAGCTTGAAAAGCCTGAGCAGAAGCCTTCAAATCCCTCTTAACAAGATAATCATGGATGTAAACATCTAACCTGAAACCTCAAAGTGCAAAAACTCGTTACATCATCCAAGTGAACAGTGAGAGAGAAAGATTTCCCTATTTCAACTTCACATTCACCAATCACAAAACATCCAACAAAACCCTGTGACCCACCACACAAAAAATCCCAATTTCAGCAGCCAAAATCAGCAACTTCCAATAAACCCCACAAAACTTGCGGAAAACCACAAACCCTAAGATACCCAGAAAGAAAAATTGAAACTTTAAAAGAAATTAAATATAATACACATGCTCGGTTCATAAGAAAAGAAACCCACAAGCCAAAAAAATCAAAGAATTGAGCATGAAGCATAAAACCCATGTTGCAAAAATGAAAGAAGAGAAACGAAAAACAAAGGTTACATCTTGTCAGCTTCCCAGTTGGTCTGAGACATGGTTGTGGAAGCGAAGAAAGGTGAGCGAGTATGCTGAGGGGCGCCTGAAGAATGAGTTGGGAGCTGTGAAACGCAGAAGGAAGTAGCGAAAGAGTTTAATTTTGTTGGTAGAGCTGCGTCAGAAGCATAGGACAAGAAGGGAAAAGAAAAAAAGTAGAATATAATAGATAGATAGCTAGAGAAAGAAAGAATTAAAGAGAAGAGTAGCGAAGGGAAGAAGAAGAAAATCCAAACAAGAACAGAACGCCTCTAGATTTTAGGAATTTATACTTATTAAACACTTAATAAATTTAAGTTTTTAATTAGAGCAAGATAATTATTTATTACCAGTATTTTATTTTATTTCTTGATGCACAATAATTTTATCCTACCTGAATATGACTAACATCAATTATTATCAAGAATAATGTGGTTTAGAGAAAAATATATATTTTATTTCCATTGCGGGAATGAAATATGAAAATTAGAGTGATAACAATAAATTACACTTAAACAACATTACACAAACTATTAGTATATATAATAATTATTAGTCAGTTCAATAAATCATGAAATATATTTATGTCATTCCAGCTTTAAAAATCACTTAATATACCTATCTTTGTTAATAAATGTGTTTTAATATATCTTTGAAAAGGTAAGCACTGAAATTTTAAATTTCTAAAATTAATTACTAGTGTAATTTAAATTTTTTAATTAGAAGTTAAATTTATGTGTATTTTTTCTTTACAACTTACAAGTGTTGGACATATACTATGTTTTAATTAAGGTATGAAATAGCATTTTTAATAAACAAAAATATGCAATAGCATTCATATAGTAAAAAAAATTGAAAAAAATAAAGGCTTGTATTCATGGGCGGACTTAGGTTAAAGATTGGGGGGCAGTGCCCCCTTAAATTCTCAAGAATAAAATTTTCTTTTATAATAATAAAATAAAATAAAATAAAAAAATAGTTTAAATATTTATATAAGAGAAAAAATTAAAAAACATAAAAAAGAATAATAAAAAAATGAAAAATAAGAAATGAATGAATATGGGTATATATGTTTGTAACTTATATGAATATAGTAGTTATACTCTTGTTATTTTTAAGTACCGGTTACATACTAATTTTGTTAATTATTTCTCTTTTGAATTGTACTTTTTTCATACTTTTATTATAATAATTTGTTCTTTTAATTTTTTTTACAAAAAAAATTTTCAGAGGCGCCACCTCCGAACCCCGCCATTAATGCACTCTTACTTTTTTTTTCTGGATCCACCCTGTTTATATTCAAATCTTATGTTTGAAATAAAATACTAAAATAATTAACTCCACCTATGCGGATAATAGGTGTGATCTGAGTCCAAAATAATATTTTTGTTTGATTGAAGTATGAGTGATGGGTTTGGAAATGGATATCTAAGTACTCATAAAATACAAAAACGAATATTAAAATTGCAAAATATACATAAATAGAGATTTGGCAATAGATATTTTTATTAAATACAGATATGAGACTAAATATTATGGCATATTTGTATGCATTTTCCACGCATAAAGAAAAAGAGAGACAACTGTATCATTGCTAATTATAACAGAATGTGACGGTGTTTATAAAATATCATATTTATCCACAATTATATAACCTTAAAAATTAAATAACGACGAAGCAGAATCTATGACAACTTGGCCTGGATGCTTTCTCACAAAAATCAAATGAATCAAATCTTTCATTGTCATTTGCATGGAATACATACAATATATGGAGACTGATGCACTCAAATCTGAAGAAATCCACAAAAAAATCGGAATCTTCTCTAATTGTCTTGAAGAATTTTGGTCCATCAATGATTCAACTCTAGATTTAATTATTGAAAAACACATGATTAAAAATAATGACTAACAATATGTAAAGGAAGAAAACTTGTATTAAACTATTAACGTTACGTTTTCGTTTTTTTTTATGTCAAATTTTTCTTTTATTAAAGTACTTCTTGCTTTTCTCGATTACTTTACTGCCACCCCATCGTCTATATATATGTGTGTGTCTTAAATATTTTATTAGAAATATAAGTAGTTAGAAATTAGTAAGTAGTAACTGCTAGTTAATTTTGTCTTTCATAATCCTATCCTCTATAAAAGTGTTCGAATAATCAACTTTTTTTTTTCATTTTATCCATAACAAAATTACTTATTTTACAACAAAAAATATCATCTATCCTAAACCACGTTTTTAACATGGTATTAAAGCCATCATATCCACCACAGAAAGAAATATCCTTTTGCTGCCCAAACACTCGATGGAGACTATAGTTAGTAAGGAAACACCCACAAGATTATTGGCAGAATGGACTTTTTAAAGTGCTGTCATATTGATAGTTATTGAGACTTTTATTTATTAAAAGACAACTTTTTAAGAGCTTTCTATATTTAATCTGAATTCTTTTAAAGTTAAAAAAAAAAAAAAACCTGACAGCAAGAAGCCAAGAAGTTAATTAAATACGTAGCCTAATTATTTCTTCAATGCAATTTCTGATGACCTTTTTTTTAATTTCAACAATAAAACAAAATGAAGAACAATAAATTATTAGTTTGAGTAATATTGGACTCTATCATCTTAAAAATGTTTTAAATTTGAATTCCGTGAATAAAAATATAGTTTAAAAAGTACATTAAAAATAACCAATCAAATTTTATAACAAAAATTAATTATCGGTAAAATCAATCATCATTCAATAACAAAACAAGATACGAAAATAAAAAACGAACCCAAGGCCCCTCACGTTTTCTTGGGTGTTTGTCTGAAGGAAAATGATGCTTAAATTTTGGGCTGGGCCTTTAGCAAAGTCCACTTCGCTTTCACACATAATGACTGCAGACCCCGTTTCGCGGGCTCCCTAATTTGTTTTTGTTTTAAACTTCCAAGCTTCTTTGTCAAAACTTTTAATCTAATATGTAATTTTTTATCTCCTATTTTTCTAAATCTGAGTGCTTTTAGTATTTTTCTTTTTAATTAAGATATTTCATGTTTCGCTTTTAAAATATTAATGATTTTAATCTTCACTTTTCAATTGAGACATTTCGTCTTTACTTTTTAAAAATCAATTATTTTAATTGTTGTAACTAATTTCAAAACTTTAATTTATGTGACAACTGATTATTTATTATATACATAATAAATATTTTTTTAAAAATTATTTAATTATTAATAAATTTAATTTATTAAAAAATATAATCGATAAATCTGAAATTTAACAAAGAGACTAATATGACATATATTTTAAAAGTGAAAAATGAAATTTTTAATTAAAAAATAAAAAAACTAAAATCCTAAATTTATAAAAAAATAGAAGATAAAATATCTCAATTAAAAAATTGAGAGATTAAAATCAAATAGGATGAAAAAATTACATTTTAACTAAACTTTTAACGCAGAACATTCCATAGCAAAAAAAATCCACCCACGCCACGGACACATACCTGATCATATTTTTTTCTTCTTCACTCTCTTATCAATAATATCAACACCGATTTTTTTATAAACCTTTTGACATTTTGACATATTAATTATTTTCTTACATCGTTTACCTTATCATTATTATCATCATCTAAATAACTTCGCTAATTTGTTCATGAATGAGAAAGGAATAGAAAGACAAAGGAAAAGGACTAGTTAGGGTGATCGATCGGAAGGCCGGGGTGAATGAACACACTACAGACTACAGAGCTCATCCAGGACATGTTTGGACAAAAGTAAGGGAAAGAATAATTAAATGATACTGTAAGTTTTATTAAATATTCAATATCTTCGCAAAAATTTATTGTCTTTCTGATAATTCTTTATTGATAAAAATATATTTTTACAAAACTTGAAAAAATTGATAATATTTAAAAGACTTAAATATGTATAAGATGATTGAGATATAATTACACTTTTATTTATAATACACAAATATATTTAAAATATATAAGTTATATTTTAGATTTACAGTAAATAATTTAAGTTGTAATGAAATATTATATTTAATTATTGGCATATTTTAAACTTATTTAAATTAAATTTAAAAATAAATATAAAAGATAATTCACAATGATTGAGATACAGTTACACTTTTATTTAACGGTGGTGGTAGGGGACAAGAATTAAGTTAAAATTCTCTCAAAGAGTATTGTATGTTTTTTCTAACAACATTCAAAATACTCATTGCCATAAATGTTTACTTGCATCATCAAGTGTTGCTTTAGTAATTCCAAATATTAAATCCTGCAAGTACTTTGGCATAGACAGAGATGTATGAGTGAGCTAGAGATGGATATGATGGCAACAAAATGGAGGTCATCAAAGGTGAACATTTCGATGCTTCTCTCTCTCTCGCTGCAATTTCAAACGCTTACCTTCATATTGTGTCGTTTGTGTCAATGAGTTATACATGCTCGCATGGAAAAGCAACATGCCACTGAAATCAAGTGACCCCAGAGAACTTAAATCAACATCAATATCATCATCAACCACATCTATAATCTAAATTAATTGGAATTGATGATACATATGAATCATAAAGAATTAATTTGATCCAGATACTTCCATCACTATGTTATATATCAAACAATAAATGAAGATTCATTCAATTAATAATGATGAAATTCATATCTTATAATTAAAAATATGAATTTAAATATCATTATTATGTAAGAATCTTATTAATAAATGATTTATAAATATTTAATGAGTCATAAAATATATCTTGATGCTAATAAATTACCTAAATCTAACTCTTCTTAACTTTCACCAATAAAAGAAATATATATATATATATATATATATATATATATATATATCAAACTAGTAGGGAGGGGACCCTATTAACTATGACCTCATAGCATGCATCATCATCACCTCATCACTGTCCAAAACAAAATGCAACAGTTCTGCCTTTGGAATACAATAAACAAAAAAACAAAAAAATGTACATTATAAAACAGTGTAAACTGACAGAATATTGAAAGAGGGTGCGTTAGGTATGTGTACACGTGGGCCCCGTGCGTTACTTGCATTGCATGCATAGTTAAGAGAAGTTAAATATATCTTTGCATGGGGATATAGATCGAAGAATAGCAACGAAAATGCTGGCATGCCCGTTTCAGTCTTGCCCTCGATTCAGACCTGATTTTTATCAGTACCTTACCTGTGCATGCCATATCATGCCAATATGTACTTTTGCTAAGATACGCCCCTATATATAGATACATGGATCACCTAGCTCTTTCAACCTCTAAAAAAGAGTAGCATAGTACAGTAAGCTAGCTATAACCTAACAGAATTTAAAAAAAAAAAGATACGTGGATGGATACCCCTTGTGTACGTACCTGTAGACACTTTACAGGTGGATATCATTGATGATGGGATATTTACTGTGGATATCTCTATTGAAATAGAAACCTAGCTAGAAGATAAGCTATTAGGGGATTCGTGAATAGTATGATATTCACTAATTTTTATATGACGCATAATTATAATTTATTAATCAAAATTTGAATATCTATAACATAAAAATGAGTCAAAAATTAATTAATAGATATATAGTTATTTTTTTTCTTAAATAAGAGATTATGAGTATTTCTTAATTTATTGAAAAAGATTCAAAATTATGTATAAACATTATTTTCTCTTGTTACTTAATAATTTATTCATTTAGAGAGAGGATGAGATAAGAAAAGAAGAAAGATAAGTAATAGGAAAAATATTTTTTAATACTTATGGTGTGATTGGTTTAGAGGAGAAAAATAGAAGATTACTCTTTTAAATTAAAGTGAAGAAAAAGAGGTGTGAATTTCACGTAATAAAGTACAAAATTTATCTCCAAATTTATTTTTTTCCATTGAAACAAACACAACCTTAGTTAGAGATAGTGGGAAAAAGACTAGGTATCTCATTGCATAGATCAATAAGTCATCACATATAATTTTACTGTTGTATCAAAAAAATAAATAAAAATAAGAGTTATTAATAAAATATTTAAAATAAGTGGATGTTGAAATATATATGATTGTTTATGTAATGGAGTGAGATATAGATTGGCAGACGATATGTCTTAGGACGAAGTGGAGAAAAGCTATAAGTCTGAGGAAGGGTTAAACCCTTTAGTAGTTTTATGTTCCAATTGTTCCCTTGTTTTAATTCTTTTTTTCTTCTTTTCTTTTCTCCTCTCATCATTCTTTTATTTTAACTTTATTTCTCTCTTTTGTTCTTTTTTCGATTTATCATTGGATTTATCTACCACCGACCCTAATTAATTTGGGTTAAAGGTGCTCTTGATGTTGATGTTGATGTTTATGTTTATGTAATGTAAATGAAGTGGGAGATAAAAAGAAATACATGATAAATATTAATTTGAGTGTTTGAGCTGTTTAAGTGTCTAAAAATTAACACTCCTATGATATAGAGAGAGATGCAGAGAAAAGAAGAATAAAGAAGTGCTGTTGACGTATATATAAATCATGATTCAATATTTTCCCAATCTGTCTTCACCAAAGGTTCACTTGTCTTCCGTCAGAGATCTAGATTATGCTGCATCGCTTGCAATCACCGTTTGATACAAGCTAGCTTCTTAATTAATTGGATGGTTTATTTTATCCTTCATTTTTATTCCGACTATATATATCATGACTATGAGGGTTCGTTTATTGTATTGCTGTTGCTTATGAGTGGCTTATTGTGTTTTGTCTTGTTTTGGGAGAGTTAATTAGATGGGGTAGAACTCAGAAGGTACTTAATTTAATGAATATTCAGGGGAGGCTAGCTTGTTTTTATGAGCAATATATTAATTGTATTTTGTTGTTCTTTGGCTGGGCACATCGGCACTGTGCTTTTAACCAAACGCTTTCTATTTAAATAAAATGACTTCGCTTATCCAAAAAATAAATCATGATTCAATAAAATTTACACGAGCATGATCATTTGATAGAGAACAGTGTTTCCTTCATGAACTTGAGCAAAGCTCAATTTACTATAAGATAATAATGTATTAATTAAGTAAAATTAGAATATAAAACTTAATTTTAACAACTGAAAATTATGAACACTAACCACAAATAATAAAATAAAATTATACATGAATTAAAGTATAAAACAAAAATATAATTAAGTAAAATAATTAATGGTTGAACCATTGAAAAGATTTTTTTACTTTCATTCGATCTCTCCCTTGCAAAGCAATTTAAACAATATTTTATTTTCACTCTCTTTTTTATTCATTTTTCTTTTGTTTTACTTTTTTTCGAACTAAACAAAAGAAAAGATATGTTATTTCATGTTTA
>PYAF01002670.1:1619865-1646347 GCA_007407185.1 Glycine tomentella | reverse complement strand
ATGGTTGAACCATTGAAAAGATTTTTTTACTTTCATTCGATCTCTCCCTTGCAAAGCAATTTAAACAATATTTTATTTTCACTCTCTTTTTTATTCATTTTTCTTTTGTTTTACTTTTTTTCGAACTAAACAAAAGAAAAGATATGTTATTTCATGTTTATTTTTCTTTACACTTAATCAAACATGTTATTATAGAGAGAGAAAAGGAAGAAGAGTAAAAAAGATAAATAATTAATATTGTTAGTGATATAATAACAATACAAAAATAAAAAAGATTTTTTTTGTAATGATTAGAAAAACTGTGTGTGTGCATGTTAAGGAATTTATCACTGTAGGTACTTGTGTATACATCTCTATAGATTATGTTTCAATCAAAGTTCACTTAATTGATAAGAACATGATTCATATTTTGAAAGGAAATTATAAAAAAACGTGAATTCGAATATAAATACTGCAGGTCAATAATAACTCTATAAAATTATAAATACTAAAGCATGATCGAGCTCTACTCTATTAACTTAATAAACCTCCGAAGTTAACTCACCTAAATTTTTAATATATAAAAATAAAATACTATATGGATCATGCTGAGAGGACGGCATTGTTTCTTTCCTTACGTTGTGGAGTACTACGACTGAATCAAATGGAATGAAACCATCCAAAAGGAAAATATTGTAGTCTGCCACCAAAGTCCTCTCTGTCACTCAGTAAGTACTGTCTTAGTAAGAGGAAGGTGTTTGATGAATTTTTAAGAATAAAAAATTATTTCTTAAAAAAAATTGCATAGAAGAATATATAAATAGTATAAGAGTTTCTTAAAAAAAATTAGGTTTCTAATATAAGAAATTTATATAAACACTATTAATTAGAAATGCTGTAGGTATAGATAGGGGGGAGAGAATGTGTCATGGGATAATTATTAACACAAGAAAGCGTGCTTGGAAGGCGTGTGAATTGTGATGATGGGAATGGGATAGGATTTTGTGATTGCAATCCAATAAGCTAACCAAGTTATATTATTGATATGTTTTTAATGTAAAAAATTGACGCACACATATTAAAAGAATAAATGTGCATATGTTAACAAGTTATATTATTAATGTATTTTAAAAAATTCTCTCATTTTTTTATACTAAAAGGCAGAACTAATGGCTAGTAATTGATCAAACGATTAGATGTAACTCTAAAATATTTTTTAATTATAATTTATTGATGTATGTATTTATTTTATATTTTAATATAAGTGTATTATGAAGTTATATGTGTTTTTTATTGATATATTTTAAGGTATTTTAATTATAATTTATTAATATATTCATATTAAGATAAATAAGAATATGAGTATTTTGGATAAGTTTTTGAGAAGTACTTAAAAAAAAAAGAAAATAAAATAGATTTTTTCAAAAATAAAATAAGTTATTAATTAATTAATTTTTAGAAATTTATCAATATAATTTTTTTAAAAGATGAGATAATATTTATAAATTAACTAATAAAAAATTTATTTTAACTTATAAAAAGATTTATTTCACTCTTTTTTTTTTACTTTCTTCTTATAAAAATAGTTAGAAAAATTTACATTAAAAAAATCCTGTATATGTGTGACTAAATCCTATAAACATTAGCTAAGACTGATACTTAAAAAATATGGGGTTAGCGAGGTCCGCTGAATCATTCGGGGTGAGTTTGAGTGTTTGATTGATGATGAATTGACCCTGCGCTAACGGACAACCACAAATATACAAAATTACAAATTCAACGAGTGTCACTGTTTGATAGGTCAATAGTACGAGGGTACTTCTAAAACACCATCACGTAAACTTTTACGCTATGATTAATATATCTGGCACCTTAAATAGATGCCTTAATATTGTTTAATTCTTTAAACAATGTATAACAATATTTACATTGTTACTTAATAATAATAATGTAAAAAATTTATATAAAAACATACTGTTAATTAAACTCTAAATGTGCCTTCTTTTTAGGTTCTAAATGTGACATTATTAATTCTACAAGCAAAGTTAGAGGAGAGCGCATTCAACTTATTTTTTTGTTTGAAATTTATTATTTTAGAAATTCGATATTAGTGTCAAAAACTTTGCCAACTATATCCTCACACAGTAATTAATTATATTTCAAAATAACTATATTGTTTCATATATTTATATATATATATATATATATTCACTTTTTTCTCTTAAATTAAAATTAACTAATTAATGAGGATATTTTAGTTAAGATGTATTCCCTCTATTTCTTTTTAATTGTTGGATTTTTGAAGAATTTTTGTTTTTATTTATCTTTTGTAAAGCTCAAGATCACATTAATTATTCTTTTATCAATTATATTCTTATTTGTTTTCTTGTTTTTAATTAATTTACATATGTATATGTATTTATTGTGGAGTGGAAAAATAAAATGGTGAAATAGAAAACTCTCCAATTATTTTAATAAATTCAAGAAAAAATATTGTATTTCTTGATTTTAAAAGTTATACTCTTAAAAGACATAAAAAAAAGTAACAGAGGTAATAATTTTCATATTAATGAATTATTTCATAATCTGTGCATTTCAACCCTAAAAAGAATAATACCTCCGTTGTTTTGAAATCGAAGGAACGATTTAACTTCACATTCTTTTTTCAAACGTGCAATTAAGCTTGTGTTGGACTATTTGACCCTGCATGTTTGGAAATAATTTTTAATAATTATTTGTCAAAATTTTATTAAAAATTAAAAAAAAAAATCAAACCAAAGACCGCCCAAGTCAAATCAAGTCGGTATGTTCAGCCAAAATAAATATGTTAGGCTTGATTTCGTTGTTATTGGTTAAAACTTATTTTACGCTCACGTTTTTATTTAAAAACTTATGATACATGCTCAAAAGATAATAAAATTAGAGAAATTAGTCCATGTGGTAGTATAAAGGAAATTTATAATAACCTAATCATAAATTATCATATCTGATAAATTATTTTGTTATTTTTTATAATAATTATTTTAAAAGTTAAATATTATAATTTTTTATTGGTTAAAAAATGGAAAATTAATAATTCCTTTCTTTGAACAAGGTAGTATTTCACTTAGGAAATTAACTGTTTAATTTTTAAACAAAGACAAGAGGTGAAAAAGTTTAGACACAAGAATGCTGCTGAACTGCAAATACAAAATACAAAATTGTACATACACACGCCAAAAAAAAAAAAACTCTGTGAAGAGGTAGAAAAAATAAATTCAGGACAATTACACGTGATCCTATGTACTCTTGAGCAAGATGATGTGGGAATTACGGTAAGATTTGTCCTTAACGGTCATCCATTGATCAGCGATGTCTTTAGCAATTTTTACGGCATCTGATGCAGTTCCAAGAAGACCTCTTCTCGTGAACCCCACTGTATACAATCCGTTCTCTCCCTTCCAACCCATTGGAAACGGTGTTTTCGGCATTCCGTCTTTCGTGAAAGATTCACAACTCTGCAGTTTCATAAATAATTTTGAATTTAATAGGCATGTTATTGTTGAGTATAAAAATCAATCAGAAATTATTTTTTAAAAGTAATTATTATAATAAAAAAATCATAATTAAATGGGGAGTTGTAAATTTTGTCATTTTAGTGATGGCATGCACTGATTTTGCCTAATCCAGAAAAAGAAAACTCAAAAAACTGATTTGGAAAAACAGAGCCAGAAGGAATGGTGAGAAAGAATAAATCAGATTACTGCAGTTTTTCAGCTCAGAAGCATTTCACAAGTAGCTAACGGGATATTTCACATGAAACGTCACTAGAATGAAAAAGTTTAAAATTTGTCAAGCGCAAGCCCCAAAGTCATTTTATTCTCTCTTTTATTGTTGTTGCATGAAGAAAAGAACCCATTTGTTGGTTTCTGCTATGCATGTCCCAACTCCCAAACCACCAACCGACTCAACAAGTGCTTGTACGTTTGAAATACTAGTACTACTATTTTAGAATATAAGAGATAATTATTTGTTTCTGATTAATAAAAATAAACTGAATAAAATGCAAATTAAAGGTTTTCTCAGATCTTCAAAAAGTGTATACATGCCTTTAAGAAAATAGATAAATAAGAAAAGAAATAGTTGGAATTGCTGATATATATATATATATATATATATATATATATGCAAGATAGAGGTAAACATGCAGAAGGCAAAGTCAATTTTTTTTGTTTTCCTTTTTTTTACCTTAAGCCAAGTGGGCACGTTGCTTTTGTATCCCGTCGCCAATATTATAGCGCTGAACTCCTTTTCTTGCCCATCCATAAACTTGGCACCGTTTCTTGTTATCTCCTTCACACCTTCCATCACCTGCAACAAACCCTAACGAAACTTAGCAAAACTGAATAGCTGCTTAATTGCTTTTTTAAAGTACATTATTATCAGAAAACGAAGCATGGTTATATAATTTGGTTTCATTTAAATGCAGACGTACCTTGATGTTACCGGATCTTATTTGAGCGACTTGTCCAACATCAAGCACAGGAGTTTTCCCGGTAACTAGTTTGAGCTCGATAGGCCCCGTTTTGGGCCTCCTAACGCCATAGCGAGCGGTGTCACCCAACATTAACCTAGCCGCCGCCAAAACCAACTTGTCTACTAACTTTATTGGAAGCCATTTCAAGAGAGCCATAGTTATTCCAAACGTCGAAAACCCAAACATCTCCCTAGGCAAAACATGTACCTGTACCATAAAACCATGAGTCAACACACACTTTTGACCATTATTTATCATATTTTAACGACAAAACTTGGAGTCTTAGATGTAGTTTCTTAGTCAAAGTTAGAGTTTCACATGCATAAACATGCATATATAAAGATTGATCTTTAATGTAAATACTACTTCCTCCATCATAAAATATTTGTTGTCTTATTTTATTAAAAAAATAATAAATAGATACAAAAATAATTATTATTTTATAAAATTAACTTTACATCATCATTAATTTATTTATAGATTTTATTATCTATCATAAAAGATATAAATAAAAAATATTTAATATCATATTAAAAATTAAATAACAATTATTTTATAATTTTTATACACAATTATAATGATACTGATAATTAAAAAAAGATCAATACAGAATTTTCAAATAAAACTTCAAAACCTGATTAAAAAACAATTAAATAAGTAAATGCATCTAGGTTTTGTTCATATTTTAAGTATTTACCCAATTGAGAAAAACATGCATGGGAGACAAGAGTACATGTATATACACTAATAACACTACTACAAGTACATGGTTAGTTACTTACTGTATTTCTTGCAACCATGTAAGGGTTGGCGTTGTGCCTGCAAAGATCCAAGCTAACTTCCATACCCGAGTTGCCGCAACCAATGACCAAAACCCTCTGGTTCTTGTAATCAGAACCAGATTTATAGACGCTGGTGTGAACAATGGGTCCGTGAAACTTGTCCATGCCAGAAATCGAGGGAACAACGGGTTCAGCATTCTCTCCAGTAGCAACCACAAGCCACGGCGAAATGTACTGAAAACCATTGGTTCTGACGACCCAAAGCTGAGAACAAGGGTCGAACTGGGCGGTCTGAACGGACTGGTTGAACCTGGGGCGGATGTTGAAGCGTGAAGCGTAGGAGTTGAGGTAGGAGATGAATTGGTTTTTGGAGGGGTATTTTGGGAAATGGAGGGGGAAGGGTATTAAGGGGAGTTGGCAGAAGTGTTTGGGGAGGTGGAGTTTGAGGCGGTCGTAGGTTCTGTGTTGCCAAAGGGAGGTTATGCAGTTTGTTCTCTCGAGAATGACGTAGGGTACTCCGTGGTGGGAGAGGCACGCGGCGACAGCTAGCCCTGAGGGTCCTGCTCCTACGATGATAGGGCCATGAACCCACACGCACTTTACTTCCTCCTTTCCTCCTTCTTGCGCATTTAAGGACTCCATGATATTCTGAGCAATAAAATCCCAAGAAAGGAAGAGATTAAAGAACTTGGAAAGAAGAAGAAGAAGACCCTGTTAATTTCTTTCTTTGCTTTTCTTTTTTTGCCTATTTGTTTCTTGCCTCCCAGTGGTACCCTCTTGTGGGAATTTAAAGAAGTGGGAATGGTGAGTCAGTCAAGTGCCACCAGTCCAGGGAGTGTGTCTAGGGGGTATGTGCGCCTTTTAAATGCATGGAAAGCAAAATTCTTGATACAGAGAGAGAAATTGGAAAATGTTTGAAAGAAAACTCAAATACTATTCAACATCTTGAAACAAAAATATAAATATAATAAACTTTATAATATAATAAGAAGAGAGATAAAAAGAAATTAGAAGCGTTTATGAAATGTTTAAAACAAAAGATAATTTATATATTATTAGTTTGAGCAATTTTATCACCATAATAATTTTGAACAATAGGTGTTATATTTTTTTTCAAGCACGAGTGATATTAATAAATATTATTCTCCTTCCTATAACGAACACTCGTTCTATTTAATAAATATTAATTAAGTATTTTTAAATTATTTTTATTTTTATTTAATACTTAAAAAGATTAATATATATAGAATATAATAAAAAGATATAGCATTCCTCATTGAAAAATATTACATGGCACCCACTTTGCTAGCTATTTAACACTTAGAGAGGGGAGAAAAAAGAAAAAAGAAAAATAATAAATATAATAGAATTTATAATATGATAAAAAGAGTAAAATAAAATATAATGGAAAAATATTTAAAATAATGAGATATTTAGGTATTATTATTCTTTTTTTATAAGTGAAAAGAACTAACGGGAGATAGGTAACTGGGTAATGCTGTAATTGAGACGTGAAGGATAAGGAAAAGATATGGAAATCTTTTAAAAAAATGTGAACCTAATATTTTTTTCATGAGTTGATCGAAGGAGATAGAAAGAAAAATAATAATAAATATAATAAATAATGTGATAGAAAATAAAATAAAAAAGTGAAATGTAAAGAAAATCATAAAAATAATAATAGAAGAGTTATGTAATTTTTTGTACACTTTTTTTAATTTATATCGTAATTATTCTTTTAATTTTTTTATATCATCGCCCAATATAAAAAATAGGTACTCATTTAGAGAACCCCAATCTCATCCCACTCCTGAAAGCAAGGAACTGAGGGATATTTACTCGTTACTCTTTACCATGATCAAACACAGTGCTTCAAAATTCAAACTCAATAAAAAACCAAAGAAATTAAAACAAAGATTCTGAGAGGTTGTCCCAAAGGGGGAAGATAAAGATTCTTTTTTTTCTTCTTTTCAATTGTGTGAAAAGCCTCTCTTACCATCATCCAAATCTTTCAACAATCAATGCATGCATGGCTTCCTCTCTAGCTCCAACCCTACTCCATTGATCCTTCTCTTATTGGATGCCGTTCAGCTTCGTGACAGGCCAATTCTCCACACCTTACTGACCTCTGCAATGAATTATACATTCCCATTGTTGCCTTCTGTTTTATAGCCTACAACTACAATTAACCTCAATCACCCCACACATTCTTAGCATTATATATGGGAAATTGCATGTGGGTAAATAGTGTAATTGAGGAGAGCTAAAAAATCTTCATGTTGTGGTCTAAATCGTAGTCGCGGAAGGCTCAAGGATTCCAAGCATATGGACTGTATCCATCTGCTACGACTCACTGTTCATTTTCACTATGCTAGCTTCTGCTTAATTTTCTGATATAGTTTTACGTTTTACTTACAAAATATGCAATGCAAATGCCTAAAGATTCAAAATTTACGATAAAATTTGGATTTTCTTGCAAATAATACCAACTAATCATTCATTTTTTTCAAGCTAGATGGTCAAATTGTAACATCCCATAAGGTATAGTATTTCACTTAACATATTTATTGGTCCTTTTGGAAACATCGACAATCTTTTTATATGTTTTTAAGATCAATGAATAACTTCATGAATCAATATGAAGTTTTTATTATGTTTTATCCTTAATTATGTTTTTTAAGAAATTTTTCAAAAGATAACTCATCTTAAAATCATTTCAAGCAAAACACGCTTGAATATGAAATTTTTAAGTGGTAGGTTTTCAAAAAATAAATGCATCTTGTTGAGTAGATAATATCAATTAATTTTTTTATGTCATTCTTAACTGTATAGTCACATACTTATATAAGTTTTGGATCTTTTCATTTCGATGTGCTTCATTTATAATGTTATACATATACTTACAAAAGTAGGAAAAATGCCTTAATATATTTTGAATATTTGGGAATTAATATTGATTTTTTTATCATACTCTCTGAATTTAAACTTATTTGTTATAAAAATATTTATCATGACTCATTTTTTCTTCTATCTCTTTATTATGTCACTTATTTTATCTCACTTTTTTTCTCCGTTTCTCTGTTTCCCATTTAGTTCAGAAATGTATTAATTTTAAAAAATTATAAATAGAACATAGAATTATAAGTCATTTTAAAAAATATGTTAGTTATGATAAAAATATAAAATAATCATGTGTTACAAAACGAGTAAAACACGTGAAAGAATGTATAGAAAAAAATGATGTAATAATTGTTATTATTTTTTTAAAGAATACAGACTTAATTTATAATATTCCATTTTTTTAGAATGCATACTCTTTGATTGAAAAGGGTATTGAATATTGAGATGAGAAGGTAAAAAAACGAGGAGAAAGGAATTAAGGTGCGGTGAATGAACCCCAGAAAAAAAAAAAAAGAGTGCAGTACAGTGTTAATTAGAGGAATAATATGTAATAATTTGTTAAAATAATAAATCACTATTCTAATAAATATTAAGACATTGATAAAAAATTGTAAGTAATTTCTTTTATAATACATTTTTTAATATTCAACTATTATAAAAAATTATATACTATTAAAATATTAAATATTTTAAATAAATTGTTATGAGTACATTATCATGATAAAATTTAATATATTTTTAATGACTTCTTAATCTGTAAGATATTTGTTAGTAAGACTCCAAAAATATTATTATCTCCGTCGACTGACAAATTTGAGTGGGGGACAAAGAAAAATAAACACAAGATGGGAAACATAGTTTTGAAATTTTGTATCTGCCGTCTTTAGCACCATATAAACAAAATATTAATTTAACAAAAATACAAAATATTAAATATTAAAATTAATGTGCATAGATTTTAAATAGCATTGAAAGGGTATTGAATATTGAGATTATAAAAAAAAAAAAAAAGAAGCAAATAAGATGTACTGAATGGATCCCAGAAAAAAAGTGTAGTGCATGCATGGTCTTAAACAGGAATAAAATTTAATAAACTTTCTAAAAAAATCAGAGAACATTAGGTAATTAGATAATTAAGTTATTGATTAAAGAATTAAAATTAATTTTATTTACATAAAATATAATAAAATGTTAATATAATTTTTTTTATTGAAACACTTGTCGATATGACTCAAATTGTCGACAAATATGAATGGAAGACAAAAGAAAAAACACAAAATGGGGAACATTGATTTGAAATTTTGAATATTCGTTATTTTTAGTATGACTAAACTAAACACGAATTTACCAAAAAAAAATATAAAACATTAAATATTATAATTTGTAGGGATAAATTTGTCTATAAAAAATGCCAAAAGATTTTTTTTTACAAATTAAACTGTTTTGTAATTATGTAGTTTTAAGGACATATGCACACATATTTATAAATGATTTTATAAATATTTTTATATTATAAATTCATATTCTCATTTTTGAAAACAAAATAATTTATATAATTCTACTTTTCAAACAGAAACTTTTTTTTATGTTGTAATGCAAGTCGTTCGAGCTTTTATCTAAAACTAAAACATTTTAATATATTTTCATTAATTATGTAATGAATTAAAATTTATTTTTTAAAATTATTTTAAGAATATTATAAATTTTCCAAATCAACATTACGTAATAATTATATATTTACAAATCCTCACCAAAGTAATATTCTATATTTCTATTAACTGAACTGGTTTTAATTTTCTTTAACAAAAATTTTCTATTGATTAATTTTCTATTTTTAATGATTTTCATTACTAATGAAACAATAAATCCTTAAATTATTTTTATGTTATATATATTTACAAATACTGTGCAATATTTAAAAGGCATAATCACCTATTTAAAATACTTGATAACTTAAAGCTTTTTTAAATCCAACCGCAATCTCTCTGGTTGCCACCCCCTTATTATTTTTGGAAACAATTACGCGGGATATTTGATTCTTTTTTGGTAGAATAAAGGTATATACTACTCAACGAGCAAGTTGCCATCAAGTTGGAGTTGACGTTTGTGCGTGAATAAAGATTGCGTTAATAATAGACCTTTTGATCCAACCAATTAGATGTCTGCAGAAGAAGAAACGACACCTAATATAAGGAGCATAACAAAACTTGAATCAACGACGAAATGAAATCCGCATAAGTGACTTTCACTGAATATATTATAGCGTTTTGATACGAGGATCTACATTAACATGCATTTTAGATTCACCTGCCAGAAAATCTCACATGGAAAAGGATTTCTGGGCACTAGGGATCGACAGGGATCTTTCGTGGGATATATACTTAGTTGGATTCCATCACAACTTACAAGCCTCCTAATTAATATAAAGTGATAGTATTATTTAAACAAAAAAAATCAAATAATTTTTACGTTAACTAACTTGTTATATAACAAGTATTTAATTTTCAGCAAATATAAAGCATAAAAGTAGACACAAACACATCTCTAAAAAAAAATAGTCACACAAATGTACATAATTTTTTTATCGTTAACACGTGTGTATGAAAAAATATATATTAAAAAAATTAATCTCTTAAATAAATATCAGTATTTCAAATGATTAATTTCTGACTTTTTAAGTTAAGTATATCCTAGTTTACTCAAAATATAGTTTATTTTTAGTTGTAATAGGGCATGTTGCGATTTAGCTACATATGGCACGGCACAAGAACATAGTGGTGAAAGCAAAAATTTTATTGAGATGGGATGAACATAAAAAAAAAAACTATATATATTATAAATAAAAATACTACGAAGACAATTCAAATCTAATATAAAAAAAACTATTACAGAAATTAAAATTACTTTACTTGACTCTTACTTTACGTGTTTTCATATTGTTAAAATCATCTATAATTGAATTTATGCTAAAACTCAATTAACCTTTTTCCAATTTCTAAATCTCTTAACAACAAATGTATTAAGTCCAAAATGACCACTACCACATGGTTTACTGAATAAATAACAAGACAAACAAAATACAACGTATTTGCTTGGAAAATACTATAACCAAGATGGAAACAAATTAAACCAAAAAGAGCAAAAACGACTCGATTCTTCTCTAGCACAAAAAAAGGATAATTTTGAAACTTGCACTGAAATAGACCAAATTTAAGATAAGCACGACGAATTTCATCTTGTTGATTTATAGGATATTTTCATATTGGAGGACGTATTATAGGATCTTTTTCCAATAAAGCAATATCAATAGTAGTAGCACCCTTTTCCATAATTTTTCTGCACGTCGATCACAAACAATATCAAGTATCAATGACAATGCGTAAAGTAAATCTCTGTTACATTTTGAATGAGATGCACATTGCACAATATTAACAACGAAACAATAGTTTATATTTTTTTATTTTGTTTAAGATTTAACAAAAATGGGTTTAGCCCAACATGGTACGAGATGCATGTATAAAAACAAGGGGCGCAAATAGCAGTTTAATTTATTTTAGAAGAATAACAATAGGAAGAAGAAAGAGAAAGAGAAGGAAAAAGAAAAGAACGAGGGGATACCTGAAACTCTGATCTTTCATCGGTTTACCAAATGAAACAACTTTTTTGACTCATTCTGTTCTCTTTAATTTGTGTTTTATTTTTTTCCTTTCTGTCTACACCTATCCCTTTTAAAGTGTTCTTTCTCCCTCTTCCTCTTTATTTTTTTCCTTTTTTTTATTATTTTTTTTGTTTTATCATCTTCCTTTCCTTTTTTTCTTTTTTTGTTAACTCACTTTTCCATTTTATTTTTATTACATTTTCTTTCCTTTTTTATATATTTTTTCCTCTTTTATGTTTAATTTCTTTCTTTTTTATTATTTTAATATTTTTTCTTTTATTTTTTTTACTATATTTTTTTTCTCCTTTTACTTTTTTTTAATATATTTTTTCTCTTTTTTTTCATTGTTGTTTTTTTATTAATTTTTTTAGAAAAGATGGTGATTCACCCTAACCCCTAGTTCGGCTTCTGCAAGAACATGTATGTTGAAGAGGAAGTGCATGAACTGATGAACAGTATACAAGATATATAGAGGTTGATATTGCAGACTCTAAAGTGTAGGCTGAAAATTATAGAAAAGAAAGAGTCAACGAGGGCTAGCATCCAAGCACCCTCTAACCCCAACAAGCTCCTCCTTGATTGGGGCATGCAAGATGTAGTTATCGTGACATGGACTGACAAGAGAACACCTATTTCTCTTTCCGTAATCATTTATAATTGAACATATATATATATATATATATATTATTAGAATAAAATACTTTATACTGTACCCTCACTATATACATATATACGTCTCATAATTAAAATGATCTTATTTAATTTTATTATATGAGATAAACCAATACGAGGATGATGTAACAAGGTGAATGATTACATGCATAAAAAAAAACATTATCTTAATTTTTGTAATCTTTGATTTTGCTCTCATAATTAATTTCTGATGATATATTACCTAAAATGACCTTATTATATGTTGTTCCTTTTGATTTTGACAAACGTAAGCAATGATGGGAAGATGATGACAAATTAAGAGGTATATATTTGTAGAACCTGCATGCTCTAATTTGGAAAAGGATCGAATATATATAATGAAAGGGAATTTTGAACAGTAATATGTGGGCTGAGACTGAACAAAGGAAGTTGGAGGCACAGTTTGGCCTGCCACAATGACGATAACAAGCCTTCAAACACTCAATAATATTATAAGTTCCCCACATCACAGCTCTATATAGCTCCAACTTGAGAGCTAGCGAATCTCTCCCTTTCGTTTTCATGTGTGCACGATCGAGGCAGCCAGAGCGGGGGCTTGTTTTAATTCGTTTTGATCTGGCTTTCACTCGGTATCTGTGATCAGATCTTCAACGATTAAACATGTATATCAAATTAAACATTACATCACTTTGGGTGCACATAGTCTTCTGATGCATCTATTTCAAAATTTTAAACTGTTTTAGGTTGACTCCCGTAAAACATGGTTCACAACTTTACATACATATATATATATATATATATGTTGAATTTCAACAATTTGTGAAAAAATGGGATGAAGCTTAAACTATATTATTATTAAAAATATATATAAACGAGTTATATATATATTAATTATTAAAAATAAATTAAAATTGGAAAATTGGTTGGCATTATCGGTCTTTAAATTTTATTCATGAACACACACAGGAGTTCTCATAACATATTGATATGAAATGGACATGATTCCTCTTCGGGCAAAGTTATCTCTAACTCTACAGTCTTTCTATCTTTTTATTTCTCCATCATTTGTTTTCTATATATGTGCTTGGGCTTTTAATTTTTCCAGGTGTAGAGATGGATCCGGAAGAGGATCTTTGATATGAAATGTGGATATTATTAGTTAGTATGAACACAAATTGACATGAACGAAAAAGTTATATTTGATTGGACATTAATCATGTCATTTCGTACAAATCTCATGAAAAAAATAATGAACTAACGAAAAGTACTTATGAGATAATTAATTGTCTTTAGTTTTTCGTGCATACAAAATTCTTAAGTATATAAGCAAAAAGTGATAATTAATTGTTTCTTTGTATAGGTTATAATTAATCGTTTCTTGATAAACAGCACAAAGCTGTTTTCAACAGAAAATCAAACACGCGCTACATTATTAAGGGTTTAAGGTGGAGTTAGAAGTTTGTTCGTATGGGGCCTATGTCCAGTCTGCGTTGGCGCGTTACACCCCGGCAGTCGGCAGAACATGTAATGGTGATTAGTCAATTCAATTGTCAATCCTCCTTCAGATACATATATATACCTATAGGTTACAAACTAAAGTTAATAGTATATATATATATATATATATATATATGTATGTATGTATATAAACTTTATCTATTTAGCATTTTTCATTTATCTATTTGTTAAAAAAGTCAAGTACTTGAAAAAATATCTTTATAACACAATTGGTAGATGACACTTCTCTTTAAATATGTTCACAAAAGTTCAATTTTTTGGTCGTGAATATAGAAGACTTTGTTGAAATATATAAAATTTACTTTGACGTTTTCTAATTTTTTAGGGTTAATTTCATGACTTTCAATTATAAAAATATCTTGTTTTCAAAGAGAAAAAATATGAAAAAATTATTTATGACATAGTAAAAATATTATTATAAAGTTATGAACAAATTACATTCACATTCTTTACTTCAAGTTCAATTACCTGTGATACACTTTTGTATCAACACAATCTTTCCTCTAAGTTTGTTTCTTCTTTAAGACTTTCTTCTTAAGTACTTGGTATCTGATGGTCGAAAAAGGGGAGAGATACTGCAAAAAGTATTTCGACGCTTAACTCAGATTCTTGACTAGCACCATAAATGCGTGTTTATTATCAATGAACAATGTCTTAATATTCTTATAACTATTTATATATATTTTAATGAACTCTTGGATTTATGGGCCTTGGTATGTCATTGCCATTTTAGGTAATGTTCTGGTAATTATCATTAAGGTTTCTTTTAACAACCTTAATGGTTTTATCTATCGTGATTACACTTTACGGCTTTTAATCATGGTTTTCTACCTTTGGGTGTTCAGATACTTGGTCAAGCCGAGTATCCAATTACTATGCCGAGCACCTGGCCAAGTTCTAATGTAATTTCAGGGATGTTCAAGTATTTGGCTTGGCCGAATATTGAATACTATGAGCATAGTTCTTCTGTAACGTGTTGATATGCACCTGAAGGAGTATTCGGCCATGTCGATTACTATAGACAAGTGTTTGTATAAGTGCTTAAGTACTTGGCCTTGACGAACACTTGAGTACTCTTGTGATTTTCACATATTATGATGATTCCTATTCAGGTATTTGGTAAGGTTGAGTACTTGTACTCTCACGGTGTGACTTATGCTTCAATATGTTAAAGACTTTTAGGATATATTTGGATTTTTGGCTAGACCGAGTACCCATATAGTATACACTTTTTTGAAAGAAAAAAAGAGAGATAAATTAAAGAGAAAGAAAGAGTGTCAATAGGTATTTATGATACATGAATGTTCATGTACGTATCATTAGTCTTTTTTATAAGCTGGTCTACTACTATTGAGAGAGATGTGCATGCATGAAGCAGGTGTGATGTCATCCTTCCCATATTGCCTGTACGAACTATATATATATATATAGCCAGAATGAGAAGTAGCCGTGATGCGTAGATGGGTTGGGAATTGAAGTAGTGCACTTAATCGCATTGAGAGTGGATGCAGCGGAAGCAAGTGGCTTTTTGCTCTGTTATAAGAAACCACTTAGCCACTCACTGCATGGGCATGTCTTGGAATCTCTAGCAATTAATCCAAGTAAAGTGGGATATCAGTACATGCATGAGAAAAAAGAAAATTAAATTAAAGCAAGCTAGGCCACATCGAACATGCGCGCTAGCTCAACTATATGTCCACGCACGGTATAGTATAGTGATGTTCCAACTTCCAAGCCCTACTGAGACCTTCAGACTTCTAATACTCATCGCTGATCACATACCATCTAACTCTTAAAAAACAATAGTAATGTTGAAATGCATTTATCATTTTCCAACTCAAAATGCTGGTTTAATTTAATTCATTATTTCTAGCTACACTGCATGTGTTTAATTTATCTCTAAATTGATATATGCAGCAGTATACATTTATTCATGGCCTGCTTGGATTCCAGTAAATGGTGTGGATTTTAACAAAAAGTTAGTTTGGTTGTGTTGATTATATATATATATATATATATATATATATATATATATAAATAGGAAGATTTTCTCTAGCTACTTTCTATAGATGTATTAACTTTCCACAATGTACGGAGAGTAATAGCATATTATGAAGTTGGAGAAGGAGTTATTATATTAAAAATTTGAGTATATATATCTTTTAATTTTATTCATTTAATAAAATAATTTTCTTCCTTTTTTGGCTGATAAAAGGTTTTTTTTCTTCTTTTTTGACAAAAATAGTTAATAATTAAAGCAATTTGATAATTATAATGTGTGTACTTATCGCTTATTTTTGTCATTACTCATAAGAAACATATATCAAGTCCTCCCCTTTCTACTTTTTCTGCGCACATGGCAAACTAAGATCTTATGCTCGATATTTGAATCATGAATCATCTGAATTCCCCCTCGCACCACCCCCACCCCAGTCCCCACCCCATCGAAACAAAAATGGTAGCCGACAAGTGTTGACCAAAAGAAACAAAATTTAATATATAGTTTGCAAAAAATTATGTATTTCACACATATATTATGACTATGTGCGGCAGAGAGGCCTGAGGCTCCCTAAATCATCACTATGTACGTTGATACATATATTGTCAATGTCATGTAGCATAAATAGGATGAGTAAGGACAAAAAAAAAAAAAAACCATGAGTTCCTTAAAGCATGCAGCTAAGAGTTTGATTCCTGAACATGCTGAAAAGAGTTTGATTTTTAAAACATGCCTACGAATAAAAAATTGTTGGAAAATGCAATATTTATTTCGATGATTCCTATATTTTGAAGGAATTAGTAAGAGATGAAGAGGAATATACTTCAAAAGTGTTCCATGTTGCTAGTTAGCAGCATGAATTTCTACTTATGCTGTATAATTCTTCCTTGTTTCAGTGTTATTTGTGGCATGGCAAGTTGGCAACTTTCATATAGGGACGACAGCATCTATAAAAAATAATTTGTTTTCCACTTGGTAGGTACGTATTGCGCACTATCTCACTAGCTAGCTAGCTACTGATTCTTGGTGTAAACCAAACCAGAAGCGACTGATTCTTGGTTCTTTTATCAGTTTGCTTTTTCATCGTTTCATGTATTGCCATTGCCATATATACAATTATGTTGGAGTATAATTATGAGTCAAAGTTACACATTAAATAAAAATAGAAAAGTTTAATACTATATAAGTGAAAAAAAGATCTATAAATTTGAATCTTAAAATTTTGGATTAAGGTGTAATGTCCAATTCATTTATATAGTTACTTCGATTTCCCAACAAATCATGCATGGCATGTGCATATATCAATCATTGATAGTTTTGCTAACAATGTATGATCTACATAATTGTGCATATTTCAAGGAAAAAAAATCTAATAAGAAAGAATATCCAGACAATTTCTAGCCTATACAGTACTTTCCTCTTTAAATAATTGTCTTTACCATTTAGACATTGGAAGACTATCGTCACATGGTTTTCGCCATTCCCATTATTAGGCGATCCAGGTGTTTGCTTCATAACGTGTTTGGCCCCATTTAATAATGTAGGGGCCAAATTACTTCTTCGAACCATGTTTTTGTATTAAAATATATAACATATTAAATCAACAATCACTTTTTTACAGGATTAAATCAACAATCATAAGGCATGTCTTTCTTGAATGTACTCATATGTCGATTTTATTAGTTAATGAGTTTTAATAAACCAACTTTCTATATGTACAATAGATTTGAGTCTGATTCTGATTTTCTTTTTTTGGTGAATCTCTCCGATTCTGAACTTAATTCATTATACGGTGGCATTCAGTTTTTTACTATGAAGTTTTATTAAAACGGGTGGTTTTAAGGGCAGATATGTGCAATATGTTTTTTGACAAGTTAAATTGTAACAAAAACTCATGTCTCTAAAACACATCTACAACTTAGAAGACATAGAAAAGTATAAAAAGATCATAAGTTATCATTTAAAATGCTAAATACAATATATCTAGTAATTAGCTGGGATTAGTTAAGAAATTTTTTGTGGCAAAACAAAAAAAAAAATCACCTAAAAAGTGTTTGGTTTAGATAATAAAATTAGAAAAAATAAAATAAAAATAATATTTTTAAAATTAAAATTGAGTGTAGAAATTATGAAATTTAACGAAGCCCACATATATATATATATATATATATATATATTTATCTTCTTTACCTTGCAACCAAATCAAACACATTCTTAATAATGGAACCTCAAACATTATATTGTGATGTCTATTGTCGTAATTAATTAAAGGTCCCGACCTAGTAGTAGTTAGAAGTGAGGGAGATTGTTAATAAATTGGACGCATATGGAATGGACTAGAAAAGGATACAAACAAAACCTAAGATATCTAGATCTTGCCTACTTTACGTCCAAACTCTAACACAATGATACCTTTCATTCTATCTAATCCATCATTTTGGGAATGGAACCCTAGTCTCGTTGCCATATGAGACACAACAGAATCAACTTTCGCAGATTCTATTATCTTCCGAATCAAGCACATTATTTTCTTTAAACACAAGTGACTCAATCGCTTATTTGACTTTATAGAGTTGCACTAATTATAGAATTATGACTTATGAGGGTTGATTTGATAAATGAAGAGAGAAAAAAAAAAGTCATATTAATTCGAATTTCTCTCATTAATAACAACTAACAAATTAATTGATAAAAAAATAGTTATACTTTTTCTAGAACAAAAAACAGTTGTACCTGTGCATTTTTTTTCATGAAATAACTTGTGCTAGCTAGTCGTTAATTATTGTATTTCAAGAAATAACTTCTATACAGTGCTAGTTAGAAAGGAGACAGGCAAAAAGAGAAATGTAAAATAAAATGTGTGATGTGATAAAGAAAATAGATATAAAAAAAAGTTCAAAAATATATTGCAAGAAATTTGAGTACAATTTATAACAGTATTAGAATCAGTGGCGGAGTTTGACTAAAATTTTTGGAAGAACCAAAATAATTAAGCTTATAAATTTTTTATAATATAATTTCTTATGCTAATTTAAATATTTGATAATATTATTTAAATATTAATTATTTTTTGTGATATTAAAATATCTTTTTATTAGTTTATTAATAATACTCTTCAGGGTTTTTTAACGACTTTATTCCCATGTCTACTACTGAATAATTTTTTTAGAGAATTTTATGTTTAAAATAATCTTATGGAAACTCTGCAAGTCAAATTAAGTTATTTTATAAAAAAAAGTTTGTACAAAATTACATAAAAATATTTAAAAAATTCAATGCATTTTTCAACGAATTTAAGAAAATAAACATATTTTTGCCAAAATCATAACAAAATTTGAAGAAAAAATTTATAAGAAAATCACAAAATTCATATAAAAGAACTTAATTAAAAAACCTACATTGACCTTCTATGGCTTCGGGAGGCTGAAGAATCCTTCGTTTACATTGACCTTTGTGCTTACTCTCATGAATGTTGGTGAATGGTGATGCTTATAGGTTCATTTAGTAACACAGGAAGCTTATGCAGTTTTATTTTGGATATAAAACTTAGAAATTTAGTTGAAATTATAAGGGGTGATATTTTTTGGGGGGAAATATAGCTGGAACATTTGTCCTCACAATGTTTATTTAATGTTTTGAGAAGTTTTTTGGCCCTAAAATGTTTTGACTTAGGAAAACTAGTCAAGTAATATATTCGAGCTAGCAAAGAAAGGAAAAACACATAGACGATTGTGTTTCGTATTTTAGTTAGCACATGTGCTTCTTATAACATTAAGTGGCTGTTATAGAATGGGCATTTGGCTTTTTCCTTGTAGAATGTACGAAAGTCTATTATTCTAATTTTAGTATGTATATATGTAATTATGTAGTATGACTCATAGCATATAAAATTAAAAGTTTGAGCGGCCATGGCCTCCCTCAGCTCCTTATCAGACTCGCCACTGTTTAGAATTTAATTTAAATATATTGATTTTCATTCAACTATAAATCATTATAGTTTATTGATTTTTAGAATAATTATTTTAAAATTTATCTTAAGGATGATTTCGAATTAATTGTCGGTTTAAATTTTTTTACGACAATTAAACTCTTAACATTATTCATAACTTTTTAATTCAGTCATTCTTGGGTAAGTACTAAGTAACGTGTAATTCTGCTTTGGTTTTTGGCCATGTAGAAGAGTCTTCAGTGGTTACCAGGACAGTTAGTATGATTAGCTATTTTGCCTATTTAGCTTAATGAGAAATGTAAGATATTAGATAGATTATTTTACTGATTCGATTCGACGTAATTAAATAATTAATTTGATATATATTTTCTAACTTTTATATATATCATACTATTAACTTAATATTTGCACTCGCTTTTATCATCTCACACATTTTAAGAAAATATATTTTTAACTTGTGGAAAAATCACAATCATTTTTATATTTTGACCTTTTTAAAATATTTGATAATCTTTAATATATTTAAATAAATTTTAATAAGAAAAACTTAAAAAAGTATACACAAGATTGCTTAATATCGTTGGATTCGATCAATTTAGCTTCTTCTAATCGAAAGAATAAGAAGCTGACAAACCACAGCTGACAAACTAGTCACACAACATTTTCTTTTTGTCCATTCTTATACAACCAAGTGTCCATTTGACAACTAGTTACATGATATCTTTTAAAGTTTAATAAAATTGATTTGATTGGTACTGATTCTGAATCATTAACTATAATTAAAATAGACTTTTAAATTAATCTGATAATTTATTTTCATTAAATGTTTGAGAATTAATTTTCTAACTTTTAAATATTAAGGCAAAGCAACTAACACACAATATTAATATTAATGTTTTACATCATGTTAATTCAAGTAATACTATAATCGATTTCTTTTCTTTAAGAAAGATTTTAGATTTAAATTTTTTTAGATGAAATAAACGTGGTTGAAATGAGAGATTTTACTAATTGATGAGTTAAATTTTTTGATAAAGATTAATTTTCAATAAATTCGGTTGATACTTTATAGCAATATTATAATATAAATAAAAAATATTGATCTTTTATTTTATTTTTTTAGGAAATAAATCTTGATCTTTACTCGTGAACCATTACCCTATTGTATACTGAACTGGAAGGGCTTTGTTGGGTCAAACCAGAAAAATTAAGGACTACGAAGTTTCAGGTGTTTACGGGCTTTATTAGTATCTTGTTTGAAGTTTATCAAACAACAACAAATGAAGCCAGGCCCATTTAGCCTTGTTAAAGGTATGCTCGTGTTGGACCTATATTTAAGCCTGAGATAATTTTAGTGTACTTTTAGCTTTCAAATTAAAAAGTATTCATCTCGAGCAAAAATAATTCTTAACGTCAGTGTGCGTTTACATGAGATTATTTTCAAAATTATTTATCTGTCATGTGAAATAAGTTTAATGTTTAAATATGCTATGTGAAAAATAATTTTAAGAAAATTTATTTCACCTAAGTTTACTAAAATAACCCTTTTTATAATTAAATTACAGAAAAGCAGTATCAAGTTAATTATAGTACTAGTTAGTTTTGAATGTAAATTAATGAATTATCGGAGACAAAATAGCTCTGGTTGGTATGTGATTCAAGAATTACGGTGCAGCACAATACGGTCTTTGCATGGGAGAAATTATTAAGTGATTCTGTGGACTTCATAGTCCCATCAATCTTTATATAACACGTAATTAAATGTTAAATATTCTTTTTTACTAAATTAAAAATTTAAATATCACATAAAAATTGGCGGGGACGATGAACAGATAGCAACAATTTAACGAGGAATGTGTGTTAGCGATAATGGGCTGATCCAGTCCAATAGAAAGCCCGTAGGGCCGTAGGCCTATAAAACTAGTGGGCTTCAGAAAGCAAACAAAAACAAGCAACAAGAAAAGATGGGAAGCTGTGTAGTACAATGTTTGTGCTTGTGCATGGTTTAAGATGGGTAACGAATTAGAATTTGTACTACATGTACTACAATCACTAAAACTGCATAAATCCAATCGAGTACTAGTACTATTCATTACATACAATTATTCGTTAGATATTTTTGGAGTCTTCATCCATGAAAAGAAATAAAAACGTGACACATGAATATGATTATGAAATTAAAAGTTTGTGTGAAAGGCCAAGCAATTAAATTAACAATAATCATGTACAAGTAAAATTGATTTGATTGCGTATTTTTCACATGGAGAAGCAACTGCCCTTGTTGCTTTGGACTATGATCGGGGCGGAGAGCGGCGGCGGCGCAGTCTTGGAGGAGGAACGAACAGTCTCATACCTCCGCCGTGCCGACGGCCGGGGAAGATTCTCCGGCACGATCGTTTCCAGCGAATTGCCTTGCCAAGGTGGGCACATTCTTTTCTCGCTCCATTTGGCGGCAACGTAAGAATTGCTATTTGATACTACTGGGTTACCAAATGGCATGGTCGTGATTTCAATTGCTTCATGGGCCAGTGCCACTGAGTTGCACATTTCTAGTCCAATAATGGATGCCACTCCCATCACAACGCATTGCCTCTTCCAACATGCTTCGTTCTTCACCCTTTGTTACAACGCACACGGTGTCAATTAGTTGTGTAAAAATGTTAGTGTCATGAGTCACATAAATGACATGTAAATTGTGACCCAACAAATTAAAAGAAAATATATGTATGTAGAAACAAAGATGAAAACTTACGATGGAAGTTGAGGTGGATTTGCGGGAATGGAAGGTTGGTTTGAAGTAAGAGGGGGAAGGCTTAGGAAGCAACTGGTCCTCATGGTGAGAGTTGAGTTGAGAAAATTTTTAAATCCTTCCACGATGACCCTCTTACTTTAATTATAAAAGTCTCAACTTAGAACTAAAGGAAGGAATATATAGAGAGATATGAGGAAGCAGAAAAGCTTGAAATGTAAAGTAGTAAATAGGAGTTCGAAAATAGTGGGAGTTGTTGTTTGGACATGTGGAAGAGGCGTATTCCAAATGGCAAAGCCATCATTATTTACTTTTAATTAATTGGTTGAGTTTAGCATCTTGTTTTTGGTGCTTCCTATTGCTTGCCGTGTTTGCAGCAATTTCGCCTTGCCCAGTAGAGGACACACTTGTCACAGTCCCTCCATGCATCTTGGATGAAAATTTGGACTTCCTCGATCAATCAAACTTATGTAAGTTTCAAACATCAAACTTTCAAATAAGAGGATTCCTTAATTTTCACAAGTGACGTTCTATGATTCTTGTTTCCAACTCGAAAGTCTGATTTCTGATTGATTTTATCTAACTATCTTATAGTGTCAAATATTTATCGATAACTTATTAACTTATATATATATATATGTGTATATATATAAACTTAGAAATCTCATTTTCTGTTTATAGTATTTAAATTTAAAATTTTATTTAAAAATTTAAATTCAGTTTCATTCAGAAACAATATAATATTGGTTAATAATTTCTTATTTGTAATCGGATATAAAAAATATCCGGCAGTTTTAAAAATTATATCAAAAATGAGTTTTGAAAAAATAATAAAAATTATGTCAAACAATTTCGTAATAGGGAAACTGACCGATTAAACAAGTTTCCTCTTCACTCTTCTTCTTGAATTGGATATTTCAATTCCGTAACTTTCATTTCATTAGGTTAAACTTGTTATTTCTCTTTTAATTTATTATTCAAGCTCAATTTGATTTTTTAATTTTTAAGGTAGCAATTTAATCTTCTAATTATTAAATTCGATTCAATTAGATCATTTAATTTTTCTAAGTTTAATTTTTTTAAGGTACAATTTAATTTTCTAATTATTAAAATCGATTCAATTCAATTATTTAATTTTTCTAAATTTAATTTAATTCTCTAATTTTAAAAATCAGATCATTTTTCTTGTGATATGTGCATTTTGTGATGTTTAAAATCATTTAGTTGTAATTTTAAATTATCAGAAGGTGTGATTTTTATAATTAGATGAAAAAAAACAAATTAAATTAATTTAAAAATTAAATAATCAAATTAAAGCTAAAAAATAAATTAAAGCATTAAAAACTAATTTAATCTAATTAATATCTTCACTTACCGAAACACTGAAATTGACAGACATCCGAAATAACAGTTTTTGAAAAATGAGACGTTTATGAATTTTTCTGGGTCAAAATTGTCCCCCCATATTATGAAGGAAAAAGAAATACAAAGACTGGCTCCATTCGCATATTACCATCACGAGTTCAATTTCGTTTTTTATTTTTCCTAGTCTTTCCTCGCCCCTTGCAATCGCACTGACCAAGTTCATTGGCAACACCGTTTTGATCAAACCACTAGGCACTAGGGACAACAACAGAAGTTTATATTTTAACACCAAATAAAGTCTGTGAAACATGTAACCAAGCTTATATCATGCATATTTACTATTATATAAAAACAACATTTTAATGATGAAAGTATTTTTAATATTTGATACGGAGCTTGTTTTTAATGGGGGAAAAAAGAGCTACACGTGGATTGCGAGACAAAAGTTTAAGTTAACATCAAATACTTTTCAAGAGTACTTCTACGATTACATTCATCTATAGAAAGATATGGGTAATTGCTTACAAAACAAGTCAAAATTTTAGGTTAACATGTGAACAAGACGACTACTTTTGTAACCAACCTAACACGTTTGGAGCAAAAGATGATGAATAAACAATTTGTATTTTCGAAATTTCATCGACAATAATCATGCTTGCAACGTACTTCTTATCCAATGGATCTAATAGCTTTGTCCGCATAAAGAGAAGTAGATTTTGACTGTTTTATCATCTATAATTACCTTTTTATTTATGAATAAACTCTAATCACGGTTTTATTAATGGCTGTTCTAAATAATGATTGAGTAATTAAAAATAAAAAATACTATTAGTATGATATCTCTATTCCCTATTGTCAAAAAAATATGATATCTCTACCGTGCTTTCTAACAAAACTTGACAACCTAATTAGAATATCATTAGAGTCTTAGAGACACATTGACTGCGAAGTTATTTGGTGAACAGAAATTTCGTGCCTCTTTAGTCTTTGCAGGCATGTTTAAATATTTCATCTCTCCCGACACAAAGAACAAATCAAGAAAATAGTGTATCTCTGGCAAGCCCAAAGAAGAGAGAGATGTAATTGGAGTCTCAATATGAACAGTGGCATTTGTCCATTTTCGATGAGTATCTATGTTTATGTTTATATCTTCAATAATTTATAATTAAAATTTAACAATCTCAAAAGAATTCGGAAAAAATATTTTTCTCAGGTAATTTAATATAATTACAAAATTTTAGGAAATATATTTTTTACTATCATTATTAGATAACTTTCATCAGTTGACATAATTAGTAGATAATAATTAAAGTCCGTTTAAAAAGAATTTAAGGTTTAATTCTATATACATGAAAATAATTTATTAAAAGATTATTATTTTTTACAATATTTAGAGAGAAATATCAGAAAAATATATTAAATAATTTATACATTTAAATGCATTTTATTGGCATTAATCGAATGTTAGTAAATTGTTTTTCCTCGTCACTGGGAAATTTATAATATCCATAAGTAGTATCGACTATCGCGGACTAGTCTTTATTTATGATGTTGATATGATCAAAGGCGTGACATAATTGGGAAACATTTAATGTTCATTTAGTGGAGATAAGTTAGATTCTCTTTATAACAAACGAGAGAAATAATATTAAAGATAAATTTTATATATTTTTTATAGGATTTATCTTTTATACTTTATTTTAAGTAAAACATTTTTTTTTATCATTTAAATCAAACACATCACGTATTACTTAGATATATCGATTTATATAGGAATGAGTTACATTTACTCTTATTTTTAAATTCTAATAAATTTGAATAAATAATAAAAATGTGTTAAAAAAATCATTTTACTAGGATTTCCTAAGCTATTATTTGATTCAATGTCTTAGTATAATTTGTTTAGACCACAAATTGTAGTTTTCACTATAAATAATTATGTTGAGTCAAATATAAGTATTGTGGACATTAAAATTTTCTACTAAATATTTAACACTCTCGTATGATTCAAATTTGAAACAGGAACAACCTTGTGTTAGTTCATTGGTGGTTTAGAATGAACGATTAACTAAAGTAAAATAAAAAATCAATAAATATTTTAAATAATAAAAATATAAAGAATTTGAATTTAAAATTGATATAGATTCAATGAGTCAATCCAAATTTTATTTGTATGACATTGAAGATTTTATGACTAGGTCTAAGACTAAAGAGATGAAAAAAGCTTTGCAAAACCTAATTATGAATAAGTTAAATCAGCTTTTTAGTCTTTTAATTTATTATTTAGGTTTAATTTGGTATTTTAAATTTTTGGGTTCAATTTAATCCTGTAAATTTTAAAATCAATTCAATTTGGTCTGTCAACTTTTT
Organism: Glycine tomentella; assembly: GCA_007407185.1. Classification (NCBI taxonomy): domain Eukaryota; kingdom Viridiplantae; phylum Streptophyta; class Magnoliopsida; order Fabales; family Fabaceae; genus Glycine; species Glycine tomentella. The sequence continues at coordinate 1,619,907 of PYAF01002670.1, read as the reverse complement.
TTTTTTGTTCAATTAAGTCTTCTAATTTTTAAAATTGATTCA
>PYAF01002670.1:1589843-1619765 GCA_007407185.1 Glycine tomentella | reverse complement strand
ATTAAATTGAACTTAAAAAAAATTAAAGAACTAAATTAAAATTAAAAAATAAATTAGAGGATTAAAAAACAAATTTAAGCTTATGAATATAAAAAAGGGTTTGAGTTCAACTTTTTCTTATTATGTTATTATGTTGGTGATGATTTGAGTTCAACTTGAAAATATTATTAAAAGTCTAAATACATAATATCAAGAAGTATTTACGGTTGTAGTTTAATTAATTTTGGAATTGAATAGTAAATGAAGACCTGTTTTGTTATTTTTCATGTAATTTCACGCCTAATTTAGATGGAATAAGTTTAGATTTTTTTTTTAATATTCTCTAAGTCATTTTTCTATTATTCTTTTTAAGTTTTCTAAATCATTATGACATTAATGAGACTTACTGAACCATTGTGTTAAGTTAGAGGAGATTGATTTCTAGTGAGAATTTGTTACTCAGTGGAGTGTTTATTTTGAATGTTTGTTTACTTTTGTTTATAATTTTGACTATAATCTCAAAATGATGCAAGTCAATAATCATGGTAGATTTAAAAAATAAAAATAATAACAGTACAGCGGTAAAATATCCTACTGCCACTCTCCATAAAACCAAGGTAAGTTCGATGTTAGATGTTTATACGATGTTGACTGAAAAAGGGAATCATGATTGCGGAAAAAATGTAATCATCATTTTAGTTGATACTGCTATATTATTGAAACTTGAAAATGCAATTCATCGATCACCCCGCATTCAGATCCCCTGAATTATATGTTTTCAATAGACGAGAGGTTAGAGGTATATTTTACCAAAGACACTCCTCTTCGAGTGAGATAAAACTTTATACCCAATTATTTAACGCAGGTGGCTTGAATTATATTTTCAACCATGTAAAGGAAATATTATTTTGGAAATACAAGATTGATTGGTTGGTTAAAAGAAAAAAGAAAAAAAAAATCAGCATTATTTTTATAAAAAAAACTAATATTGTTAATCATTAATATTTATCAATAAAAAATTGTTTCTTAGTACTATTTATTTTCTATTAATGTCTTATGAAAAAGACGTGCGCGGTGCGCCTCTCTGAAAAAAAAAAGTCCCTTGCCGTTAGAAAAGCTCAAAACTTTACATAGCCATACGACGTCGTCATGGACCTGCCACCGCATTTCGAAATTTAAAACCCCACACTAACCACCGACCACCGCCTTCAGATACGACGGTGAATCTCTCTCTCTCTCTCTCTCTCTCTCTCTCTATTCAGAACATTTTTTGTGCAAATCGCTTTTCACCAATCCCTGCATTTGCGAATTGCGATACCATGTTCCCTTTGAATCGCATAGACCGACCCACCAAACCTAACTCCAAAAAGACCTAATTTTTGCACTCGTTGTAGCTACCCAATAGCTTTTTGCAATCTGGGTCGAACCTATTTCGATTTGTACTTGCTGGGATCTTATGGTGGAGAAAGCATGGAGGAAATTGAAGGGGTGAATTGTTGTAGTGAAAGTGAAAGTAGGAGCTCCAGTGAGACTCGACCTCCCAATCCCATCCCACCTTCGTATCGCCAATGCAAACTTGTTCGCCACGCTTCTCTCGTGAGTTATTCTTTCTCAAAATTGCCTTTTCCCTCTAAATATGTATGTTTTTAATGCCAGTGGGGTCAGTATGTGCTTATTTTTCCTTTTAGACAGGAATAGGGCAATTTCTGCTTTTGTTGTTTGAACAGTAATGGGAATTTCTGAGTTCCTTAAAATGGTTCTAATATCTATATTTGTCAATTTTTAACACCGTTCCTCTTCCTTTCCATTGCCATTTTGATGCAGTGAGAGATTTTGGAAAGTTGTTGCAATGGAAAGTGATTAGTCATATGTGCAAGTAGTTTTAGCTTTTGGGTTATATTTCTTTTCTTTCTTTATAAATAAAACATAGGATTGGGATTTAGGATAGAAGGAAATTTTGTTGGGAGAAGTAATAATGTGAAACACCGATGGTGGGGTTGGTGTAGTCAGATCGTGGAGGTAGTAAATTAAATAAAATCATGTAAATAATATTGCACTTTGTTCCTTCTTGTCATTTAGATGCGTACCTCGAGTGTGCTAACATTGTGGGGCTCTTTTGAATTTATCCATCTCTTTCGTTTATTCTATTTAGTTTTCTTGTTGTTATAGTTTGCACAGTCTTGTCATTAGTAAGCAATTACTGCTGTCGGTATCGTTCTTTCTGGAGTTTCTAGTTCCTTTCTGCACATTTTATGTTTTTTTTTTTTTCATTTTTATCTGACTTTTATGGCAAAATCAGCAGATGAAAACGAAGTTGTCTGATGTATCTGCTGAGCCGGAGCATGTTACTGAAGATTGTCAATCTGATTTCTTTCCAATGCTTCGTTCTGGAGCTTGTGCTGATATTGGATTCCGGTCAAATATGGAAGATGTATATGTTTGTGTTGACAATTTTATGGAGGATTATGGACTCAAGAACCATATAGACGGACCCAGTGCTTTCTATGGGGTATATATCTATTTTTGGTGCTTAACTTATTAGTATTGATTATTGTGATAATGAATTTTAGTTTTTCTGTGTGGTTTTTTATTCATTGTAATTTTCATGCACTGTTATTTTCTTTTCTTTGTCTTCCTTCACTCTTATGTTCCACATATTTGATGAAATTTGTTTGGAATTTCTTTGCAAATCACATAGTTCACAATTCACGTACTAATCTTCTCTGGTAGTAATGCATTGTTTTACCTATGGTATGGACTTTTGATGAATGCATATATAGACATTTTAGACATAATATTGCTGATCCTGGAGTTTTTACAGCTGACAAGAATAGAGAATATTGTGTTTGTTTCTTGCATTTGTTTGAAAACTATTGTGAAATTGAGGTAATGTATTATGGTTGATGGCTTGGTCAGGTATTTGATGGACATGGTGGAAAGCATGCTGCTGACTTTGCTTGTCTTCATCTGCCAAAGTTCATTGTTGATGACGAAGATTTCCCTAGAGATATTGAAAGGATAGTTGCTTCAGCATTTCTGCAAGCAGACAATGCCTTTGCAGAAGCTTGCGCTCTGGATGCTGCACTTGCATCTGGCACCACTGCATTAGCTACTCTTGTTATAGGAAGGTTAGGATTTTGATGTTTAATAATCTGGGAATACATACATATACATATATACATACATATATATATATATATATATATATATATATATATATATATTCTTTCAAATAGTGTCAAAATTATGCTATTTATTTTTCTTTAAGTAGGTTTCCACTGTTTTGAAGCAAGTACAAAAGCCATAAATTATTGGAATGAGGTTCAGGAGCTTTTTGTCCTGTCACAATAGTTGGCATTTTTATGCTCCTCCTTTTCCAAAATAAAACTGACACGACATCAACTGCATACCCTTGATAAGTTGTGTGATGATCATAGTTTCTGATCGCAGGTTGCTGGTGGTGGCAAATGCTGGAGATTGCCGAGCTGTGCTGTGCCGTCGTGGAAAAGCAATTGAAATGTCAAGAGATCATAAACCGGGTTGCAACAAAGAAAAGAAGCGTATCGAGGCATCTGGGGGGTATGTCTATGATGGATATCTCAACGGACAACTTAATGTTGCTCGTGCACTTGGTGACTGGCACATGGAAGGAATGAAGACCAAAGACGGTGGACCACTGACTGCAGAACCTGAACTTATGACTACAAAACTGACTGCTGACGACGAATTTCTCATCATTGGTTGTGATGGGATTTGGGATGTATTTCGGAGCCAAAATGCAGTGGATTTTGCTCGGCGCAGGCTTCAGGAGCATAACGATCCGGCCATGTGTAGTAAGGATCTGGTTGACGAGGCTTTGAAGAGAAAAAGTGGAGACAATTTGGCTGCAGTTGTGGTTTGCTTCCAGCAGCAACCTCCTCCTAACTTGGTGGCACCACGCTCTAGAGTGCATCGGAGCTTCTCCGCTGAAGGTTTGAAGGAGTTGCAAAGCTTCCTGGACAGCTTGGGTAACTGAGTTGGTACAACTCCTTCTGCTTTAATTTTCTTTTTGAGGTGAGAATTAAGATTCATTTGTAATTGTAGGTGTAGGCTGAGAGAAAACTTTGACTGCAACATATGCGGCATCTAGTCTATATTTAATTTAGTCATTGGATATTTAGAATTACTGTCATTGCTTTATTCTTACTACATTTTTGCATAGAAAAAACTAATCAATACATAGCTTCAGGGCTTGTGTGGTTCTCACTTCTGACTATGAGCCATGAGGGGCACTTCCTTTGCGGTTTTGTGTGATGAATGATACTTGCTCTTTTCTTTACTTGGTTAATTGAAGATTTTATCATGTGAGGGTCTCAGATACTGCTGCCAATTATGTGATGCATTTGAAAATTTATGCCTTTGCCTTTTGCCCAATATGTGATGTATTCGAACAATTTTATTGTTAAAGAGAATGCATTTTTTTTTGGTGAATAAAGAGAATGCATTTTAGTTTAGTAATCAAAGGTAATTTTTTAACATATTTCATGACCAATTAATTCTATCTACTTTTGTTTCTTCTTTAAAGTTAAAGTGTTTGTGCAAGTCTAAAGTACGTGAGTTCAAATCTTTTCCTGCTAATAATTCCGTGCCCATTTTTTTTATAAAGAGCATGTCCTATTTGAAAAAGATAGACCTATACTGCTTTTTAAGTTGTTAAGACTACACTTTATGCCTAGAGGAGTTATTTTTTATATTTAATTTTCTTAATATTTTATATGTAAATAAGGTTGGTGAATTTCCTTGCGAGACTTGTGTCTGTCTCTTTTATTACTAAATCCCTTCCAATAATAAGTGTGTAAAGGGGAGAATCCTAGTCGTTTGCCCACATCTTGACTAGTGTCTAGTGATACTGTCTTTAATTCTTCTACATAATTTCCAGAGTTTGTTTGGGTACACTCACTTTTTTTTACCTGTACCAAAAGAGCATTTTTTTTTAACAATAAAATAAAAGTCACTTCAAATATATTTTTTAATTTTTAGTTAACGAGTATGTAAGGAAAATAAAATAGTTTTTCTTTATTTTTTAAATCAAATATATTTCTTGCTAAAATTTCAAGGTTCCAACAAAGTTTTATATTTTTTGTGCGTTGTACTTTTTTTAGGAGATTGTGCGTTGTAGTTTAGAATAATCGTTTTTATATTTTTCAATGCGTTGATTTTTTTTAATTTATATTTAGTGAAATAGTTTGATAAACTTAATCGACAGTTGTGTAATTATCTAATTTGAAGTTTAATTTGGGATAATTTGTAAGGAAATTAAAAGGCAAGAACATTAACACTACATTTGAATGAAAAGAAAAATATATGGGAGAAAATTATTGTCTTAACACTACATTAGAGTCGGTTTGGTGTTAAGACAATTTCATTATTTCTTTTAGTCTAACCAATAAGTATCTTTTATGATACAATTTAAGAATCAATCTCAAAATTATTGATTAAACTAACAAAATCTTATATTAATAGATTTAGGTACTCGATAATTATTAAATCCCATTATTAACATTGTAGAGTAAAAAATACAAATAAAAAACCGACACTCTCCCCCTATTGAGTGAAAGTGGGGCTACTTTTTCTTTATATTTTTAAAGTTAAATAATTTTTAAACAAAAAAATTGAAAGAGTTAATTTTATGTTAAGAAGTAACAAGAGTAAACGATTTAATTTTTTTTTCAATTAGTATAAAAACTTCTTTATACAAATAGTTTATTTCGTTTCACTTATTATTTTATTTCACTCATTTAAAGTACCAAATATAAAATTTTATACTTTCTTATCTCTATTTATTCAAATAATACATTTTTTTTATCTCTTCTATTTCTTTCTTTCATTAATTTTTATCTAACATTTTCAAAGTATTATTTTTCATCAATTATTAGCCTATATTTATTTGGTAACAAAAAAATCTACATTCAATTTTGAGTCAATTAGCACATGACATCACTCTTGTAGTCATAATTACTTTTTCCCAAATAAATGGCACGTGACCTTACAGTTATTATTGATAAGATTGGTTAAAATGGAATCAATTTGATCAAGATGAGTAGGTGCAAAAATTATTTTCGTTGCTTTTGTTGGCTTTCCATTTATCTCTTAGTTGAGTAGATAAATTTCTCTATCAATTAAAACTGTCGGTTTACATATAAAATAAAAAATATTTTTTAAAATACTAATATGAAAGAACTTGTATATTGATTTATGGATTAGTCTTTTCACAAGCAGCAAGAGAAGTAGCGATAAGATGGATGCCAAAGAGAAAAAGAGCGAAAGATGCTGCAGAAATACGAATACTAGCAATTCTCACAACAAAGGAGAAGTGTATCTATGGTTTCTATATATTCCTTTGTTCAACAAAAATCTGAAATGTGATCATTCATTTACAAGTTGTTGTATAAAAGTAAAGTGGTCATCTCTTTTGGAAATTGAATGCCTTGATTGAGAAGGCAAAGGTAAATCCAAAAAGCAGTGTAAACCCAACAAGCACAGCTGCAGCTACGCCTACAAAGTCATCTCTATACCCAAAATAACTCCTAACAAACTCTTCCACAGTCTCTCCAGTATCTATAGGTTCTTTTATGTCACCAAATTGTGAAGTCACCAATCCATATAAGGTCCAAGACACTGGACAAATCCAAAAGTACCATCTCCACCACACTGGCATTCTCTGTCACATATAAGGATCACAATAACATTTGTGAGTTACTAGTTTGCTATCTAAATGTACATAGTCTAGTATTTACTAAAATGAGGTCTAAGTATTCATTCAGTCTCTGTTATATAGCAATCTTTATGTTTTAGTATTTACACAATTACATTTGAAAACAATTCTCATTTTAGAGACATACACCTTTTAACTTGTTTTAGTTCCTACAACACATTTTTAATCCGAGTTAGTCCTTACAATTTTGAGCGACAGAGACTAAAACAAATTAAAAAAATTGTGTACCAGTAATTTTCTAGGCGTAAGGAATAAAACGTAAGGATTGTGTATGTATAAGAACTAAATGAATAATGAAGCCTTCAAATGAAGCTAAAAAGGAACACATAAACTTACAGTTCTTGGAATGACGAATCCTGAGAAGAGGTTCCATATCATGTAGAAGCCAAAGGAAACTATAGCAGCTACGTTGTGATCCGGTGTGAGACCCACAGCCATCATGCCATAAAAGGTGAAGTATAAAAAGGTGAAGAACATGAAGAAGAGATACCAAAAGAACTTGCTGATCGTCCAATCAAACCCAATCATAGCATACACTATAACTCCATACACGAGGGTTTGTATGAATATATATGGGATCTCAATAGCAACCTGAATATTTCAAATGTGGAGTGAGTTGACAATATTCATTTTCATTCAATATCATAATTAGTGTTCTATAACTAAGAGAAAACTCTGTTAATTAATTGTTAATATTCTTTAGTCATTACATGAGCAATTTCAAGCATACCTGTCCAAATGCATATGGTAAAGCTGAGTACATTCCAGCGGCTCTTTCTCTATAGAAGACAGTTCTCTCAATGGCTACAACTGGTTGCACAGATGTAGCATTTTGTATCCCAATGAAGAGGACTGCAGCATACATTGATCCCATTGCATTAAATAGATCTTGTTTTCTTTGCCTGCATCAGAAGAATATATAAATGAAGGTAATAAAATAAGAAAAAGGAATGTAGAGACTATGCAAAGAAATTAAGGACAGTGGTTTCATGATGGTACCTTTTGGAGCCAATATCCCAAAATATTGTCCCAAACAATAAGGCTATGATTGTTGTGAATAAAAGTCTCACTGCACTATATGGGGGATTTCTCCAGTATGATAGGTGCTGTTTCCAAAGGCAAGCCATGCATTGAGCGAAGAAAGTCTGTGAGTACTTTGTGGGGAAGTATAAGTCTTTGGAACCCGTTGGAGGTGTGCTAAGTTCCCTGATCAAGGCCTTGTTTCTCCTGAATGTAATTGTGCAATATTGGTTAACCATAGAAAAGCATAATAGCAGTAACAATTATGCTTAAAGAGTAATGATTTCATGTGGATTTTGATTTGAATTTCAAGTTATTCCTACCTATATAGGTCAGAATTCTTGTATATTTCAGCGAAGTTAACTCCAAGAGCTGCTTCTTGTGCTTCTGAAGTAACCTCCAACATCCAAGTGGCAGGATTATAACCATTCTTAATTTTTGGCACCCCATTAATTCCCTACACCAAGAACAACTTACTTGATGAACAAACTGTTTGATAATAGTATTTATCACTAATTAATTAGTAATTAGAGATGGTGCAGACCTCAAAGTGATTGATCAGATGAGAACAATGCTGGCCTAAAGGTCCCACATATATTTCCTCACCTCCACGCTTCAACAGAAGTAGCTGTAATATTACAATATATATTTTCAGCCTCGAGACACTGAATTTTTGTAAGCAAGTTAAGGAAAATGGCCACTGACCTCATCAAAAGCATCAAATATATCAATGCTAGGCTGGTGGATTGTGCAGACCACAGTTCGGCCGGTATCAACTGTATTCCTCACTGTTCTCATTACTATAGCAGCAGCTCTGGCATCAAGGCCAGAGGTAGGTTCATCCATGAATATAATAGATGGATTGGCAACAAGTTCAACTGCAATTGTTAACCTCTTGCGCTGCTCCGTGGACAGGCCATTCACTCCAGGCAATCCCACCAAGGCTTCTCTTAATGAAGTCAGCTCTACCAGCTCCATAACTTCCTCAATGAACATCTACAATCCATCAATAGGATTCATAAGCAACTATAATGACATTCAACACTTGGAAGAAGGTACAATACTACAATGTCATTGGTTGTGTGTGCACTAAGCAATTCTACCAGAAGTGCACAACCAATAAAAAACTTAATTTCCACATTTCAATTAGTGATTGGATTCTCCAACTTTTGTTGTCTGTTAAGATACTACGTATGATCTAATTTACAAAAGTTTACCTGTCTGGTGGAAGAATCAACCTCAGGGGGTAACCGAAGCCATGCAGAATAAACCAAAGACTCATAGACTGTAACATGGGGAGAGTGGATATCAGTCTGCTCACAGTATCCTGCTATGCGAGCAAACGTTTCTTGCTTTTTAGGGTACCCGGAAATAGTGATTTGCCCTTGAATATAACCTGCTGTTTTTCTTCCAGATAATACATCCATTAGAGTTGTTTTACCAGCCCCACTTACACCCATTAGAGCTGTAAGAACTCCTGGTCTAAAAGCTCCATTAACACCCTTCAACAGTTCTAGTCGATCTTCAAGAATGCCTTGGCTCTTCATTTCCTGCAAACATATATATAGCTAAATCTTAATCGGAGATATAAGGTTGACTCAGTGGCTGGGGAAGGAAGAAAGGAGAAGGAAAGGGGGGAGAGGGGTCCTGGGTTCGAATTCCCTCCACGGACATTTCTACTAACAAACTAACATTTGCCGATAAAAAAGAAGATTAATCTTAATCTATTGTCAGGAAACTATTGGAAATATATCAGGAGAGAGATTACATATGACTCTCACTTTTTTATGCTTGATTTACAATCTTCATAAGCCACTATCTTATGCCATGTGCATGTCGGATGACTTATTCTAATTCTCTATTACAAAAAAGACTACTCCATTTGAAGTCAATTATTGTACCTGTGGCATCTCCACCGAATATCTGATTTCATCAAAAGTGATAGAAAGGGGTGTGAAAGGAAGAACCATCCCTCGTTTCTTGTTGTGTTCACTTGCACCAATGCCACCCACTCTTGCTGACAGTGTTCTAGAGGACACATTTCTACGACTTTCATTCCCTTTATCTGCATTGAAATTAAACTACATGAACAGGTGCAGTTAAAATAGAAAGAAAACGTGACAATGTGAGACTCTGAGTGAATTTGTAACTCACCAGAAGAGCCTTTGATTCTAGACGATAATTGGATGATGTGTTCGTTTCTGCCAGCATTTCTCTCAGCCAAGGCTTCTTCTGAGATTAATGCTTGTGGTTTACCAAATGCTGCAGAAAAATGTTTCAGTTGTTAGAGGCTTAGAGCACTGTTTCAGTTTCACAAATTGAAAGGTACGGGTACTGTAAGATACTCACGGTCAAGATAATGCAAGGCCAAGGGGAAAAGGAAGTTGAATAGTAACATGTATCCAATGGAAGCTCCAACTCCAATCCAATACCAGTATGCTTTAGGGAAAATCCCACGTGACTTCAAGACCTTTATTCCTAATGGTTCTGTTGAATTAGGAGTGACCTGCGCAATGCAAAAATATTCACATGTTATAAAAAAAAAACTGATCAAGACTGTTCACTAGTTACACATTTTTATTCTCGTACATGTTTCATTCATGAGAATGTGATTTTATTGCTTACATGTGACCAACTCTTTCCGAGGAATTCATTCACAGCTAGAGCATTTTGTCCATACATCATTGGCGAGAACCAGTAACCCCACAACCACCATTTCTTCACATCAACTGGTTCAAAAAGAAGGTAGTTGTGTGAGATTTTGATATCAAAATACCTTGGAACATTGAACGTGCATGTTTCGAAAGAATTTGATTTTTCATGGATTATCAATGTAAAGCCTTTTACACAGATAGTGCAACACTCTTAAAGTATTACCTTGTCAGCTAATTAGAAATCATCATCGTTATGACTTTTAGAGTAAGTATTACAAAAGTCCATCATATTATCATATATAGAAGTTTATGATCAGATAATAGTGTTTTAATTAAATTTATTTAAAATAAACTGCATTAATATTTATTAATACTTTACCTCTAGATAGGATAAATCCACCCATGACCATAACTGCAAGTAAAGCAAATGACCCAACTGTGTTTGCAACAATGATGTTCCTCCCAACTGCTCCCATAAATCGAAAAAGTCCAGATGCCATTTGGTTGATACAAACAAGTAGAAAGTATTGCTTGATGAACCTGCCATGAGTAGCTATTAGTTAGCACACTACAAAGAAAACTCTGAAGCCTATGCATGAAAAAAAGAAAGAAAAAAAAAAAAGAATCTCACCTTTCAATACTAGGATCAAATCCTATAACATAGTAAGTCATCAAAACCCAAATACCAACTTCCACTAAGGTGATAGGAATCTTAAGGATCCATGTAGGCAGAGAGTATGCCCAACAAGGAAAAAAGAGAAGGTCCCTTTGCTTATAGAAAACGGGGAGTTTCATGATGGACATGGATAGCTCGGAGTATCCATTGAACATAATCACAATGAGTACGAAGAACAATGCACCCATGTAGATCCCACCATCAGTTTCTGTATCCCGGTGCATCTCAGTTCTCAGGAACAATGTCATTGTTATGAACCCCGTTAAAATCAGCTGAAAATGAAAGAAATGAAACACGAATTAATCTAGTTGAAACAACTAATGCTAATGATCGAGGAAGGAAAATATGGAAGCTAGAATAGAACAGTGCTTACTTGCCACATCTTGAAAATATACACAAAAGAATTCCTTTTCATAAGTAAGAATTCTCTGGACACACAGGCTTTCAAAAGTTCCTTCTTGCAAACACCAAACTTGTTTTTTGTCAACACGGCAGGGTGGCCTTTGGACATGTCAAATGGAGTGGCAAGTTCATCACCGAGTTTTCGACCGACGTGAAATGACTGAAATGCTTCAGCAAACTCTTTAACAGTGACAAAGGAGTATGGCTCATCTTTATTTGCCCAATACTGTTCTTGGTCTTTTCTTGATGTTACCTGTCATATACATGAACAAATAGAACAACTGAGTGGTGTTTTCTTTAAGGATGAAAAGAGGAAAACAAGTACAATGAAGCTTAGAGTTAGTTACTTCTTGTAAAAAATCTGCTACTCCTTTCCTCTCTGGACATTTGAACCCCATGAACTCAAAGAACTCAAGCACATTTTCCCTTGGACCCTGATACACAATTTGCCCATCTGAGAGGAGAATTATATCATCAAATAACTCATAAGTTTCTGGTGCTGGCTGGAGAAGAGAGATCACAGCTGTTCCATTCAGAATGTGGATAGATTGTCTTAGAGAATTAACCATTTGGAATGTGGTAGAACTGTCTAAACCGGTTGATATTTCATCCATGAAAAGTGCTCTTGCTGGTCCAACTAGCATCTCACCTATAAATCATTGAACGCAAATAATAAATCAACTTGGTAATGGTAGTATAGAGTTTCACAAAATATAAAAATAAAATCATTTTTTGTTAAACAAATAACAAGTTTTTTAATTTACGTTTTTAATTTACCAGTTGTGACTCTCTTCTTTTGTCCTCCAGAAATACCTCGAATCATGTCATCCCCTACCATGGTATCAGCACAAACTTCTAGTCCCAAAATCTGCCAAATGTTAGAAACAGAAACAACTAAGTTTTTTACTTCTTTTTTTGTTAAAAATTAAAATGTTATGTAACAAATTTTCAGAATTTACTGTGCCACCTTCATTATATAATCTGTAACTACATTGGTTTCTTGGCCTTCTAGTGCTGCCGCCTGAAAATTCAGTATGTTTAGATTAGCCACTTACACTGTGGACTTAATTTGAAAAAATGCAAAAGAAGCTATATTAACATTTAATTTTGATCTTATGTCACCTTCATATAAATATCAAGATCAGGATCTGGCTTAATGTTTGCAGCCTTCTCTCTTCTTGACAATTCTGCCAGCATCTCTGCAAGTTATACAAATTGAAAACAGTTCAATCAAAGTTAGGTGACATAATCCCGAAGTCCAGACATCAAGGTTGACAATGTTGTTTTTGAAGGGCTAACATTAACTGACCATAACGGGTTCCGATCCCTTGACACCTTGCAGAAAAGGCCAGTGTTTCTCTGACTGTCATTTCTCCTATGTGTAGATCAGTTTGACTTATGTAAGCTGATGTTCTCTGAGGCACAAATTCCTCCATCCCATGTCCATTATACGAAACTCGCCCCGAAAACTGCAATTCATCAGCAATAGAATTGAATGAATTATAAGCCTTAAAATGATTCTGATTCATCAGTGCGGTTGCTGAAACTTACTTTTAGATCTTTACTAAGCCTTCCAGCCAGTGCCAACAATAATGTGGTCTTTCCAGAGCTTGGAGGGCCTAAAAGCAATGTCATTCTGCATAAGCCAAAATAAAAATGGTTAGAAAAAGATAGTTTAGTTCCCCAACTATCCTACATACGGATTCCACAAAGGTCAACTCCACCTCTTACCTTTTAGGCTTGATGATTCCACTGACATCATCAAGAACTGTGAATGGCTTCTTTCGACTGGGAATAAGGTGAAGAGAATTGAGGAACCCCTTCAGAAAGAGAGAGCAAATGCACACATACATATGAACTTGTCAGTGTTCTCTGCTTCAAAAACAACTCTTGTGACAACATCCAACTTTATTGACCATTCACAGTTAATTACCTCAAACAAATTAATGCAGAAGTTAAAGATTGTAGGTAGTGCCCTGCTTCCCACATGAGCTTCTGCCTCAACATTCAAGTGCTCAAAATGGATTTCAATCGTCGGAATTTCAAGTCCAACACTGCACTTTCGACACACATTATAAATTTCTTTATACATGATACGTCAAGAACATAAGGCCTAAAAGATCAATTATTTTCCTCCACAAGTTTAAGATCTCAACTAAAACATATTCACGCACACGCACACACATGTTAGTAGCTTACCGATCAATGCGGTCCCTTAATTTGAACAAGAACTTCTCGTTATCTTGTTCCGCAATCTTGACGAGCCTCTCCACCAAGTTCTTCCTCTGAAGTGGACAGAGTTTGTTTATATCAATCTCTGTAGGTTGGCCTTCTGTCTCAGTGAGAATTCCCCTAGTCATGCGTAGATACGTGGGGAGTTTCTCAATTGCAGCCCATTTAAGCTCTTCTTCATCATCATCCCTTCTTGAAGACCCTGAAAACACGTCAACGCCGCCACTTCTCCACACGCCGGAGCTCCCTATGCGTGCACTCGCCACTCTCAGTTCACCACTTTCCATCTCCACCTTTCTCTTTCAGTTTATGCAATCAAGTTAATTATGATATGTGATCAATGTACTATAAATTTGTCATATGCTATAAAAATGCAACTATTGAATGGCTTATTCCTGGTTTAAGAATCAGAGGATGATAAATTGATAAGTCAAATAAATGGTAATGTGTTACTGTTATGTCCTCTCTTTCTGTTATAGCAAAAGGTAGAAGAAGATTGATGGAACCTTAGGAATGGAGGCACCTACTTATATAGTGGTGGAAGGGTTCTCTCAGTCAATTCTACATGCAATCTTCTGCGTTGGCTCAATAATGTACATTTCTTATTGAAAAATGACAGGTCCTCAAAATCATACCCATTTGAAACCTCTCACGTTAGTTAACGTGATTAATATGTTATGACAGTGGGGAAGATATAAAAATGAAATCCATCAGTTTTATACAAATAATGACAAGTCGTGTACTCTCGTTATATTAGTTAGTTTTATCTCATGACATAACATATTATATTAGTTAGTGAATAATTCTACCTAAAAAAGGTGTTCGCATATTTAATGTTGGACTATATCTTAAATAGAATTGTCTAAAAAAATATACCTATGGTGAATAAAATAAAGCAAATGATTTCAATGTATATTATCATTTTTTACCAAAACAAATGTATTTAAAATAGTTTTATTTTTATTTTAGACATATTAAATAAGAATATTTTAATCAAGATAAAAAAAGTCCACAATTCTTAATAAGTTTAAATCAAATCTTCCCTCCCTCTTTCTTTGATATTATTTTTTGGATCACCATAATATCTGAATTAATCTTCCTCCAAAAAATATATTGCCCGACAACCAAACATTAGAAAGAACTGGACATCATGAAATTCATCTTTCAAGTTCTAGTGAAGACAATTAAGTCATCTGAGAAATTATTGTTGTTTGGAAAAATATATGCTACTTTTTTTATAAATAAAAAAATATGAATATGTATAAATTAAATGGGACTACAGGATTTCGGATCATGTAGAAATTTTTACACTTTGAACAGAAGTAATCAAATTAAAAGGATCAGAAAATCATTTCTGAAAATATAGAAGTTGTCTCGTGTAAATACTATAATGGGTGGGCTATAAAGAATGGATCCTGTCTGATTGATTAATGTTCTGACTTGAACAATAAAATAAAATGTTCAGCAGGAATCTATAATCATTTTGCTAGTAATAGACGGGGATATCTACTTTGAATACAGAACCCAAGAAATTTGATGGTATTTAATAAATTTTGGATTCTCTCAATTAGAAAATAAAACATTAGAAGAAAAAGAAATATTATATAGAGTTTTTTAAAATGATTGATAAATGTTTTTGAAAGTATGGTTTTCTAGATTCGGGAAGATTGGCTTTGAAGTTTGATCCTGCCTATAACAAGTGCAAATTTCAAGTTATAAGCAGAACTATTTGCCGACCTCACATATTTTATTCTATAAATTAAGAGGATGGCTGCTAAAGCAAAATACATATTATGCGGAAGCAAATGATGAATGACTTCCTCCTCCCACTATTGTAGCAAATTTATATGTTTGGGTTTAATTTCATTTTAGTCATTTTTTATTTATAACTAATTTCTTAATTTTTATTATTATAGCTAAGTATTTCTTGAATATTTTTTATAATTAAAAAAATTTGATTTTCTGTTTTCTATTTAAAATTTCACAAAATTTCACCATTTTACGTGTTTTTTCCACTTAATATTCATCAATCGGTACATCAAATTTTATCTAAATTAAAGAAATATATATTTTTTCTTCTTCTTGAAGCGTTAACGTATTTTAAATAAAATCATTTTTTTCAAATTTTAAAATTGAACTACTTAAATAATTTCATATTCCAAATATCACATACTCTAAAAAATATTTGAGTTGAAAATGGGAACAACGAAAGATAGAAGAAATTAATTATAGAATATGCAAGTGTTGTGCTTTTAAATATATTAGGTGGCAATTGTTTACATAGGAATAATATTAACTATATACTTATGCGTAAATAGTTAAGATTAAAATGAAATAAATTTGATCTTAATCATTAATATATTCTTACATATAGTTAAAAATTACTACTCCAAAGAAAATAAGTTACACCTAAAACACCCAAATTCAGATATTAAATATATAGTAGTGTTTATCAGTAATTCGAT
This sequence comes from Glycine tomentella, assembly GCA_007407185.1. NCBI lineage: Eukaryota > Viridiplantae > Streptophyta > Magnoliopsida > Fabales > Fabaceae > Glycine > Glycine tomentella. Next base: position 1,603,583 of record PYAF01002670.1, on the reverse strand, counting down.
CTAAATAAAAATTCATCTCAAACCAATTTAATTGGTTCAAATTTTTGTTGTTGACACACTAAAACTCCATCATGCTTGGTTCAAGTTACAAATTCGTTGCTTTCAAACCCAACAATCCTCAACTTGATTAAAATGTATATAATTATTGTTATTATTTGGAAAAATATATTTGTAATCCATTATGCATATATCATTACACATGTAATAACCATGAGATAGATGATTTCATATACTTTCATCTATTTATTAAAGCACTTACATTTAAGTCATTTCAAAAAGATGAATGTCAAATGTGAGACCTTATATTGTTCTATTAGATCAAACCCTTGGAATTATAGACTAATCATGATCAGCTAGCTTATAAAGGTTACATTTTGGAGTTTTATTTCTTTATAATCACACGGCGAGCGTGTGTGTGTATATATATATATATATAAAGATATATATATATATATATAAAGATATATATATATATATATATATAAAGATAGTTGCCAATAATATAAATACATATTATTCTTAATCAATTTTGATTTTGTTTTAATTTCAAGTAAAGTCTCAAATTTTTTTTTTTTTTTTAAATAAGCATTGCAAAAGCTATTATCTCTTAAAAAAAACCCATGAGACCCATAATAGTGAAGACTCAATGGATATCATATCAAAAAAATGAACAGCCTAATAGAAAACAGCACACGTTAACGGCCAATCAGACAACAAAGAAGTGATAGAAGACAAATTCTGTTGCAGAGCAAATTAAGTTGTTAATTATTAATATTTAAATGAAATAGTGTGTCCCATGACATAATTATATTTTCGACCTGAAAGATATATCGGCACAACACAATGTTGTAGCTAGGATGTGGATTCAAATCATAAAGGTAATATAAGAAGTTGTGACCCGAAACCCGACAGATGAGTTGTGTGGATCTAGGATGAAAGAGATACCATGTGTACCAAAATCCCCATGGATCCGGAAAAGATCTTTTGGTCCATGGGTCAACGGGTATATATCATAATACTACTCTTACTATTATTAATTATATTTCCTAGCTAGAATATGATTATTGTACGTATTCCCCCCACATTCAGATGTATGTGCTGGGTTGGGCTTTGCTTGACCTAAAATAATGTTAATGTGTCACGCATCACCTTCTTGATTAATTTACCACCTGCCAGTGAAGTGAGACGAATTACAAACTTAACGCACGAGCACAATGATATAGGATTAACTAATATTTAATATATGAGATCTATCGACAAGGGTAGCATAAATGGCAAGCAAAAAGCTTTCAGTTTAGGCAATTGAAAGGCTCTTCATTAATGTACAAAGATTAATCCTGCGATAAAGCAACCGTACTTCAGGATGTTAGTATCTTAAAAACGAACATTAGTCTCGTCCAAAAAGGTGCGAATACCTCGTAAGATTTTATTATTTAAATTTAGAAGCAAGGGACAGTAAAAAAATGTTAACATGTGACAGTGTTGGTTGGGTGATGAATCCTCATTGATTGGCAGCACGCATAGGTGGGGAATACATGGGTGAACATATACTAGCTTGTTTGGTTTAAAATAAGTTATAAAATTAAATTAGATGTAATAATTTCTTGAAGAACTTTAATTTGGTAGAGAAAAAATCAAGTTAGTTCTAATTTTATTTCCAATATGCGAGATGAATAAACAACAACAGTGATAAATCTACAACATAGTGGAGTTATGTACATGTATCTCTTCACTTTAAAAAATTACATATAATTATCTATTATTTTTATATTTTGTTCCCCCTTAATTTTATATATTTGAATCCACTATTTTCATGTTTTTATATTCTTTAATTTTATATATTTGAATCCACTATTCTCAATTGTTCTTACTGACCCAGAATTCTAGATCTGTTACTGAACGATAACGAACATATTCATATTAATATCATATTTAGCAAATACAAATATGTGGAGAATCACTATGCATATTTTGTGCAGACCATTCTATGTCAACTAGTTGGGCTAACTCTTTGTTTAAAATTGGGAGGATAATACAAACTTGGAAGGAAGAGAATCCAGTTTCCTTGAGTTACAAATATGCTTTTGAACGAACTAATGAATTGTGACTAAAACAACTGATATCACACATCAATGACGTAAGTTATGTTGATGTTTGTCATTTTTTTTCCTAATTAGACAGCAGTTCAGATGGAAAAGTTTAGCTTTGTTTTTTTCTGTTTCCAAAAGAATTTTTGTTATTGGCCATATAAAAGGGATTAGTTAGCCATGCAGATCATCAATCTCTATCATCCAAATGAAGAGTTTGACTTGATCAAGGTATATATTGGTGGGCCGAAATTGGGAATTTTGTTTTAGCATATTCCATGCATGCGTTAGTGATTCGTTGAAAATGCTAAGTTGCTAACTAGCACAATAAGATACAAACAAAATATGATATCATTTTAGTGCCACTAGTTAATTAGTTTTGTTCCATTTTGACAATGGCTTGATAAAGCATCAACCAGGAGAATCAAATGCAGTATCACTGCATAAAATAAAATTAACAACAGGGTCAGTAGGATATATAAACCATTGTTAAGTATGTTCAGGTCTATTTAGATATATTAATAACAATATATCTCAATTTTAAATTTGTGCTATCAAAACAGCGTCAGTAGTCCAACGGTTAGGATAATTGCCTTCCAAGCAATAGATACGGGTTCAACTCCCTGGCTGATGCAGTTAAATATTAATACTATAAATTTTTTAGACTTAAATACTTTTTTTGTCTCTGTATTGTTTTAGATAACTATAAAACTATAATCCTCCTCTTTTATATATATATTTTTCTGTTTTTTCAAACTACTTTATAAAACTATAAAAGTCTGCTCAATGCATTTTTTCTTATTACTTTTAGTAGCAGGCACTTTAACGTCCTCCAACTATTCCCTTTTGGTTGACTCATTATAACATCTTATCACAATCATACACTTTATATACAATAAAACATATAAACAGATAATAAATTATATGACAGGTAAGGTGACGAACAAAAATTTCATATTTAAGCCTATAACATAATATTATACCATTTTCCTTTTCTTTTCAAGCAATGTTTTAATCTTACTGAATAAAACATAAAATTATACTTGCTATAGTTGATACATTTAATTTTCTCGTTATTCTTTTTTAGAGCATTCATTAACGCCCTCCAACTATATATTCCGCAACCGCAAGTTGACTTATTACAATATTTTATCATCATAATCATAAGAGTTATATAGACAATGCATGTATATATGGATTAAGAAATAGACAGCACACATATATAACTTATAAATAATAGGACAGGTAAGGTGAGAAAGAAAAAAGAAAATGAAAAGAGCAGCTATGATCCTTTGTACATGGACATGGTCGACAACTTGGAAAATTGATATAAAGTTAGAATGGGAGACACAATCAACATGGGAAATATGAGCATTGATAGTAAAGTACATGGCAAGCTCTGTCCCAATGCTTAATCAATCATTTAAGATTGCGTACATGATGATGACAACCTCTAGCTAGCTGGGCTTTTAGAGCAACAACATCCACTCTCACAACTATACGTGTATATGTAAAGCACAATTCATTCTCATTCACATTTCACTAGTGGGCTTCCATATATGAGCTGAATCAATCTTTTTAAAATTGAATTTTCCATTCAATCAACGAACATACTAGTTTAAGATTCAACAATTCAACTGTAGTTAAATTGGTAATAGTTAAATAATTTTTTTTATAATTTTAAATAAACTTTGTTAAACAAAAAATTATATAATTTCGTAACATTAAAAATTAAATGAAAACATCATCACTCACAACATATAACATGCAAGATAACAGAAAATCTTAATTTAATTCACAAAAGCATATTTCTTTTAAGTTGGTAGAACATGTTCGGATCAAAATAACTCACATAGTCCAAGATTCAATTCAATAATTGATTTATTGAGCATGATTCAAAAATCAAATGAGTTAAACTTAAATTGAAAACTGAATTCGTTAAATAAACAACATGAACTTCAACTTTGTATAGTTTGTTGTGTATTGGAAATGTATGAAAATACATTTCCATTATGTGTCTGGGTAAGATTTGTTGACAGAAACGTATTTATATTATATATCTCAATAAATCATGTCCAAATACACAACAAAAACTAATTTCTATTAAGGGTATTTTTGTATGAAAAATTGAAGAAGTTGGAGGTGAACTTAGCAAACACGGGGACGGAATCCCTTCCGAAAATATTCTTTTGTTTTTGGGATCTTCCAAGCCAGCACCACGTGGATTGGCCTCAAGGCTTTCCCTCCATCTCTCTTTTCATTTCTTCTGCTTTTGTTTTTGCTTGTTAAATAAACTTTTCATGATACATACTACGAATTTCTCATTGCCTATGTCTATGATATGTTTTTCTTATCTCAAGTGATTTGTTTCGTGTGCTTGTTGTACCCTTGAGATAGAGATAGTGCCCTTCTCAAATCACCGTTGAAGTCATTGTTGGTTCCAACTACTCAACATGAAGTTAGTAATTACATATACAACTCGGGATTTGATTATGATACAGCCAACGAATGTGATCTTCATCTTGGCCAGTACCCTGCATGACCGTATCATTGACATATGTTTGAACTTATTAGTTGTAATTCTTCATATGTAGGTTAGCATATATATATGAATAATTGGAAATGGTTGTGTGTTGTCACATGCTCATAACTCGTCCCTTTTTCCAAGATTCTTGTGATTCAGGTCTTTTGTGGCGTGCTTGTAATACTTGGTTTTATTTTGGGAATTATCATGTCTGCTCAACCAACATGGTCCTCATGTTTTTGCACTTGCTAGGGGTGTTCATCAACCGATCCAAACTGATGCAAACCGCGGTGACCGAATCGAAAAATCGAAAACCGAAATAACAGAAAAATCGAAAACCGAAAAAAAAAACGAAAATTTTCATTGGATTGGATCGGTTTTCGGATTGGCTGATGAAAACCGATCCAATTGTAAACCATACATTACCCTTTATCTACTTGGGTCTATTCCCTATCATAGCCCAAAAATCAAAAATCCAATACATTGTTCCTTATTTTGTCCAATGAACGTATTTGTCTAATGAAAATTAGAAAATGATATTTGTTTTTGTCCAATAAATGTGTTTGTTTATCTTAGATACTCCTAATTTTGATAAAAATAAGTCTCATAAATTTTATTTTAAAACTTTTTAAAAAACCAAAAATCGATCCAATCCAAACCGAAAAAAATTGGATTGGATTGGATCAGATTTGAAAATTTTTTTAAACTGAATGGATGATCAAATGACCAAATCGAAGGAATTGGATCGGATGATTTTTTGCTTCAAAATCGATCCAATCCAGATCGCGAACACCCCTAGCACTTGCAAGTTGCAACGATTAAAGTCTAACTTTACCCATGTTTTTACTAATGAAAAATTCAGCATATAGTGATTGGCCATCACTGCAGCTTTAGTTTGTATCGTTTACAATTGGAATTGTTACAAAGGCTTGTGTGTGTCTTCAGAAATAAAATATCAAAGAATATCCCAGCGACATATGGTGATTAATATCTTGATTTGAATATCTTTATGTCGGTTTCAAAAAAATAAAAAATAAAACTACCACTTCAATCAAACTTAAATTTTAAATATCCTGGTTATATATCTTCTTAAAAGCTTGATTAGAATTTTGTCATAAACTTGTCATAAAACTGACAAGTCATATTTTGAGAAAGTGAAACGTGATATGTTGAAAACGGAACGTGAAGTGTCCAATACGTGTGACTGAAGTCTGAAAGGGAATGCGATATAGGCTGAAATTAAAGAATACTAAAAAAGAAGAGTAATTAAGCCATGAACAGTGTGATTTTGGTTGTATTTGAGAGAAGTGTTGTATTTGAATGGTGTCGTTTTAGTTAGTTGCACTTGTTTGGTTTCTTGTTGGTTAACCGGTTCATCACACAACTATACAGAAGAACAGCCACTTGATGTAGCTTCTGAATTGGCAGAATTGATGAAAACAGAATCACACACCCTACGCATCCCAGTGTCAATGAGCATCAGTCTCACGCAGTTGTTTGCATCTCTTGGCAAGCAATTGCAAACGATAGAATTTTTAATTTCTAGCTCACATCACATGTATATTTTGTACATACATGGTGTGCCTGCCGTGATGTAATAATTTCTATAAATGCCATACAATAATTCGAGCTCCAAAACTTATGGTTTTGATTAACCAGGGGGGCAACAAATTTTGAACCATTCTATAGTATAAATGAATCAGAGGGTGCATTAAGATCCACGCACAAGATGGTGTGCACAAATATGCAGATGTGAGCATAAGCTCTAAAAGTATGTATGGCAGCTCCTGCAAGATATTCAGTAAAATGTAGAAGAATGTTTACATTTGATTAGCGAGAACCAATTATATCCCCTTATTCAACACATATTAACAGCTGAATTTCTTACGTATATATGTACACAAATTATACAGATTAGGATAGTGATTGCAGAAATGCAGATCTTTTCATGCTTTTGATAGTGAAACCTCATCATGAACCTGATTCCTGCATTAGATGGTGTCTTTTTAATAAGCTAATCCACCAGCAAATGTGTGCGTATCGTGAAGCAGAGACTCTGTTAACCATTAACCATCCCACCATCCACCAACCTTCTGCCAGTGACAAACAAACAAACATGAGATACATATTTGGGCTAAAATTAAATTAAATTAAATCAGATAACAACAGGGAACTAACAATATGTAGTACTAAATTTATGAAATCAAGAATTCAAAATATCTATCATTGAATTAAGAAAAGTACTATCAGAATTAAATACATTTCACAATCTGCCATAACTACGTATCAAATGGCATGACAAATATGACTATGATATGACGTAGGCGAAGACATTATGATCAAACCTGAGCCATTGTAAATTGAAATATCTTCTCTTCCTCCAGTCGACTTCCTCGAATCCAAATCCGCTGCTTGTATTTGTTCTGCTTGAAGTTCATCATCCCATAACTTCAGTTTAGATAACAGAGAAAAACTTGGAAAAAAGATGAACAAAAAGCAAAACATTGTACCTCCTCAACAAACAAAGTGCTCATGATCTTTCTCTCCTTGTGACCTAGTAAGACTCAATAAGTAGAATGGTGAAAAATACGCCTAAACCTTTCAAACTGCACCCACAAACAAGAAGAGGTGTACGGATTATTAGCAACAGTTTCAACATTAACATATCTCAGTAACAGTATGTATCTAACTATCTACTAATTAATTAATAATAGTAATAGTAGTAATAATTATATAAAAAAAAGAATATAAAGAATATTAGTACTAACCTGGCCCAAATAAAAGAAAGGGCCGAAATAGGGAGACCTTTCAAAGGGATCAAATCCAGCAAACCTGTACATAACCTCGATTCAAGGCTTCAAGCTGGTAATGCACCGCATCTTCTGCACTAAACTATAGCAAAAGAATGATTTAACAGAAAAGGACCAAAGAAAAAGAGGAAGGAAAGTAATGGTTAGTGGTTAACTTGCATCTAATCGTGGGCCAAAGGGTCTTTTCTTGCGAGATTCAAACCTGCAAATTGGAATGAATATTCGAGAATCAATTTGAATATATAACAAGAAGGAAGAGGAATAGTTACCAATCTGCAGAGAGGAAATCGGGCACTTCGGCGGTGGCTTCGAAGCGGGATGTTATGTTTCTGTTGGACAAGAGTCGAAGGGCATGTGAATGAGACAACAGAGAGGACCCAAACGACATCGTCCTGGACTCTGATACGGGAACGAAGAACAAGGATTCTAATTCGCAAATTCGGAATCATATCAACGTTTTCTCTTCAAAATTAGTTCTGAGCACGACGTCTATGGTCTCTCCCCGTGCGCGCGCGTGCGTTCTACTGTTTCTTACAATTATAAACTATAAATCAACTCAATATATATATATATATATATATATATATATATATATATTAAAATGAACTAGTAGTGTAAATTATAATCTAGAGACAATTTTGTTTTAACTTATTTTTCTCTCAAAAACATTATTTTTAATTTTTTAATGTGTTTGTTTAATTTTAAAAATAAATTGAAGAATTGAGTAAGTTCTAAAATAATTATAATTACTAGAAAAACAAACATTCCATGTCTAACTATTTTTTCATTTTTTTTAAATAAAAAAAGATAATAAAAGTTAGTGAATGATTTATTAAGATAATTATAAGGATAAAATAATAAGTTATGAATGTAGTTATTGGAGATAAAATGAATATAAAAATTGTATAAATTAAAATAATATACTCTCTTTATATATAATTACATATTAATGACTTTCAAAACAAAAATACCAAACAATTATTTGGACCCATACAAAACTATTATGTTAGGATTTTATTTTGTTGGAGCCCCAGAGTTGGTTTTCTCTTGGGTTCCAAATGATAGAAAATCATTTTTTTTTTCCACTTCTCATTCTCTATCAATCCAAACAATGCGTTATAGTTTTCAAAAGGTTTTATTAACTATTTAGTTCCAGTATTTGCACAAACTTTTTTATTTTGGTCCTTATCCATATAAATTTTATATTTTAGTCCTTGGGAGCAATTCTTTTTATATTTTAGCTCCTATAATTAGTTGTAATGTAACCGCGATTAAAAAGAATATCGAATCCACTCTACCCAGACATAAGCATTTCTTCTGTTAAACCGTTCTTATATTTCTCTATGCAACTTAGTTCTGGCACAAAAGAGCAACCGGAAGCGACTGAAACGAGCAGCAAAAGACTCCCCACTAAGGATTAGACAAATCTTGCACATGCCAAACAGTTCAAAACATTGAAACAACATAGATTAATAGGTTGAACATAATAATTAACCATGCTTCAATATACATCCTAACGGCTAGTTTCATGTGGCTAGCTTGCAGCAACACAGCACAGAATCCAGTATGTCAGTCAATACAGGTCAAATAAAGATATCAGAACTGCTGCAGGATGTCTCTTCTACCAAACTAACACAAGCAGCAAAATATCCACAAAATAAGATACCATCAAATTTACAGGAAAACTCATCTCCAAGGTTAATTCAAATATTTTCTTTTTAACCCTCACTCCTTTGAGGATTTGTTGATTAGAGACTTGTGGATATGAGGAATAACACCACCACCGGCAATTGTTCCTTTAATGAGGGTGTCAAGTTCTTCGTCTCCACGTATAGCAAGCTGTAAATGTCTAGGGGTAATACGCTTCACCTTCAGATCCTTGCTTGCATTACCAGCCAACTCCAACACCTCTGCAGTTAGATACTCCAGTATAGCAGCAGAATACACAGCAGCTGTGGCCCCAACTCTTCCATTGGCACTCACCCGTGACTTCAGAAGACGGTGAATACGACCAACAGGAAACTGTCTCAAAACATGTACAAGATGACATACAAAAAATATGAATACAATTATTATACTAACAAGCAAAAAGACTTCAAACACGCTGAAATTCAAACCAACTATCCAGAAATTTCTTCATGTGCATAAAAAACCAGGACATAATAATTACACCATTCCATGAATAAAAGAAACACGGATCAACAACATGCAAATGACCCTTGAGCATGTAGCTCATCTTAAAAGACTTTAATGAGATGATAGGTTAGAGGTTTGAACATTCCATCAGGATGCTTATTTTCACACTCAATTTGACCAATTAAAAACAAGATAAATTACTTGCAGCCTTGATCATGATTACACAACCCCTTGAGTATAAAAAGAAAAGCAGAGTCTTTAATCAGTTACTGATTAATAGCTTGTTTGGACAGCCATTTGTAAGCCTCAGAATCATGTTTAATGATAGAAATGTGACTCTACTAAAAACATGTTTGGTTGTGTCCCATCAATCGTGATTACGCATTTCTGCTCATACAAGTGTGTTAAACTAAAAGTGGAAAAAAAAAATGAAACTTTTGCAATGGATTGAAAATTTTATGCTAAGTTTCATTACCAACTTTTCAGAGATAAAATCCATCAAACATAAACATAAATCACTTCACTTCAAATCCACATTTAATTAAAAAAATTTTCATAAAATCAAGATCATCCAAAATTAAATTTACAACAACCACTCAGTCAAATATGCACTAAGTCAAACACACATTAAGTTACTCACATGTGATGTCATATCACATTATCGCCCTCCAAAGTAAAATTTTAAAATTTCCACAAGATTTTTGTTAATTTGGTGTAAATGAACCTGCTCTAATAGTGACACCTATGCACATTCAGAAGGAATCAAGGAAATAGAGAACTAGAGAAGAGAGACAAAGTGAGGTAAATTAAAAGTGTGTGCGATTCAATTTTTGTTTTTTGTCGTCAAATCAGCTCTCTGGTAACCATAACCAAAAAGCAGGGGAGAAAAAGAAACACAAAAAATGGATTTAATGAAAAGTGAAACCGAATGGAACTAACAAAAAAACGGGATAATCAATTTATAACTAGGGCACAAGAAAAATGAAGCCGAGAGAGACCCCACCTTGAATAAGATAAGCAACGAACCAATCAGCATACAAATCTAGAACTATATATTTAATTAATGAATTCATTTAAAAAAATATTAGTTTTTGTAAAGAAATAGAAAAGGGCAAAAGGGTAAGTAAAAAGAATGGAAGTGGGAGAGAGGGACCTGAAGACCAGCTCTAGAAGAACGAGAAATGGGTTTCTTCTTATCCTTGTCTTTGTCTTTGGCTGAAGCTGAGGTTTTACCTGTTATCAATCCCTTTGCCCCTTTTCCCGACATATCGATGGATCGATTAACTCAACTTACCACTCTCTCACACTCACACCAAACCCTTTTTCTCTTTCAGATTGAGGAGTGAGTGCGTCTCTGCTCGTTTTATATCATTCACTACCTTTTCCTAAATTACCCTTCCTTTCTTTCTCAACTCAACAATACCTAACTTCATAATCACGGCTTTCAAGCTTCATAGTTTTACTTGCTTCAAGTTAACAGTCAAATTAATTCTTTAAAAAAATAATAGAAGTTTAATTATACAATTAATTCTTTCCTTATATTTTAAAGGTTTAATTTCGTCATTTAATTATTAAAAAATTTGATTTAATATCTTAATTATTTCAAATGAAATAATTATAACTTTTTTTTTGTCGTGTTTGTTAATTATTTAACGAAAATCCAAAAATTTTGTACAACTATTTGTATAATTAATTTTACAACTATTATACTTCTTACTTTCGGTAAAAAAAAACCTATTATACTTCTAACTATTGAATTTTGAAAAAACTAAGCTAATATTCCACACTTGTAAAGTTACACAAAATAACTATTTTTTTTTTTACTCTCACAAACATTTTTTAATTATTTAAAAAATATTACATCTTAATCTAACCGAACTCGATTAAATTTTAATTCAACACGACATTTGATCATTAAGAACAAAAAGAATGCAGATTTCAACCGATACTGACCATTATTAAAATAAAAATACAAGTTCATATACATATTGTCTGTAACAATCTTCACAGACACTTTTCTAGAGTAACAAATTTGCCAGGCTAGCTCCTTATTCCCTTTGCTTTGCATAATGCATCCAAGAGCTACTTCCCGTTTTTAAACCCTGCAAATGGACAAATTAAAGTATTTTCAGTGTCGATAAGAATTATTTTCCTTCACATTTTGATAAAACCAATAAGCATTCATCTGTTCTTCAAAGACTGGAATAAAAAAGGTTCACAAATGAATGAAAATATTTTTTTTTTGTTACAATTAAAGGGAGTGAATGAATATATTTAATTGGAAGTTTTTATTAATTGATGGTATTGTGTTATTTAATTTACAAAGCCAGCTCATAAGTTCAGTTTGAGACACGACTACACGAGTGTGTCTAGGAAGAGCTCTATACTACTGCAATAAAACTTGTAATACTCTTTGCTAGCTACTCTCGTTTTCTACCCTCTTATTTGGCTTTTATATACATCTTTTCTTTTTACAAGTTGTTAAAAATTCCCAAAACGATGCATTTGAGTGTGGGGATCAGAATACAATTTGTGTGAGTTGTTTGTCCATTAAAAAGGTATTTAGGTCACTGTTTATTTTTTTTGTGTAATCAGTTTATTTAAAGATACATATAACGAGTTGATCCACGTTTTTAATTATTAATTTTATTTGATAATTAATTTCTATTAAAGAATCTGATTGATTATTTTTAATGAATTTTTTTCTTTTCAAACACATATTTTTCATTCACAAAATTCAAATCCAAAATTTTACTTAAAATGATTAAGTTTAATACCCACTTAAATTAGTGATTAGTTGGTGATAATTGACATTTTAATTACAACTTACACTATTTCAATCTGTTTTGAATCTTTTGATTCGCTCGTTCTATTCCCTACCATACCCTTCAGAATGTTTAAGACATAACAGGAACAAAAATGAAGCAGTGTAATTCAGAAGTCTAAGAAGTATTCTAGATTTTTATTTTTATTTTTTATAGGTAAGGAGAGTCATAAGCATTCAACGTTTGATTTTTCAACAACTAATCTTGATGTGCAGGCAATAATAGGTCACCAAACAAAACCAACACGGAAACATAAGCAATAAATTAATGATGTAATAAAAGCAAAAGACGTAAATTAAATTATATAATAGGCTTGAAAAACTTACTGCTGGAATTCAATGTTAATGAATGACGCAGAAACATTTGCGATGGCCTGGAAGGCAGTGGTGGAGAGGACCATGGAAGTTCCGCCTACGGAAGGCCTAGAAACCGATGATTGAGCTCGATCAACAATCTTGATCTGAATCGTCTGGCCAGGAATGCAAGTCCTGGGTGCGGCAGCGCTGATGCACCGCACCTGATACTGCCTCCCACACGCGGCACCATTGTCCCATATACCCTCTCCGGCCGCACCAAACATGTTACTTGACGGAAACTGCGATGCGTCTCTGCCGAAACATGTGGTCGCTGTCTCATCACAATTCACAACAAGACATTAATTCATTAAAGCATTATATAGATATGAAAGTTTCAAAATAGTTTGAAATTTGTACTTACGCAAAAAGGGAGGGCCATATTGGGCAGCAGTGCCAACATCAGCTAGAGAGTAGTGGATGAAGAGTGTTGAGAGGAGGAGAGTCGAAAGGATTAGGCCATGGGACAAATTCAAAAGATGAGATCGAGCCTTAGACATTGTTGCTGTAAATTAAGGAATCCAATCGAAGAAACGTGAGGCCAAATTATAGATTGTCGAATAAACTTATAAAAAGTCAGCAACTTAGCACAAGGGCGCAATCAAACTAATCACATGCCTTTATATTTTTCTTTCTCGAGATTCTAGAAAAAATTTAAGGCTTGCATCTTTTTTTTCCTTAATTATTTTTTATATTATATGTTATTGAAATTAAGTCATTCATTCTAAATTTATTAATACAAATATTATGGAGGTATGACATAACATTCATTTGTATAAATTAGTAACAAAACAAAAAAGACTTTAAAATTTCCATTCATATTTTTCTTTGCTGGTCTATATGTAAATTAATTTCATATGATATTTTATATACCCATTAATCACTCACAAAAAAAAAACGTTATATGTATATATATTGTTTAACTTTACTAAATAATTTGACTGTATATTATATTTAATAATATAATATTTTAAAAAATTATAAATATTAAAAGTAATTCATTTT
>PYAF01002670.1:1559852-1589743 GCA_007407185.1 Glycine tomentella | reverse complement strand
AAATTTATATTTATCAAATATATGAATTTTCATGTGAATCTTTAAAAATATATTACTAGATAAAAACTAATTATTAAAAATGTAATATATGTATATGTGTATGAGAGAAAAATGCATTTAATTTATTATTGTTATTAAATTAATTAATTTATAAAAATATCTTTGAAAAAGAATCAAATATATAACAATACATCATTTAATTTATATCCTTAATAATTTGACTATGTATTATATTTAATAAAAAAAATACATTTGATGTTGTTGGATAGTCGATTATACTTATAATATATTAATATATTTTAAAGTGGCTAATTTTAAAAATATCACATTAATATTAATATATAAATTCTTCTAGTCTCTATTACAAGGAAAAAATAGTTAATTCTGCATTTAAAATTTCTTTATTTTTACTAATAAAAAAACCACATTGGTGTGAATTTAAGAAGAGAGTGAATTATTCCACAACGGGTAACCATAAGATTGGTTACATTTATTCTCGCCTTTTTTAGGAATGAGAAAAATAATGTCTTAACCAATTTTCTTTTTCTCTAAATATAAGGTAAAATGAAAGGTTAATTTAACCGGTAGGTACTTAAACGAACTATATGACGATTTTTAATTAGATGTTCAAAATTTTTTTTCTTCAATTGACATCATAAATTTCTATTTATTTTTTAATTAGATCCTTATGGTTAACTCTTTTGACATGGGCCTAATTAAAAATAAAATAGAAGTTCAAATATCCAATTAAAAAATTATCTAGGGACCTAATTAAAAAGTAAATAAATAGTACCGGGTAATTCTCCAATTAATTACCCTCATGTTTTCATATTATTCTTTTCAAGCTTCTATAAACTACTTAAAAATTTAATATTGTCAAGTTTATAGGTTTCCATCCAATGCACACCGCTTCTTAGGTCAATATTCTCACTTATATAATCGATTTACTTTATTATTTTCACCTTTGCATTACTCTAAACTCATTATTTTGAACATTTACGAGTTCTTCAATCAATATTCTTAAACTCTAAAAGTATCGATCCACTTACTATAATTCTAATTTTCCCTTAATGGTTCTGTTTTGATAGATCTAATACACTCGTTCTGAATGCATTTTTCAATTAAGTTGTTATTTTATTATGATTTTTAATTTACTTTTAAATTATTCAATGCCTAAACTGTATGTCTGTATGAATTTTTTTAATTAGGTTCTTAAATAATTATTTTCTATTGAATTCCTAAACTTTGAGTTATTATTTAATTAGGTGTCCATCGTTAATGGTAGGAACTAAATTAATTAAAAGACAATATAGAAGTTGAGGAATGTAATTAAAAAATAAGAATTCAAAGATCTAATTATTGTTAAAAGAAATGCAGATTAGTTTTACCTAAAATAAAATAAAAGTATAAAGAATAATTATTTGAATTCCTTAAACATACAAGATTTCATTTGATATTTATAACGTAGATGCATGTCTCTTTAGCATCATTACGAGAAATTAATCAATCATGTATGAAATTAGTCAGTTTGGCCGACTGGACTAGTGTATATATATATATATATGGATTCTTTAATTAATTAATTTCATTCTCAAACACTTGTGATTGTAAGTTCTGAACAAGTCATCTCCTATGGAAGCATTTATTAGCCGTCGCTTTGTTACATTCGAATCAACGTTTTAATTTTTATTTCTTTACATTTATTGACAAATATGCTTTATGCAGACACAGTCTAAACTCTAAAACCACGGGTCTCAGATGCCGGCCACCGCCGTTGGTGGTTAGGAGTTGAGACAAGACATTCCTATTTGGGATAATAAACGAAGAATATTTAATTAATATCTTATCCTTTTCCTGTTGAGTGAACGGTGACTTATTACGGAAGAAATTCTCATATATTGTGATAGCTAATTTGTCGTAAATATTTTTAAAAAAAGTTGTTGAGCAATAAGCATATATAGATGACTTCAAAAAATAAGCATAGATGGTAAGTTGGTATTTTTTCCACCGAATAATAATAAAAAAAAAAGATGTTGGTAACAGATAACTTAATTAGAAAGTAGATTCGAGGAAGAGACTTTAGGAAGTAATTAAGAAGAAGATGGGGAGAGACATGATAAAGGGTATATAGAGCGTCTTCACTTTACAGCGTTACTAAATTGTGGAGGAATAAAACTGCAGCCTCCAGCAACAGTATTGAGCTGTTAAATAATCGATAATTAAAAGGGTGGTTATTTTTTCCCGAGCCAAGAAAATTATTACTGAGTTTATAATAATTCACGCATATTTTTTTATCATTCTTTTCATAAATTCAAGAGTATAGTTTATATCTATATCCATAATAAATAATATATATATATTATAACAAATAGTATATGATTAATTAATGGCTTGACTATAAAATAAGTCATTGCTGGCATGCAAATAAGGAGAAGAAAGAAAACAACATTCAAGAAATCACAGCAATAATGAAGGGGTGACAAAAATTAATTGAATTGATATGATAAATGTGAATATAAGAAAGAAGAAGAAAAAAGACAAAAGACATATTGTAATAAAGAGCCAACATGTGTGAAATTAATTAAGATATTTAAAGCTCAATTGTCAAATGTATAATCACTTTCTGTTAACAATTTTTTTTTATAAAAATAAAAAGTAAGAAAAGAAAGTAATATAATCTGATTGTATTAAATTCATTGTATCAATCAAATATATGTGACAAATTGAAATAATTAACATTTTATTAATACATTTTATTTATCTACTCTTAATACATGTACAATAATTACATAATCTAAAAAATAAAAATAATATTTAAGAATGAATTGCCCCCGGTTTAAATGAGAAAAAATATTAATAAGAGTTGAGACAACCTCGTAATATATTACTTTATATGGAGAGAGACACAAATATAAATATAAATATAGATTCTTAATTTTTGTAAAGAATATATTCTTTTTTCAAGGGAGTTAAGAACAGATGCTTATATCGTTTTATACACATCATTTCTTTTATTAGAAGTCACATATTTTTTTTATAAGAGGTAATCTTATTTGAGTCAGATAGTGTTATCATATTTATTTATTTTTAAATATTTAACATAATTACATATTTATAATTTAAATTTAAAATCAATAATTAAAGTGAAACAATCTTGTATAAGTTTTATACACATATCATATCTTGAATGAGAAAAGAAATATTCCCGCAAATTAATAATATGTATGTAATATTTTGACTATACCGCCCTTTTATGATTAAAATATTATTAAAATAACTTTTAGAAAAAATAATCAAAGCTAAAAGTTTAATAATAATACATTAACAGTCTAAAAATAATTTTACATTATTGTTTCATTATAAATCACTACTAATATGATTTTTAAATTTTTTATAAAAATTAATAAAATTATCATACATAATAATTTGTAATTGGATGAAATTATAATCAAAACATATTTTTTTTCCTCAGCAACTAAACCCACGTTGTATATAAAAGGGATTAATAAACTTCGTATATATATTTTTAATTTATTTCAATAAGTTTAAATATAAAATAAGTCATTTGATAAATATTAAATAATTATTTGCATTATTTTAATAAATTTCGTATTGAAACATATGAACTATTTTTTGTTGTTGAATGAGATCTTAGTAAATACTAAGTTAATAAAAATTATGAATGGAAGGTTTTCGTAACTCTTCCTTTTTTGGGACAATAACAGTTGAGAAATTATGTAATCACTTTTTAATTTAAAAAAGAAAAGGTCAATGCAGAACGTACTTAAAATTATTAACCTCCTTCCTAAGGGAATGAAAAACGGACTTATCGGATGTATCCGAAGGGTACGAATATACAAAATGGATTTAAGTATACGAAATTAATACGACAAAGCATTATCATATGATGGTTGCTTGCAAGGGATACATTGTTTTTGCTTCATCAATTGACTCGAATCTTTCTAACGGGAAAGGATTAATTATTTGGATATTACATATTTTTGCAAGTAACGTGCGGGGAACGAACCTTCCAGCGGGGAACAAGATTCAATTTTGAACCTATCTAATCTATCACTCCACGCTTTATTTTGACAGAAAAGCAATTTTCAATTTGCATACAAATAGAAGAAATCTTTGAATGAATGGAAACCATGGCCATGTCAAAATGCTTTTATTTTGACTTGTTAATTTAATTTTTGTCCACTTTTTTTTAATAAGTTGTATACTTATACTGTTATACAATGAGAATATATTTTTGTTATGTACTTTTTTTTATCTCCTCTTACACAAGAAAAATATTATTTTGTTGCATAAATATGTGTATTTTTTTCATCTCCTCTTTTACAAGGACAATAGGAGATTTTGTTGTACAAATATACAACAAAAACATTTTCCTATTAAAAGGGTATTTTGGGAATGATATTTTAAGCAAATGGGGTTAGAAAAACAAAATTAAGACGTTAGAATAACAATTCACGAAAACTTTCATCTGATGAACTCCACTTTAATCTGCTGCCAATTACTTCCTGCACTCTCTTTTTTTCTTCCTACGCCTCCAGAAATATTCAAACCGACAAAACTAACCTCCACCCAACACCACTGCTACACACCAACACTATCACCCGAAACCACCATCGGCAACTTTAGTGCAGGAAAGAAGACACAAATGGAGTTGAGAACGAAAGAGAGGTGAGAGTGCTACCAATTTTGAAAACCTTTTTTTAAAATACTCTAATTTTTTTTACACTTAAAAAAAAAAGCATTTCCACATTTGCAGAAAATAACTTGAGTCATCAACAATGGTGTTGGGTGGTTGGGTGAAGAGCTTGTTTTGTATTTTTGGAGGTGCAATTAGCAAAAATATTAGTGCAGAAAGTAATTTCCTAATTCGTGTAGCCTGTTGTTTAAATGGGCCATTGGCGAGCCTTAACCTATATACCTAAGTAGTGTATATACACCACCCTCTCCTACTCAACACCTTTAAATATGCTTTCAATAAATTATCTATTATATATATGCATACTTACTCATTTCATTTTTTTAGAATTATTATGAAAGGTAATTTACTTAATAATAACAAACAATTTATTAAAAATTATTTATTACACATGCATATAAATATATTTGTTTTGTCATTCTATCTGTTTAAATTTGTTCATTACTAAATTTTATTAAACATTTATAATTTCATCATTTAATTTATTAGCTTTCAAACTTAGTTTATAAGTAAAATTTTAATTTTCAACTAGTTAGGTCAAACATAACCTTGACCCTGAACTTAATAAAACAAACAAAAAAAAAACGTAATATTTAAATAAATTTAAAAAAACTTATGGAAATGTCACAAATCGTATTTATAAACTCAAAGAATTTATTCCACATATCCTTTTAATAAGGTGAGTCACTCACTACTGTTTGCTTCTTCCAATGAAGTGCCCGTAAAATTAAATACCACTTATGAAAATGCTGGGTAAGAGATGGAGGATTGGTCTTCTCTAATGTAATGTGTGAAGCTCATTAAGCACCAAACGATTACTCACGTTTTTATGTTGGAAAATTTTAATTGAAAAGTTAAGTGGAAGTTGAAAATTTTAAAATTATTTTGTTGAATTGTAAATGTTTGATAAAATTAGTTATTAAAATAGTTAAAAAATATATATTGATATAAACAAATTATTAAAAATAACTTGTTTATCAAATAATTAAATATTTTTAATTAATAAAAAAATTTAAAACTAATTAAAATGTCATACAAAATTTAAACTTTCAAGATTGATGATTCTAATAGACCACAAACAAATCAATGATGACTCAACAACCTACTAAATGCCTTTCTTGTGCATGAGTCTCTTTCCCAAATGAAAATGTGGTGGAGACTTTCAGACTATGCATGAATAGACTGATATGATAAACCATAAGCATCACCATTGGCGTGAAAAGTGCACATTAACAAATAGAGCAATGCAAATAATTTTATTATTATTATATGATGAATAATAAACACTACAAACACATATTTATATAATCATTTATTTTCATGTGTATTTTTTTATTAGTAAATCTTTCTCTCACATAAAATATTTAAAACAATGACATTACTTTGTGACTTATAAATCACTTGGTAGAAATAACTCGCATTTAGTATCTCTCTAAAGTCACTCTAGTGACATATGAACTGTTTGGAATCTATTTATCAAATTTTGATTTATGTAATTTTAAAATTATCGGAGAAGTTTATTTGTACAACTTGATATTACATTACAAATATTTTTTTATTTCTCTTTCAAAAGGAGTCGAATTTTAGTCGGAGGAGAAATCCAATAAAAATAATCAATTAAGTTTAATGATGAATATTAGTGATCCACAAAATTAATGAATATTTTGTATCAATAACATTATGATAATTTTTTAAAAAATGTATTTTTTTATGCTCGCACTAAATATTAAGTAACATTTGGGATGTTTGTGTATATTTTTTCTTATATTAAATATAATTTGTATTTGAGGTGTCTTTATATTTATATATTTTCCCTTATATAAAGGATACAATTAAATAATACTTCTTTTATCTTATTATAATTGTTGTACTAGAGAAAAAAAATATTTTAAAAATATTTGTTATTTTAATTTTTTAATGTAATATTAATTATTTTTTTCACTTATATTCTTTATAATATTAATAATGACTAATAAAATTTATAAAATATTAATAATAATATAAATTAATATTCTTTTTTATTTTATTTCTTAGTTTGCGTAATATAATATATGACGATAATTATTAAAAAATAGAGTAATAAAAAAGAAAATTTGTGATTTTGATGATTCCACGTAGTTCGTCATCAATGTATGTAAAACGCGCTAAGCTAGCGTCTTTTGGTAGAGGGGGAAAAAGGATAAAAAATAAATAGTGAAATTTTGTGGGATCTATATTTTTATTTTTCTCCTTTAACTGATTATTTAATTTTTTTCACTTTTATGTTTTTTGTCTTCTGACTTTACCAAACATACACTAAAAGTCTCAAACTAAACTGGTGTACAAGAGTAGGCGGTTAGATTCCAGGCCTTTGTCGTGAGAGCCTGATCGCTATCAGCCTTTGCATGGTTTTCTAGCACTTTCAATTTTCAATTATCCCATAATATCAATTTTTCTTTTTTTTTTAATAAATATTTTTGGTTCATCATTATTCATGCGAAATACCTAATAGCAGCTTCAACTTCTGGAATCATGTGAACTTTGAAGATCTCAGTGACAACACTTTCTTCATGGCTGCTATTACTCCTTCAACTACATACCCATTCGGAACCCCTTTCCACTCGCACGCTCGAAGACTTGATTGCTCAACCTCAACCTCAACCTCAACCTCCATGTTCCCCCTTCATTCAGAACTATCTACAATTTCTATGTGCCCGCGTTCTGCTTCAAAGGTATCTCTCTCAATTATGTTTTTTCATAGATTGCAGACACCTCTATTTCAATGTACAATATATATTTTCCATGCTTGTGTGTGAGGAGAATTTGTCTAATTAGTTAAGTTGGTTAACTGTTAACATGATGAAATGTTCCGTTCATTACTGAGATATGGTTTCCTGAAAGAATTGAGATGCCAAATTGCCAAATTGGCTTTAACATTGCACTGAGTGTATTTGTCTCTGGGGAAAGCCGCCCAAAGAATAGTCCATAGCTATTAGAATCTTACTATTCACAATTTGAATCCTATGATTTGATACGATTTGCCTACCTATCGATTCATATCATGAGATGAATCTCTAATGGCTACATGAATGAATCAATGTAATTTCGTATCATTGATATGAATCACACGATTCAACAATTCATGATTTTTTTTTAATTTTTTACTTTTCTTTCACTAATTCCCATGGAAGAAATTGAAAAGTCACATAAGCTTATATTGTTAATGAAAAGGAATTGAAGGTACACTTCTAAACTTATCTGCATTCAATGCATGCACTCTATTCGGCTATTTCATTGCTTTGTTTCCATTCTTCTAAATAGAGACTTCATAAACCCAGATTAGATAGAACTAATAAATTGATTTTATAAGACTTACAGTTAAGTTGTTTTTATCTATTTCTAGTTTAAAAATATTACATTGAACGCTATATAGCATCTGTATAGTATACAAATTATGATTCACGATTCAAAAATTAGCTTGGCAATTCACGATCTGAATCTCAATTTGATAACCCTTGGGTTGAAATATGATGCCCTCCACATGCTTTTTAAGTAACTTCATGCTGGACTTTGAGGATCTTGTAATATTAGAACAGAGGGTGCATTTTGAAATAATAAGACATCAAATCTTAGCTTTAAAATAAAATAAAAAATAAAAAATCTTAGCTTTTTTATAATGTTATTTACCTCTCTGATTGAATATTACTAATTACAGCAAAAAATTACATGTAAATAATTACTGGATGAGTGGGTAGTATTTAATGGGATTGTTAATGCAGGGATTAGTTGATCGAGTATATGCGCAGCTTGATAGTGATGATTACCACAGGGAGAAAGTTCCAACACCCATTCTTGACATGGTTGAAAACCCTCTTTGCTTGAAGAACTTATCTCTTAAGGTTAGCTGTAGGCTTGTTATCATTTTTATCATTTTAATTTTTCTTTTACACCATTTCTACTTACAATCTTGAAGTATCTCATTCCCTAAATACTTGTCTTAGCAGGAACTGAAACAACTAGCAGTTGAAATCCGTTCAGATTTGTCTTCTATTATGTCAGGTACACAAATATCACCGAAAGCAAGTATGGCAGTGGTGGAGCTGACAGTTGCAATACATCATGTTTTCAATGCTCCAGTAGATCAGATATTGTGGGATGTTGGGGATCAAGTAAGATTTTAAGTTATAAGCAAAAATGCAAGTGCCCTTTTCTTGCTTTAAATTTCTTCTCTCCCTTTGGGGGGGAAAGTTGAATCCAAATCGCAGGTTGTTAAATTAATTGTTCCTTTAGAGTTCATTTGCCAACAAACCAATGAATATTCTATCTTCTAAGAATTCAATGAATGACCTGGTTTGGATAATGTAACAACCATTTCATTATTTTTGTGCAGACATATGCACATAAGATTCTTACAGGAAGGCGATCACTCATGACGACAATGAGAAGAAAGAATGGTCTTTCTGGTTTTACTTCCCGGTTTGAGAGTGAATATGATGCATTTGGTGCAGGTCATGGATGCAACAGTATTTCTGCTGGACTTGGTAGTTTGTAAATCCTTTTCCCTTTTTTGATAATATTTGTTTCTTCCAACACTATTCAGTCATTGTTCATATTGTTTTTATTGTCATTCACTTGTCTGGGTATGTTTCTGGGTTTGATAAATTGTACCTTTTCTGTAATGAATAAGGCTTCTTTACATTTTCCTTTTTAGATGAATAAATAAAATTCCTAAAGGTGAAATTTAAAATGACCTTGAAGTCATATGTAGAATATTTTATTCAGGCATGGCAGTTGCGCGGGATATTAAGGGGAGGCGAGAACGCGTAGTTGCAGTTATCAGCAATTGGACAACTATGGCTGGTCAGGCATATGAGGCAATGAGCAATGCAGGATATTTGGACTCAAATATGGTTGTGATTTTGAATGATAGCCGTCACTCTTTACTTCCAAAAATTGAGGAGGGGCCAAAGACATCTGTCAATGCCCTATCTAGTACCCTGAGCAAGCTCCAGTCCAGTAAATCTTTCCGGAGATTTAGAGAAGCTGCTAAGGTATGCTTCTTCACCTCATCATCTGCAAGAAAACAATGCTAGATAGCTTCAAATTAGTCTTCAGTATTTTTTGTTTGCATGCAAGGTCCATATGATAATGTCATGTCATTCAACTTTAAAATGAACCTACTAAAAAACCAGCATGTTTGAATGCTAAATAACTCATAACTTATAGTACAAAATGGATTAAATTAGTACATTAAGAGTAATGATATTTTGTATTTGTGGCCTGTCAAAAATATTCATCACTTTGTTTTAATAGTGTGACAACTATGATCTGCCTTTGTGTAATTAAGAATGATAAATTAATGTGCAAATCTGATTTCCACTCCCTAATGTGTGGTTGTATGTGCATCTTTTTCTAGAATTTTATATATTACCTTCTTGAGGGCAAGCCCTTGCGCAATGGTAAAGTTGCGCCTTGGTGACTAAAAATAGTCTCTTTACATACGCAAGGGTAAGACTGTGTACAACAACTCTCTTCCATACCTTTGCATAGAGAGGAGCCTTTTACCACTGGGGTACAATAGTTTTTTATATATTTCCTTCTTGTGTAGAATAATGAGTGATATGTCTAATAAGTAATAATGATAGTCTTTCTTTTTTATCCTAATTTTCACATGCTCCGTGCTTCATATCCAAATTTCGTTAAAGTGTCAATTTGTCTGCTTTCTCACAGGGTGTTACGAAACGAATTGGTAGAGGTATGCATGAGTTGGCAGCTAAAGTTGATGAGTATGCTCGTGGTATGATGGGTCCTCTAGGTTCTACTCTTTTTGAAGAGCTTGGGTTGTACTACATAGGCCCAGTGGATGGACACAATATTGAAGATCTCATATGTGTTCTGCAAGAAGTAGCTTCCCTGGATTCAATGGGACCTGTCTTGGTACATGTGATAACTGATGAAAATCAGGGAGATGATAACAGTCAGAAAAGTGATATGTCAGATGAGCAGCAAGATGAAGGTATTTCTTTTGGTACTCTATGTTAGTTATATTGTATTAACTGTTTCATTGAATGTTATTTCTTGTAAAATAGCTTATCTAGTGATAATGAGTTTACACTCTATTTATTTATTTATTTTGGTTTTCCACTGTTTCCCTTTTGGTTGTGTGCTTATTTCAAATACTTTAGCCTTTCAGAAAATGAAATGAATCTCTTCATATACTGATTAGCTTATAGACTCTATGCAGTAGCTTGAAGATAACTTACATATAAAGGACATGATATACATAAACAACCATAACAACAAACAAATGAGTCTCATCCCACTAAGTGGAATCTGCTATACGGACTAATGGACACCATTAGAGCAAATTATTTTTTTTCAATTGTTTTCTCTGCTTTCATAGGTTTGCCTGAATGTCAAGAGATTAAAGTTTAGCCTCTTTATGGGATTGACCTTCTCACTATTTTGAAGTTTTGATTGATATGTGATTTGGCCATAGTTATTAATGAGTTATCTATGTTTACTTTTCAGGTTTTGTTAAATCTGATTTGTTAGATAATTCTGTTCGGCCTCAAACATATGGCGATTGCTTTGTGGAAACTTTGGTTGCAGAAGCAGAGAAAGACAAAGATATTGTTGTTGTTCATGCTGGATTAACGATGGAGCCATCACTTGAACTGTTTCAGGAAAAATTTCCGGATAGGTTTTTTGATGTGGGAATGGCTGAGCAACATGCAGTCACATTTGCTTCTGGTTTGGCATGTGGTGGCTTGAAGCCATTTTGTGTCATACCTTCGTCCTTTCTACAAAGAGCCTATGACCAGGTCCAACCTTATATCAACTTAAAGCCTTAAACAATCATGATAACCACTATTTATTGTTCATAGACCATCTGGATTTCTTTGAAAACAGTATATTTGTAGTTGATATAAATTATTAAATAAGTAATTATGATATTTGAGAACAGTATAATTATTTGATACAAGTAATTATTGTTTTTAACATGTTACATATTGCATATAGGTGGTACATGATGTTGATCAACAGAGAATTCCAGTGCGTTTTGTTATTACAAGTGCAGGATTGGTAGGTTCTGATGGGCCCCTTCAATGTGGAGCATTTGATATAAACTTTATGTCATGCTTACCAAACATGATTGTCATGGCCCCATCTGATGAGCTTGAACTCATGCACATGGTGGCTACTGCTACCCGTATCAATAATCAGCCTATCTGCTTTCGGTATCCAAGGGGTGCCCTGGTTGGGAAAGGCTACACTATAGGCGATGGAATCCCCATCAAGGTAATTAGGTGGCTCTCTATTTGTTGATACATTTGCGTGTTATGCCGAAACTTTGAAACGGGTAAACTGATTAATTAACAAACCTAAGGTAGTTTTGTTCATTTCTAACATCCCCAAAGATTTCTCATAATATTTTTTAATATATCTTCCTTTAATTTTCGAGTGTCTGTAATCATTGATACACAGATAGGAAGAGGAAGAGTTCTTGTTGAAGGTAAAGATGTTGCTTTCCTAGGATATGGATCGATGGTTCAGAACTGCCTAAAGGCTCATTCACTTCTTGCAAAGCTTGGCATTGAGGTCACGGTTGCTGATGCAAGGTTCTGCAAGCCCCTTGACATTATGCTTCTGAGGCAGCTTTGTAAACACCACTCTTTTCTAGTTACTGTTGAGGAAGGATCTATTGGAGGATTTGGTTCCCATGTTGCCCAGTTTATTGCAGTTAATGGACTACTCGATGGAAGAATTAAGGTAATTAATTCAAGCTATGAGGGAAGGCTATACTTGTTTCATGGTTCTAGGAATATTTGGGATTATAAATGTGTTATTTAGCTTCTATTTATGATTGGCGTAAAGATATAAAATTAACAAATTTCCGTGTCTCTTTGAATTTCTTGGTGGAAAGATATAGGTTTATCTTTTCGAAACACAAATATTTCTGTTGTGCTGTGTTGTGTGTCTGTGATTTTCAAGATAGTCAATCTGAATGCTGGATCTTAAAAACTTGATGTGCGCACATCCAAGTAGCTTGGCTTCACTTTCATGCAGCATATTGTTTTGAAGATGATTTAGTAAATTTACATATCTTGTGTACGTGCATTTTTAAATATACATAGCCTTGACTGACAAGGTATGACTAATTTCTTTTTTTGTGACCTAGTTTCTGATTTTTTTTCTTCTTTTTCTTGATCAACTATTCCAGTGGCGACCAATTGTTTTACCAGACAAATATATTGAGCATGCATCACCAAATGAACAGCTTGACCAAGCAGGGTTGAGTGGACATCACATTGCTGCCACGGCATTGAGTTTACTAGGCCGTACCCGTGAAGCTCTCCTATTTATGTGTTCTTGACTGGCTTCGTACCCTTTTCCAGATACGATGAATGGAAGTTGGATAGCTCCACAGGAAGAAGGGGAACCAACAAAGCAAAGATGTAAAGAATGTCATTTTCTCTTTAATCTGTACAGAACTGATGTTAAATAGTAAAAAGGAAATTGACGGGAGTTTTGTTTTTTTGGACATCTAACGGTTAAATTGTTGAGAAAGTGACTTTTTAATGCAGTGGTTTTAGTTTGGATAAGTCAAAATAAGAAATTAAGAATATATCATTTTATTAGTATATAAGTTAGTTTATTTTATTTTTCATTGTCGGCAGGAGTTCCTAAAATCATGGAACACGTTCTTTTATTCTGCTATTTTCAATGTACTTAAATATAAGTTGCATGCAATAAACATGTATGCTTGTAGTAACAAAATACTCCCAGTCACATTGCTTTCGAATATAAAGATGCACAATCAAGACCCAACAGGCCGAGAAATGGGTTGCTTAAAAAAACAACAAAACAAACTCAATCTAATTATATTTTATTGGCTTGGGTGTTAAATTAAACAGAACTCAAGTAAAAAGGTTAATAATAATGATACTAATAATAATCATAACAATAATATATCATATGAAAATGAGTTGAAATTATGATAATCTCATCAATACTATTATAAAAATCATTCAGCTTCCAATTTGGTGTCCACTTATTGATTGTATACTGTGCGGGTCCACACACTTTGTTTATATATATATATATATATATATATATATATATATATATATATATATATATATATATACTTTCTCTCTTTTTTCCTTCTTCTAACTTTTAGTATACTGTACTTTCAATTTCAAGTTCCAACTGTTAATATTTTTCTTTTCTTGCCCCATCTGTGCAAAGCACATGCCACTACTTAGTTATATAACAATTTCTCTAAGAAGCGATAAATTATTAATATCATTTATAACATGATATAACAAGAAGTTAAAGATAGAAAAGAGATGTTAATGAAGTGTTTGCGTTAATCAATCGGGTGTCCAAAAATTATTTTTTAAAAGATTTTATTGATGATATGTGACAGGGAGTGTAGTACAAGATGTGTCCACAACCAAGCCACCCGAAATTACAAGGACCTGTAAACAAGACCAATAATTAGGACTCTAACTCTCTATCTATATATTAAATTATTGATGATATAGATTAACAATTACTTCAATTTCAGATTGGGTCCTTACCGACAAAAATGAACGTATATCAGATTTCTATTAAACATACTAAATATAAATTTGATTTGAAATGTATTTTGCAAGTCTGTAGTACTAGATTTTGTTTGACTCACCAGACAAATTACTGATTAGACAAGATAGGGTTAGATTAAGATCTACAAATAGAATTTTAGATAAATTCGATCTTACAAACGAAATTTTAAAAGAAGAATTTGCAAGAAAGTGATATATGCTTTAAAATTATTATCCAAAAAGTAAATTTTAGCTGAATAAAGATTATTTGAATAATATTGAGTGAAATTATTTTTGGTGTATAATAATTAAGAATGATGTTTTATTTTATATATTCTCTCACTATATTTCAGACGTGCCTTAACAAATAACACGAATGATATTATTTTTTATTTTATTTAAATTATAAAATAAAAAAATGCATGATATTTTAGACTAATTGAACAATAACCTGTTAAGAGAATTCGATTTTACTGTTAGTGTAGAAAAGTTTTGAACTCGTTTTATAATGCTACGAAAACATTAGCCTCTAATTTTAACAAATGAGGTGATGATAATTAATTAGATAGATTTGGTTTTTCTTCTTCAAAAAGATAGATTTGTTTTGGTTGGCCTTAAGCTCCATGAGAATGTGCATTGAAATTAAATTTTAAGAAATAATCATATTTGATAAAAATCTTATATATGTAAAGTTAACAAAAAAAAGAAGATGAAAGAAAAACGCGGTTCAATGTTTTCAGGCTGCGCCGTGCGGTTCCCTGTCCCATTCAATTCAAGCATCTAAAGTACTGTACTAAACTGTGGACTTAATCATTCGGGTTTTCCGATGGGACAAATAGGCTAACATTCAAAGAATCAAAACGAAAACAACAAACTAAAAAGGAATGTGGAATGTATGTATGAGATTTCGAAGCAAAACACAAAAATCCAATTCACCAACTAATGCCAGCTGAGTCATAATAATACCATACGCGCTTCTGTAATTCTCGCTTTTACTCTCAATATTACTCATCAGTTTCCGTGTGTGTGCCAGCGATGCATGCACTATCACATGCAACTCACGTTTATATAGAGAATCAATCTCTTCCAAACTTACGAACAATTCGTTGTTTTCTGAGTAATTTTTGTCTAAATTATGGTTTGAGTACTATTTTTTAAGAAAATAGCTAAACCCGCTATTGGGGCAATAATGTTATTCAATCGAACAAAGCTGATGATTGCAACATAAAATATTTGAGTGGAAACGACGTACACAAAGGCTGTATTCGGTAGAGAGAAGAAATAGAGGAAAGAAAAATAGGTAGGGGAAGAAGAAAAAAAGTAGACTAAGATTATGAGATTACACAGATTTAATTCAATTGATTGAAAAATATATTAATTTTTGTAAATCCTTTTGTATCTAACTTTGATTTTTATATAAAAAAAAAAAAAACTAAGACGAAAAGTATTTTTTTCTCTAGGGGAAATTCCGTTCAAACTATATAAGAATAATATTAAGAAAGATACTGTACTGGTGTTGTTTTAAATGTGATAGTAATTAATGTTATAATCAATAATTGTTTTTTTAAATTAAATATTAAAAAAGTGAAGATGTGAAAAAGTAGTGACGCGTGTGGGCCAGAGGAGAGGAAGAGAAGAGTTACTAGGTATGCAAAGCAGTCCGAAATCCTAGGACGTTAAAACGGATCTCTCTCCCATAAATCCTGGTTTTAAGTATGCTAATTTTTGCATTCACATTTGACTCTGAGACCCCTCTTTCCTTTCCTCTCTCTTCTCCGATCCGAGAGAAAGAGAGAAACAGAAAGGTGTGGGTCCCACCAGTCAACCAACTCTTATTATTATTTCCTCAGGGTTCCCCGTCTTCATCAAGTGCGCTTCACTTCTATTCAATTATGTTTATCTTAATTAATCATCATCATCATTCTTAATTAATCATTCTTTCCTTTTCTTCTCTTTAAGTCGTCATGGATTGGTTGTGGCCTCCTCAAACGCCTTATATACTTGTTGCTTTCCTGTGTTCTACATTGGTGCGTTTCTGAACAAGTGAGCACCGTACCCCTATATATTACGTTACTCTTCTTTCATCATCTTCATGTGTGCTTCTCATTAGTTTATGTCTTGTTAACATCATTTTATATAAATGTTCACGTATTTGATTCTAAATTTTTTTTTTAAAAAAAAATTGTAGTATAGATACGATGAAAAAAAATTATACTGCTCTTTTAGAATATAATATAATATAATTATAATACATGTCTGATGTAATTTTTTTTACGTAAAGCTGTTCATACAAAATAATTGTCATTTTGTATATTCCATTTTTTATTATTCAATTATACGATTTTTAATTTTTGTTCTGCTTTAGCCCTCTGTCAAATACTAGTTGATCATAGTGCATGCCATGATGACCGGTCATTGATTTCCTAGATTACCATAAAAACAAGAAGCAAGAACTGGATTCCAAAGATTTCCTATGTTTTAAAATGTTTTTTTTTTTTCATTTTTTTTTTGCGCTATACACACGCGGCAACTCAAGAAATGCATTTTCATTACATGTATCCAACTATTGGTTGTCATTTCTTGAAGTGTCATTTTTTGTCCCTTATTGTTTTTTCTCTCTGCCTTTGACTCCATTATCCATCTCTCATTCCCTCCTTTCTTCTTATTTAAATGCATGCTAATAGATTTCATTTCACTAGCCAAAAAGTTCCTCACATTTACATCACACTTCCTGACTATCTTCAAATCCAATCAGTTTTCTGAAAGTTATCAATTGGTATATCATATCTAATCTGTGCTGGGCATAATTTGCTCCATCAGCTGTGGGAAACATGGGAGCACCATTTAAGGGAATAATTCAAGATGTCAAGGGAAGAGCTCAATTCTATAAACAAGATTGGATTTGTGCAATCTGTTCTGGCGTTAGGTAACTCTTGTTTATCCTGGGGAAAAACACATTGCATGCTTACTTGGAATTTTCTTTTTGTTAATCCTTAAATGTATTGCATTATTCTGATTCATGCTTCTCTGATTAATGGCAGCATATTGGCTCCAACTTTCTACATATTCTTTGCTTCTGCTCTTCCTGTCATTGCTTTCGGAGAGCAACTTAATAGGGATACAGGTAAAACAACCTCATTTATGTTTTCAACACCTTCAAATCTTTTAGCTAATAGTTGTTTTCAGTTTTTTGTTGGATATCATGTTTAATGTTCTATAAGTGAGCTTCAAAATGGTGTTTTTTTAACAGATGGAACCTTGAGCACTGTGGAAACATTGGCATCTACTGCTATTTGTGGAGTTATTCACTCAATATTAGGTGGCCAACCTTTGTTGATTTTAGGAGTTGCTGAACCCACTGTCATAATGTACACTTACCTGTATAGTTTTTGCCAAAAAACACCTGAACTAGGTGGCAAGCTCTTTCTGCCTTGGGCCGGTTGGTACGGCACTTTTTTACATTATAATTTTGTTTCTGCTTTTCCCATATCCTAAAATAAATCATAGTACATTGCATGCATGTTTGTCTAACTTCATTGTTCACTGTGTTTCAGGGTTTGTGTTTGGACGGGAATCTTTTTGATTCTGCTTGCAATTTTCAATGCTTGCACAATTATCACAAGGTTTACAAGAATTGCAGGGGAGTTATTTGGCATGCTCATAACTGTTCTTTTCTTTCAAGAGGCTATAAAGGTGTTGCTTCCACTTACTATAAAAAATAGATTGTAAATTTGTTGCCACTGCAGAACTCAACATGGCACTTATTTAAACCTTGAATCGCAGGGATTGATAGGCGAGTTCAACACGCCAAAGAATGAAAATCCTTCCTCAGTGGAATTTCAATTCCAGTGGCTGTATACAAATGGATTACTCGCAATCATTTTCTGTTTTGGACTACTTGTCACTGCCCTTAAAAGCAGAAGAGCAAGAACGTGGCGATATGGAACAGGTAAATGATCCAAAAAATCTTACAAGATAGAGCTTGTATGTAACACAATGTTTTTGTGTTAGGTTTGATTTATCTCGTCGCTTAATTGGTTCTTATTCTGTCATCCAATGCAGGGTGGCTACGAGGATTTATTGCAGATTATGGGGTTCCAGTGATGGTAGTGTTATGGACTGCACTATCTTATGCTGTACCAGGCAAAGTTCCCGATGGTGTTCCTAGAAGGCTCATTGTTCCCCTTCCCTGGGATGCTGCATCTCTCTATCACTGGACAGTAGTGAAGGTAATGTTATACATCGTGTACAGTATTTTTTTTCCCATCCAAATTGCATTCTTTTGAAACAGAATTATATCAGTACTTGGCTTAGTCTGCTTAGCAAAATACATTGTTTTCATGCTTGCGTTGATTCTGTCCATGCCATGTGCGCGTTCTGCATTTAGGTTAGGGTGTTGGTGTTCAACACTGTGAAGAGCAAGCAGTGATCATTTTAGTTTAGGCAAAGTCAAAATATCTTATCTAACAGTTACTGAAAACTGCAGGACATGGGGAAGGTACCCGTGGTTTATATATTTGGGGCAATTATTCCAGCTCTGATGATAGCAGGCTTATACTTTTTCGATCACAGCGTAGCTTCGCAGATGGCGCAACAGAAAGAATTTAACCTTCAAAAACCATCTGCCTACCACTATGATGTTTTTCTGCTTGGAATAATGGTATGTTATTTTGTCTCTAACACCCCTTCTTCCTAAAACTTGGCTTTATGTTATTCGGTGTTGATAAAGTTACCTGACATATCTTTATGGTTCTTAGACTCTGATTTGCGGGATCCTTGGCCTTCCTCCTTCCAATGGAGTCCTTCCACAGTCCCCCATGCATACAAAGAGTTTAGCAGTTCTTAGGAGGCGGGTAAGTATCATCTATTGCATCAAGACTATCCTCGGTTCTTATTTATTAAATATCAACTAAATTTAGATTCTTGTTTTACGTTATCAATTTGCAGTTGATCCGAAAGAAGGTGGTGAAGAGCGCCAAGGAATGTATTAAGCAACGAAGGACCAACTCTGAATTATATGGAAAGATGCAAGAGGTGATTGTAGAAATGGATACAGAGCCTACGGTAAGTATTGTTGGCTTGATACGTGTGGAATTTGTGTATGCAGGCATGTCCAAGAGTAATACAATGTTGTGAAATTGATACAGGTTAAAGAATTGGAGAATTTGAAGGAAGCTGTAATGCAATCTGATAGCAAGGATGGTGCAAAGGAAAAATTTGATCCTGAGAAACACATAGATGAATATTTGCCTGTGCGGGTTAATGAGCAAAGAATGACCAACTTATTGCAGTCTCTCCTGGTTGGCGTATCAATCTTAGCCATGTCAGTTATCAAAAGGATACCAACCTCAGTTCTTTGGGGATATTTCGCTTACATGGCAATCGATAGTCTCCCAGGGAATCAGTTCTGGGAAAGGATATTGCTTCTCTTCGTCACCCCAAGCCGCCGTTACAAGTAAGTATAGCCTTATGTAAATTAGTTTCAATGCATAATGGTTTTGAAGTTGAGACATTAATCACGGCCTTCAAATTTACATTTTCATCTAGGGTGCACAATGCATAGGGTGCATTACAGTTTCACTAGGCATTTTAGTATACGGTAAAAAGCTAATTACGTATTTTTTTGTCATGGTTCTTGTCTGTTTGGGCAGAATTTTGGAAGGTTCACATGCCTCTTTTGTGGAGATAGTACCATTCAAGACCATAGCTGCATTTACAGCCTTACAGTTAGCGTATTTTGCGTTATGTTTCGGGGTGACTTGGATACCTATAGGTGGAATATTGTTCCCCGTACCATTCTTCCTTCTCATAATTATAAGAGAACACTTGCTTCCAAAGATGTTCAAGCCTAGCCATCTTCAAGAACTAGATGCTTCTGGGTATGAGGAAATTGCTGGTGCTCCACATGGTTCACTGAGGGTACGATTTGTAGTTCAATTCTTGTTATGCAAGAACATGTGTTTTGTACATTTGTTTGTATATTCCAAACTTTTCAACTTATGACCAGAAAATGTTTAATCAGGATAAGGAGCCAGATACTGATACTGATGGAAGCTCAGAAGACTTTTACGATGCAGAGATATTGGATGAGATGACAACCAATAGGGGAGAGTTAAAACTTAGAACTGTAAGTTGCTTCAATGATAGAAACCACAACTTCAGTGAAGACAGACAAACTCAGGTAAATGACTTTTATAGAATTCTTTAGGGGACATTTGGTACAAGAGACAAAATTTTGTGTCCGAGAATCACCATTTAGGAGAATCATGATTTATAGCAATAACTAAATTTATTTGATTGATCAGAAATATTGTCATATAAGTTTTCTGGCAATATAAAAGAAAAATCGTATATTTATCATAATTTTTAATTATTTATCTTATTAAACAATTTAATTAGGGTAATGTGATATTTTATTATAATTAAATTTATTTTTGTAACTTGAGAAACTTAGATTCCTACATTTTTCATGAGAATATTTTTGTGAAATTTGACCAATTTTTTTTCCAGAAAACATGTTTCCTAAAAATGTTATTTTTTAAAAACCAAATCTAATATAGGAAACTAACATGCCCAATTTAAAATTTTTGTGAGAAACTACAAATTTATCTTGTACCAAACGTCTGTTTATAGAAGAAGAAAAAAATTTTAATTTCCCATTTTTTAGAAGGAAATTATAATTTCATATTTTTAATTATTTAAAATTCCAAAAATTTATATTCTCCATATAAAAATATCCAAACAATAAATTTTAGATTAAAATTTTTTAAATTATCTGATAAATTACTTTCTTCGATTAAAATTCTTCATCCAAACTCAGTCTTGAAGTTTGAACTTACAAATTACAATACCTGTCTAGTATTGACTATGTTATTTTCATGGACTTGAACAGGTTTATCCAGGAAATGCTGTCTGAATATGGTGAAATCTCACTGCACCAACAATTTTAAGGATGCAGAAAGGATTTGACATAATAGTAATGTTCCTCTGGAAAGGAGTGCTCATAATTTTTGTGTAGTCAGTTAAGTTTGAAGATGATCTTCTGTGGAACAAGAAAGGATTCAATCGGTGAGAGAGATGAAATGCAAAATGGAAGACAAGTGGACAAAAAAAACGCATTTGAACTTTGAAATGGGCTTTCAATATTGGTAGGAAAACACACTGAAATGTTGACTTCCTTATTTGGCTACAAAGTTCTCAACATAATGAGTCAGGTTCGGGTGGAGGGAAAAGAAATCAATGTTATGAGGGGGAAAGGAAAAGGGGGAGGGGAGTTAAAGCAAGGAAACGAGAATACTCAATTATTTTATTTATTTATTAAAGTTAAAATATAGATAAATGTCAGTAGAGCATTATTTAATTTTTTTTGTTGACACCCATTCTTTTGATTGGATACAGTAGAGTTTCTAAGGAAATTTTCTCAGTTCAACTGGCCTGACTACCATGCATAATTATTTTGTTTGTAACAATCAACCAAGGCAAAGGGTATTCTATTTCTATGAGCATTCAACAACACTACAATGGAATAGAATTTGGTTGATATTTTTAGGCTGTGAATGTGTATAAAAAGAATGATTCTTTTTAGGTGCTTACACATTAATTTTACTGCATTTGTAAAATAGTCAGTCATGCACACACACTCCCGACTCCAGTCAATAAATTAAATGAGCGTGTGACTCATTTCCATTAATGTTGTGTGCAAATAGTTAAAATCTTAGCTGAAAAATAACTCTCATCTAATTATGTTTGTATTTATAGAAGGGGTACTTAAGGCCCCAAGAAAAAAAAACTAAACAAGTAATCTACAATACAATAGGGAGATACTCCCATTAGCTCCTGCAGAATCAAATTTCTATAGATCAAACTGATGTACGTAGTCCTCAAGGCAAGGCAAGGCAAATTATGAGCGAATTAAGCTACTCAGTTTCCTCACCGAGGCAAATTTTTTGTCTGTTCTTCAATTTGGTTTTTGAGCAAAAATGGCAACTATTATGTGGTTTTGAGCGCATATTTGGTTGCACGGTAAGAAGCTAAAAAGCAAATCAAAGACGTGAAAGGAAAAGAAAATCAGACGCTGAACTGTTAGTAATCTTTCGTTTCGAAGAAATTGTTTAGAATTTTCTTATAGAAGATTAAACATATTTCCAGCCTTATACTTCTAACTTCTAAGATCCTATACGTTAACCTACATTTTATGAAACTTCCTAGTGGGTTAAGGAAGTCAAAAGAAAAATCATTTTTATTTCTAAAATTAAAAAAGTTTTTTCCTTATCTTAAAACTTGTAATTTTTTTGTGTTAAAAAGAAGTCTGCTCAATATTTTTTTCGCCTCATAAATTAGTAACCCACAAATCATTTAACCCATATTGCTATCATTTGTATTGTTTTTTCCGATTTTCTGTTTTTTTTTTATAACAAGATTAACAGTTTCTTCAACTGTAAACTGAAAACATTCACACACACACACACACACACAAAACAGAAAACTGAAAACGATCAAAAACAACTCTTGCAAAACATATTTATAATAAAATCAAAACTGTTTTTAACTATACAAATTAAAGGGCAAAAAAAATGCTATTTTTCTTGTTTTTCCACTTTCTTTCCACTATAGACTAATCTTAAATTAGCTGAAGGGGAGGGAGGGAATAACTTTGTCATCTACAAGTTACAAAAACGTGCCTCTAAGAGAAAAAAAAGTTAGTGACAAGATACTATTGCACAACAATGGATACCCATGAGAAAAGAAGAAGGGTATGGGAATCAATTCTTGTTTCCCTCTTAAATTCCGGTAATAATTAGATGATCACCATCTCTTACAAGATTTATATCCTCTACTTCAGCTCCATTTGTGGTCAAAATTTTGGTGGCAGATATATCAAACTTTCTGGCACCAATATCTATCAGCTCTTCAAGGGTCTTGGGCAGCAAAACAAGCTTTCCAGCATGTTCACCCTTTTCAGGACAACTAAGTATCACTCTGGCTAATCCATTCACATTCCCTCTAGTGCTACTGTTTTCAGATGCCTGGAGATCTCTCTTAGCTGCATAATTAAATCACAACATAATCCATCAATCTGATAGCCCAAGGAAACAAAAAAGGCTTCATTTTTTCTTGTAACATTTATTTTTTCATGTGTCCATTCTTAATCCATTCTTGGATTTAAATTATGGGTCTTCCTAGCAATTATTCTCTAGTTAAAGAATAAAAAGTTAAAATAGTTTTTATATATTGTGTTTACATTGTCAACTAACTAAACTTAAGCATTACAAAAGTTAATGGTTTTCAATGATATGGCAGTTCAAGATTGATTGACATTGTATTCCAATTAATTTTTTATTATAATATGCAAAATGTAACTCTGCACTTGCTAACTGTTTTGGGGGCATCAGAAAAGAAGTTGTTCAAGTTAAAATCACCAAGAATAATTTTAAATCATACTGATCCCTACTTTCTTCGTATGGTTAGTACTGAATACGTTTTATATTTTCAAGGCGTTAAATGCATTTACTTGTTGTAGAAAGTTCTGTAGGAGGATATAACATTACTCAATCACCAATTTGTTCCAAAATATACGTACCACGATTGGCAGTTGACATCATTCCAAAAATGGAATTATCAAAAGAGCTGGAAGACCTTCTCCTCCCATCATAAGGTGGCAGTAGCATGCTTTCTTGGGGTATGGCAAGCATGCTTGGATCAATTTGAAACCTCCCACTCCTGTTGTTATTCTTTGAAATTGGAATAACACCTGGTTTTCTGCTCTCTTTAATGTTATGGAATATATTTTTAATTTCTTCGCTTTCGCTTTGTTCTGCCAAAACCCTTGGTGTCCACCCATTAACATCTTGCATGTCAATGTCTGCTCCTTGGTCTACAAGGAAGTTAATCATCTCAGTGTTTCCTTCAACTACTGCAGTATGAAGAGCAGTGGTTCCATTCTTTTTAGGTTGTGTCACATCCATGCCACATTGAATAATTTCCTTGAGCAATTCCATGTTATTTTGCTCAACAGCACTGCATGATAGATGGCCTGCATCGGCAAAAGATATGTGTGCACCATTTTCTATGAGAATTTTCATCACGGATTC
Source organism: Glycine tomentella (assembly GCA_007407185.1). Taxonomy (NCBI): domain Eukaryota; kingdom Viridiplantae; phylum Streptophyta; class Magnoliopsida; order Fabales; family Fabaceae; genus Glycine; species Glycine tomentella. Next base: position 1,565,366 of record PYAF01002670.1, on the reverse strand, counting down.
ATGCCTACCCTTCATTGCTTCCCATAGTGGGACACTTCCATCCATATCTGTATGGATTAAAAAAAAAAAAAGCAATTAGAGTCTAGAGATATCACCACTACTAGCACATATTGCTGTATGGAAAAGGTTGTTGGTAACTTTTGAGAGGGTGTGTTTGACAAATCTTCCTTTGCCCCAATATATGTTCCAAACAGGTCTGAAGAGTACCTTTGCTATTGGGATCAGCACCATATTCCAGAAGCAAATTTACACAATGCTCATTGCCTTTGGAAGCTGCAATATGCTGTTACATTAGAAAATAAAGTTGTAAGCATCTAGTGTTGTGTTTATTATACATATATACTAATGCATGTGTTCATTCGAGAGAAAATCGACAAACCAGTGCTGTCTTTCCATTCCTATCTAATTCATTTGGATCTGAACCCCTCTTAAGCAAACGATGCAACAATAGATCATCATTTCTGGTTGCTGCAAAGCATGTGGTAATGGGCATGTCCATTTTGCCTCGAGCAAGCATGGCCTCCGTTTCTGCCAAAATAACATCCATCCCTGGATACCTTGATTCTTGCAAATGCTGCGCAACAAAAGTATAGCACGTCACAAAGTATTAGTAATGAAGAAAACGTTATACAGAAACTACAAATTGAAAGGATGTGTGTGCAAAATCTTGTGTGAATGAATCTAAAATGTAACTAGCTAGCAATAAGAATCATTCTAGAAAATACACAAGTCATCGTTACTCATATACCTGGAGAAAATTGTTCATGACTATTGTCCCATCTCCAATATTTGAATGAACAAGATTTAGAAATGTAGTACGGTTCAAGCGCAGAATTTGGCTCAATCGTTTGGTTCGAATTGTAAACATCTGTGGCCTGTAACATAGAACTCCTATTTCTCCAACTATATCTCCTGACCCTGCCTCACCAATGACCTGCATTATTGCGAACCACATGCTTTGTTAGTCATAGAGACAAGTCTTTACAATGGCAGGGATGATTCACAAAAGTGTTAATGTAACCAGACTTGCCTGTTCGATTCCATTCTTTCTAATGATGAGTTCCTGACAGACAGAAGAAAATGAAAGTTCAGTTTCTTTTTAGATTGGAGAAAGAGCATTTGAGAAGTAGACATTCCATATGCAATAAATGGAAATTAATCTTATCAAAACAAAAAAAACAATTAATTTTCTCATTTGCATCATGTTACAACCCTCCTACTTTAAATCATGCAATTCATTTTCTAGATACCACTCAGAGCTTATATGAAGTGAATGGAAATAAAGAGAGTGTAGTTTCTTACTGCAGCACCAGTAACAAAGATATAAAAGTCTGTTGGCGCTTCATTCTGCAAAATCACATCTTCCTTTGGAGGAAAATACTCAGCCCTCATCTCCGTGACCTTCAAAATTTCAATTTCAACAGTTCAAGATATGCACATAAAACAATGTTATTAACCATCCAATTATACAAGGACTACCAGGAAGCTGACATACAACATAGCCGTTCTTGGAGCTCATATAAGTTAGATGAATTTATTTCGGATTGAATGTGAGATGTTGATTAATATAATAAACATGTGAAGAAAGAATCTCATGTTGATTACTAATTGATGTTTACACTGAAAAGCTTCAAACTGTCATGTTTTTAGCACCATGGTCAAAGAAATATATATAGCAAGACCAAAAGGAGAGTATTACCAGTTGAAAGAGTAGGTCACTCGACACTCCATGAAACAAGTACACTTTGTCCACAAGTGGATAGAATAGGTAGTGTGCGATGCTAGATCTAATAGCCTTTGGAAGGGTGTCAATAATTTCTTGTTGCTGCAATCCTTCTAAATCAGTTCTGTACTTCATAAACAAATGAGCAAGCATCTGTTCTTCCAAGCGGATAGGTAATTGATTCCGATGGGCAAAACTTGTCGCACCTTGCACCGTGTCTCTCTGACATGCCACAAAGCAACCACCAAAAAGAAACCATCAGAAAATTAATGGACCTCTTAGAAACAAATGAAGAACCACCATTTGTATTTTACAACCCCAATATTAATGATATGATTTGTGGACAGTAATTCTATGAAGTGCATACTCCTTCCATCCCTTATTATAAAATCTTTTCATCTAATTCATCCTCCTTAGAATGGAAAGATGATTAATCACATTAAATTTATCAATTATTGACATTATTATTTTAAAATTATCATTTTTTTTTATCTCTATATCCACTTAATTGTTTTTATTAATATTTGAAAAGAAAAATATTTAATAAGAGTATGTAGCAAGAAAAACTAAGAGTATGTAGAGGGATAAATAAGAGCACACAAATTTTTAAATAGAATATGATGAATTCCTTTTTTGTTTTAAATCATTAACAAATGTACCAAGAGAAGTCCTCACCATTTGCCAAAAATAAATATGGACTTGCCAAAGAGGACCCCAAAATCCATTCAGGACAAGATAAAATGTGAAAATGTAAAGATTTAAATGATGATACTCACATATTTCCTAGTTCTGCTTGTCCCATGAACAACCAAGTTAGTCATGTTTCCGATGAGATATGCCGTTAGTCCAAGGTTAAAGAGCATATAAAATACGTCAAACACCATCTCCTTGGTACTTACGGGATGCAGGTCACCATAACCGACTGTTGAAAGAGTCACTATGGACCAGTACATTGATGTTACATAGCGCTTCCAAACATCGCTTTGAGCGTCATCAGAAACCAGGCTAAGCCATGTTGAACTTCGGTCACCATCTAAAGCAAGAAAATAGAAAATGCAGGCAGCAAAATGCACTGAAAATAGAGTAACCTACAAATGCAAAGTTACAAGTTAGGTTACTGTACACTCATTAAATCACCGATCTAACAATAAAGAAATTAACGTGTAATAAAATTAGTGAATTTAATTTTAATACACTATCAACTCATTATATAAGATTTTAGGTATGATTTTCAATAATATGACAATTGATCATGTAAAAAATGTTTATGCTATTAATTTGTCTTTTCCTAGTAAATCCTTTGATTAATAAAGGAAATACTTACACATATAAGCTTTGAACAGCGCACCCAGAAGTAGTTATAATTTCTGTCCTTTTCTAATCTGACACAGACACAAGGAAAGGGAAGGAATGTGATAATCAGTTTGTATGTGAGATCAATAATAATAAAAAAAAGAATAATAGAAATGCAGGGACAATTAAGTACCTAGCAAACATGGCACTAACTCTACGGAGACGCCATAGACGGAGCATGTTGAACATGCCATATTGCTGAAAAGGAGTGGGCAAGACGTTTCGGGCAAGTTCAGAAGGGATGATGGCAAGGACATCCAAGGCAAACCATGTTCTAAGATATCTGGAGGCAATGAGCTTTGGTTCATCCACGAGCAGATACGTAGACTTGTTGAGGTAGGCAACAAAGAAGGTCAGAACAATGTCAATGGCAAAACAAAAGTTCACTACATTGTCAGCAATGGAAAGAGGATCCGACGGATCGTTAAGGAATCCAAACTCAAAGGGGCAAACCCATGCAGTGTAGAAAACTAACAACACCAGAAACGTGTTCCACAATCTGCATCACCCCAATCAAAACATTAATTAATTCATTCATTCATTAAGTGACATACATACCATGATATATGTTTTTTCATTTAAGATCACATGTTACTTGCACGAAAAGGCAAACAATAGTAGAACTCTATGATAGTCTTTGTAAAAAATAATTCTGTAAACAATGTTTTCAAAATTGTGATATAGTGCCTTTTTTTATTAAAATTTTATGAATTTCATTTCTTATTTATCAAGTCTAACTCATAATTTTATAGTTTAAAAAAAACTTTAATCAACAGTACTTAGAAAGTATTTTAGATTAAATGCGTTAAAAAGTTACTTCTTATTCTCTAACCTATCAAACACAAAAAGTGTTGGCTCAATCAATATTAGAGAATCTCCTAAAATCCTCTCTTCTCCATTATTCACTACAGCTAATCCATTGACCCAACCCTTTTTGCCTCGAGCAATAGTTTTGGACAACCATTTTTTTAAAATATAGTTAAAACATATTATTTCTTATCGTCACTTTTCCAATCACTTTATTTATTATAATATATATTTTCTCTCTTTTATACATATTTTTTTTCATTGGGTGTGTCACTAATTAGCAATTTAAGCGTCCAAATATTGTATTTCATTTGCCTCTAGGTTTTATCCATTAATTCTTCAACTATTGAGACCCTTTTGCCAACATCCATTTCTGGGCTACTATAATTTGCAATATCAACAACTCTATCTCTCCACAACCACCACTACCGGTAAAACCTAAAGCATCCTAATTACCGCAACGCCATAAACTATATATACACACATACATGCATACCTGTAACGAGGATTGTACGGGGAGACAATGTAACTCCGGAGCTTGTGTCTCTGGGAGCGGCAAACGGCGGTGGCGCCGAGAGACGGAAGCGGAACTCCGTTGAAGCTGTATTGGCTTCCTTCATTCGTCATTTGATCAAACTCTATGTGCTTTCTATGCCTCTCATCATCCGCAGCCTCATCATGGCAAAAACAGAACCTTGCAAACACGTTCTTCGCACGCGTCGACATTTTCTTGCACTTTCTTGGCCAGAGAGAAGAAACCCTTTCTTTTCTTGAAGCGAAACTTCAAAGGTTCCTTTCAAACTTGGCTTCGTTGTTAATACACGTGCATGTGTTTCGGGAGATAAAAAAGAAGGAACAGCGATATATTGGAAGGTGTTCTTCTCTGTGGCATCAATCAAAACCCAACGAATCAAATTAAATTGCTGATGATTGTTGTTGTTTGCATGATATGATATACATGTAAATATTCATGCATACATATATATATATATATATATATATATATATATATAAAGTTTGGGAAATCACGTATCTTTCTATAACCGCCTCAAACTCAAATTAGATACGTGATCACATGCGTGCATTCCGTGCTCGCTGATCTGTCTTTAACTAGCATTTTCTTCTTTTAAGATATCTTTGGATTCTACAAGGACATGTCAATTTGTTTCACGGATTATTAGAAACCTACTTTGTAATATTCTTTATTATGAGTTTTAAAAAATTGAATATTGTTTATTTTCCGTAAACATTTGTTTTTGTTGTGCTAAATTTGTTTTTAACTCAATGGGTCAAAAATTAATTTCACTAATTTGTGACTTTTGATCCAAGAGAAAAAGAATTTACACGTACTGAAAATTGTGTTTTCTTACTAAATAAATTATTTTTACTTGTAAATACAACTAAACTTTACACTATTAAGATAATTGTCAATGTCATATTCCATTTATATAAGGGAACTCATACAAGTGGATGAAAATTTCTTTAATATAAGAGAAACTCGATCTAATTTATAACTAATATTTTAGTATTAATAAGATAAATGCTTATTTTTATATAATATAATTTAAAGTAAATATTTTTTCTGTAAATTATATTATAAATAAATTTCATAATAATAAATATTTAAAAAA
>PYAF01002670.1:1517252-1550632 GCA_007407185.1 Glycine tomentella | reverse complement strand
ATAATATGTGTATATATATATGTAACAGAAAATTGTAAATAAGGTATGTATAATTAATTTGAACAGAATCTAAATTATAAAAAGAGTATAACAAATATATTTTTGGGATACATTTATTTATTAACTATACTTCAATAACTTTATATTCACAATGAAGTGTGTAAAATATTTTTAAGTAAGGATTAAGACAAAAAAAAATCAAGTGTAGAGATTAAATTTAATATCATTAATAACTTTTACAAATGACAAAATTAATTGTAAACACATTTTTCCCTGTTACTAGGATTAAAGTTTAATTTTTTATATAAGAACTAAAGTGAAAAAATTATGCCAAAAATAGAAACAAAATTTGTAATTTCACCTTTTTTCTCTCGAAAAAACTATGAATATTTTTTGCAATTAACAACTCTCTGCCACCCCCAAATCTCGGACATTTTAATCTAAACAACTGAAATCACACTCTGTATATTAATTAATCGATCATAATCTATTCATCTAAAACGATTATTAAAATATGTGTGTCAGATGAAGATGGACTCATGGTGCAAATGGAATTGAGTTTCGAACATTAGTTGGCGCCGTAATCCTCTCTAATAACTGCACATGGCACAGGTTTCTTCAAGTTATCACTGAAAGAAATTGATGATTTAACCAAGGATTTTAATTTTTCCAAGTCTTTTATCGTTAAATCATTTTTCATCTTCATGCTTTATGTTTTTTTATCACATCATTTATCAATTTTTTTGTTTTGTTTATCTCACTCATTCTCTGTTTTTCTCTAATGTATGGATGTTTCCAATTAGAAGTAACAATGGTTGTTGTTTCATATGCTAAACCATCCAAATCAACAAAATACAAATGAAACACAACTATTTAGTTATTAAATTGATTATGTGCGTGCAACGAAAGTGTTGTTTGGGGCAGTAGTTAATAGTTATATAGTGATTTGCAAGCTCACATGTTGGGGTGATGGAGCTAGGAAGAGAATGCATGTGACATTGAACAGCTTTTAATTGTCTGCGACCTGCACCAGAAAACATCCAAGTGTGGGTTCCTATTTAAATGTAAAAAAAAAAAGTCGGAATGAAGTGATCGTGATTGAAATTGAAGATGAACACGTGCAATGGCATATTTGCTATTTTACTGCAAACATTGGTCCCTTTTCATAACAAAGCATGCATATAAGGTCATCGTCACTCCTTCCTCAGCTACAAGATATTCTCTCTTCTTCCGATCCCTCTCTTCTTAAGTTTATCAGTTTCATAGCCCAGCTAGCTAACATGGGAAGGTTCTCATTTCTATTGGTGCTCTTTTGCTGCTTCCATGTTGCCTTCTCCTTTACTCATGGTAAGCTACAAAACACACACACACTAAATAGATAGATATATAGAAGTATATGCTTTTCTAAGGAGAAGAATGCTAACACTCTTTTCATTTGTTCAATCCTATTCTATACAACTCTAGTCTTTAATTAAGATTTGTGTATCCTGATTGTAACAAAAAAAACTCTTTAAAGCCACATCCCTTACCAAAACATTTGATTTTTTTTTGTCTTAGACCCTCCGATTTATCAGAAAATATTTTATTTGAACTCCAATACCAGAGATATATTGTCACATTTATTGTAGTTAGCCACGGATATTGTCTCATTATACTACACCACATGACATAATAGATTAATAGTTATAACACTAACTAAATTGAACATCAACATAACCAGTTATCAAACCGTATGTACTAGTTACACACACCCGGTTTAATAGGCTTCAGGGTTTGGTTTCCTAGCTAGCTAAAGTTTGTCATTTATCACTCCTCATCAATTTCGAAGTGATAGAGAATTGGGGTATTACATTAATTTCCCAATGGAGGGAATTGTTCCAGGTTTCCGGTGTTTATTTGTTGGTGTTGACTTCACGCATGAGTATAGTATTAATATGTCTGTACAATGTACGCCTCCTTATTAGCCTTCTGGGTGTAATGTGTATGCGTTTTCTCTTGATCTCTTCCTTCAGATTTGATAATCTTTTTCACTTTTTATTTTCTTGGTGGCACATTCTGAGTCCTTGCATGCAGATTGCTTTGAAGTTTCACATGGCCTCACCCTCTGGAAAGAAATTATTTTACATGATTTTAAATCATAATTATAGTTCCGATCAATTGTCGATCACATGATAAGTAATTGAGTCTTACTATAACTCTTGTGAGATGAAAAACTAAGTTATATGTCACGTGAAAATTGATGGAGACTTTTGGCATATGACGGTATCAGATCATATAATAATTTTTTTCTAAAAAAAGATGTGACATTGGATAGTGCATTGTACACCACATGACATAATTAAAGTTTTGAAATCAGTTGACCATAAATAACAACCGGTCAATTTCAAACTAATTAACGTAACCTCAAGACTCTTAACATATTAATTGATGCAGGACCAGTGATAAATGGAGAGTTTGAGCTTGGACCAAAGCCACAGGACATGAAAGGCACGGTGGTGACCGGGGGTCCCCACTCTATACCCGGGTGGGAGATCTCTGGCTTCATTGAGTACATAAAATCAGGGCAGAAACAAGATGACATGTTGCTTGTGGTGCCAAATGGAGCTTATGCGGTGAGGCTTGGCAACGAGGCCTCTATTAAGCAAAATCTAAAAGTGGTAAAGGGAATGTACTATTCTATAACGTTTGTGGTGGCACGCACGTGTGCACAAGAGGAAAAACTCAACGTTTCTGCGGCTCCAGATTGGGTGGTGCTCCCAATGCAAACGGTGTATGGTGGAAATGGTTGGGATGCTTATGCATGGTCTTTCCAAGCAGATTACCCTTCAGTAGACATGGTTTTTCATAACCCGGGAAAGGAAGAGGATCCTGCTTGTGGACCAATCATTGATTCTATTGCTCTCCAACCTCTGTACCCTCCTAGACTAACTAACAGTATGTTCATCTCCTTAACCAATAACTCTCTTCATACATTGACACAGAATCACACGCGCATATATTCAAATTATTTGATTTGATGTAACATTCCTTAAGATCATTACTAAGCTAAATTGGCTATAAATTAACTAGTATACTTTTTAACCAAAGAAAGCATAAAAAAATTAAGTAATACTAATGAAAACCACTTAGTGTGTGGACTGTGGATCAACAACTAGTTTTTGAGATCAAGTCCTAAATATGTAACTTGTTTTAATCTAAACAATAATCTCAAAGTTGAATTCTAGTTATGTAACTTGTTTCAATTTAATTAGTGATCTTTATATTAAGACTGAGGTATGAATTTGTGTTAAATACTCGAAAGGAAATTGTATTATTTCTCATAGATGATATTTATGGTAGCACCAAAAAACACATATTGCATAGGTTGACTATTTATACATTATACAAATGACTATTTATACATAATATAAATCATCATTTTCCATCAGAACTCGAGAACTTAATGTGCATTTTATTTTATAATCAACTTCATTGTATTCAAAAGAAAGGTTCTATTTGTGCATTTCTGACTCTCAACACTAATAGAGAACGTGTTGAAGAACGGTGGATTTGAAGAAGGACCATATGTGTTTCCTAACACATCATCGGGTGTGCTTATCCCGCCCAATATTGTAGACCGCATCGACCACTCTCCCCTGCCAGGGTGGATGGTGGAATCCCTAAAAGCTGTTAGATACATAGACTCAGACCATTTCTCAGTTCCCAAAGGGAAAAGAGCCGTGGAGCTAATAGGAGGAAAAGAAAGTGCCATTGCACAAGTAACCAGAACCATTCCTGGCAAAACATACATCCTTTCCTTTGCTGTGGGAGACGCTGGCAATTCCTGTGAAGGGTCACTGAGTGTTGAAGCATATGTAGGCAAAGAAAGCGTAGAGGTGCCTTATGAGTCCAAAGGCAAAGGTGGGTTTAAACGTGCGACTCTAAAGTTTGTGGCTGTTAATACAAGAACGCGCATTTTGTTCCTTAGCACCTTCTACAACATGAGAAGTGACGATCTCGCTTCGCTGTGTGGGCCTGTGATTGATGATGTCACCTTGATCAGTCTTCGCAAACCACACAGAAGATTCCACATTTGAGAATTTCATAAACCAGTGCAACAAATCAAATGTATAATTCCTCAATTGACGTCTGAGGTGTTGTATTATTTTTGCCTTTTCTTTGTTGTTTTCAACATAGGCGAAACAGTAATGCATGTTATTCACTTTACTTTGTCTAGCATATTCACTTGAACATCGTGAGTTGCGAATTTCTGTTAATTCATGTCTCGGACTCTCGAGATATAAATGTTGTTTGAACTTTGAACTTTGATCACGTGTTGTTACGAATGCTCTAGTTGTGAAAACATTGTAGACTCCAAAAGATATGAAAGTAAAGAATTTAAGTAAGGTAAACACAAACCAATCTTGTTCATCCGTTTAGACATCCCACAACAATGTAGCATATCCCATCTTAGAAAGAAAGATTTATAAGGTGTAATTATCCTTTCCTTATATTTAGAAAAAAAAAAGTTTCAATTTTTTTATCTAGTGAAAATATTTCTCTTGGTGAAAAAAAAAGTTGCAAATTTTTTTATTTAGTGAAGGACGAGTCCTAATAAAACTATAAAGGTGTGCCTTAATGATTTGTTGGTTATGAATTTGAATTCAAAAACAACTTATTTATATATATAAGGATAAGATTGCTTACAATATACCTCCTATATACCTTTACATAAAGAAGAACTTCTGGATAATGAAATACTTAAAAATATTTATCTAATTTTACTCACGATTTTATTTTTCTAGGAGACTTTATGCTAAATATTATGTCAATTTCTATTTTTTTTTCATCTCTAATTTTAATTGTGGGACTCATAAAATAAATATAAAAATTGCGGGATATTATTTTATGACTAAGGGTTGGGGAGACCAATATTCGTGTTTTAAGCATATTCACATCTATGGAAGTCTCTTTTAAGCATATGGACTGCAACGTTTCTACAAATGCATTAATTAAATTTGGTTTATATTTAGGATTGTGTTTTATATCTCTCCCCTTACTTTTATTTTGGATTCATCAAGCACAAATGTTAATGATGCCTTGACTGGTTGGGTGTAATCTTTTTTTGGGCTATTCCATTTTCTTTTATAAAAAAAAGTTCAAATATGTTTATCATATATAAAAAATAAGTCATTTTTAATTTGCAACTTAATTGTTATTTTTTTTTATATTTCAACTTATTACTAGTCATATTTTATGAAATGATGATCTAGAATGTCACTTAATCATTAACAAATCATTTTTTATTATTTTTTCTCTCTCTCACTTTGCCCTCCTCCTCCCTCAATGCCCCCAACTCCACAAACCCAAGCCAGCCACTCCCCCAACACCGTTCACCTTCCCCACGGGCCCCTCTCATCCTCACCCGCGACGAACTCTCCTTACCCCTACCTTCCCAACGGGCCAAACCTTCCGTTGGAAAAACACCGCCCCTTCACAATACACTGACGTTGTTCGGCCCCACCTCATTTCCCTCAAACACCTCCAAAATGGCAACGTTTCCACTGCCTCCACTCTCCCTCCCATCCCGACAACGCCGAAACAGCTCTGCTCGACTTCCTAAATGCCACCATTTCTCTCGCCGACTTGTGGCAAACATTTTCTGCTTCCGACGCGAGGTTCGCCGAGTTCACGCACCACTTAAGCGGCTCCCGTGTCCTTCGGCAAGACCCTTTCGAGTGCTTGATTCGGTTCTTTTGTTCTTCCAATAACAAAATTGGGAGATTGCGATTTCGATTTTCGGAATGAGTATGAGCAGCGACTTTGGAGGGGGTTGGGGTTGAGGATGAGGAGTATCGGAAGACGGACTAGGGTCCTGGAGTGTCGCCAAATGTGGTGGTGCGCGACAACACTGAAAGGCGGTGTGTCGCAAAATGCGGTGGTGCGTGACAGCACTGAGAGGCAGTGAGGACGGTGCTGATGCTTAGGGCAGTGTGAAATAAATTAAATAATAAATAATGATATGATTTCAATTTAATTATGTCTTAAGTGATTAGTGCTTGATGACTTAATACTTGACATATTATTATTTAACATAAACTAACGACATGTAGTACGTTATGTAAATGGTTAAAAGTGAATTATAATTAATAAATTAAAAATGATTTATTTTTCAGATATGATAAAGATATTTAAGCCCAAAAAGAAACATAAAAAAAAAGAGAGAATAACAAATAAAATAAGTGATATAATGGAAAAGGAAAAGAAAATGAGAAAGTAATGTAAAGAAAGATAAATAATGTGTAGAAGTCCCAAAACATGACAAGTTATGAATGAGATTTTGAGGCATTCATTTGTGATTTGTGGCTTAATTGACTTCTATTTTTGCATAATATTGATGTGCTATATTGAGTTTTTGATTAGTAGAGTTCATTTGGATTAATAGCTAATCATTGTTAATTTTTAACTTTTCTCCTTTTTGACCTTTTTGTATTCTGCAGACTGCAAGACACATCAAGAGTTATTATAGTGATCAGATTTTGACAATCTAGGTATTCCTGGAAAGCTAAGACAGGTATATTATTTCATATTTCACAAACTTTGGCTAATTTTAATGGATTCAACAAGAAAAGGGGCCATGACGTTGAAGACGTTGTTTCGATTGGCAACTTGATATAGGTGCGGTATTTTGAGAATACCTTGAGCCTAGAAGTTGGATCGACGTGAAACTGGTGACAAAATTTCAAGAATAAAATTGTCTACTACTTCCATGAAACATTGAGAACATATTTAGTCATATGAAACACCAAATAAACTATGGACTATAGCCGTGTGATTTATCTTATTAGAATGTGTTTTTACTTATCTCATTATTAGGATGAGGACCCCGTAAGGAGTAACACCCTACCCCGGCCCTGCCACCCCCAAAAACTCGGGCCGGTTTATCTAAACCACTGGCATCACACCATTCTCTTTATTTATTAAAACTGGCATCACACCATTTTTTTATTTTTATTAAAACTGGCATCACACTCTGTATTTTAATAAAAAGTAAATTCTCAATTTCATTATAGATTTGTGGATGTAGAATTGAAGATGGCATGGACTCATGGACAAGGTACTCACAGCATTGAATTTCGAACATTAGTTGGCGCCGTAATCCTCTCAAATAACTGCACTAGGCAACTTTTCTCCAAGGATTTTAATTTTTCCATGTCTTTATCTTTTGCAGTCATTTTCATTTTTTTCCCACATCACCATTGGTATTTATTATTTTTTCGTTCTTTTTTTTCCTTTTCTCCATCTCTCCTCTTTTCACTAATTTCACACCCTGATATTATTGTTTAACTAATATGGATATTTCCAATTAGAATTGACAAGGATTGTTGTTTCATATGCTAAAGATTTGAGGTATCATTTGAAAAGTGCAAACTCGAGGCACAAGTTCATGTCTACTAATATACTAAATGAACCCCAACGATAGTTATTAAATTGCTTATGTAGTAACGTGGATAAACAAACCTGTCGTCCGGGGCAGTAGTTATATGGTGGCATTTTATGCATGATTTGCAACCGCACAGGTTGGGGTGGATTAGGACCTAAGGAGCATGTGACATTGAACAGGACCTACACCAGAAAACATCCAAGAGTCTTAATCGATCAACACGTGAATGGCATAGTTGCTATTTTACTGCAAACCTTGGTGCCTTTTCACAACAAAGCATGCATATAAGGCCTTCATCGATCACTCCCTGCAACATATGCTATTCTCTCAATTTTCTCTCCTTTATAAAGTTGATCAGTTTCACAGACCTGTTAACATGGGAATGCTCTCATTTCTGTTGGTGATCTTCTGCTGCTTCCATGTCACCTTCTCCTTTACGGACGGTAAGCTTCATATATATTACACACACACAGACTTATTTTTAACAATTTTTTTACCACACTTTTCATTTGTTCAACCATATTCTATGCTTGCTTTAATATTAAGCAGACATGGCACATTAATAAACAAATAAAATGTTAAAACGAGCATTTAGAAAAGTACGCGTCATAATCCAAATTTGTGACTTTGAATACATATAGGAAGTTATAATCATAAAGCATTCTCCAATGAATAATAGCAACTCTAAGATTTGGGTGTCCATGATAATAGCAATTTTTTTTTTTTTAAAGCAACATATAACCCCTTGCCAAAGTAATAGATTTGAACTCCAATAACACTAAATAAATTAAACATCAACATAGTTACCAGTTAGCAAATAGTATACAAGGTAACATGTCCAATGTAATCTAAAGTTCAATCATATTATGGGAGTGTAATCTGCTAAATATTATCGTATAACAAAACATGAAAGGCTAAAATTTAATGTTAAAAAAGTCACAGTCACATAGCATTAAATTTTGATCGTTCATATTTGTTTATATCGTTCAAATTTAATCATTCTCATATAAGATAATTTCCTCTGGTATGATATTTATTTTCTCTATATATTGTAGTAAATGAAATTGAGTAATTAACTAAAACATTTATTGGTTATTCACTCTAGACTCTAACACATTATCTCAATGCAGGATCAACGGCAAACGGAGAGTTTGAGTTTGGGCCAAAGCCACAAGACATGAAAGGCACAGTGGTAACTGGTGGTCCCCACGCTATACCTGGGTGGGAGATCTCTGGCTTCGTTGAGTACTTAAAATCAGGCCAAAAACAGGGTGACATGTTGCTTGTGGTGCCAAATGGAGCTCATGCTGTAAGGCTTGGCAACGGAGCCTCTATTAAACAGAAGATAAAAGTGGTAAAGGGAATGTACTATTCTATCACGTTTGTGGTGGCACGCACGTGTGCACAAGAGGAAAAACTCAACGTGTCTGTGGCTCCAGACTGGGTGGTGCTCCCAATGCAAACGTTGTACAGTGGAAATGGTTGGGATGCTTATGCATGGTCCTTCCAAGCAGATTATTCTCTTGTAGACATGGTTTTTCATCACCCAGGAAAGGAGGAGGATCCTGCTTGTGGACCAATCATTGATTCTATTGCTCTCAAATCTCTGTACCCTCCTAGACCAACTAACAGTATGTTTCATCTCCTAAATCAATCACTTTCTTTATACATTGACACAGATCGAATCACCAACACATATTCAAATTGTTTGATTTGATGTAACATTCCTTAAGATAGCTAGCTATAGATTAACTAGTATACATATTAATCCAGAAAGCATGAAGAAACATTGAATAACATATTAATCAAAATATTTGCCAGGATCTCAAATTGGAGTTCTAAGCATTAAATAATATTGTAACATTTATAGTAGTCTCACTTGATTCGACATAATTGTTTTCTATAAATTATACTTGTAGTTTTTACCAAGACAAACAAACATACTTCAAGAAGCTAGACAATAGGCTGACTATTTATGCAAAATGCAACTCATAGTTTTCTTTCATAAATCAAGAACTTAGTATTGATTTTATTTTGTAATCTAGTTCAATATATCAAAAGAGGGGTTTCATTTGTGCATGTTGTTATGTGACACTCAACAGAGAACGTGTTGAAGAATGGTGGGTTTGAAGAAGGACCATATGTGTTTCCTAACACAACATCAGGTGTGCTCATCCCACCCAACATTGTAGACCTCAGCGACCACTCTCCCCTACCGGGATGGATAGTGGAGTCCTTAAAAGTTGTTAAATACATAGACTCAGACCATTTTTCAGTTCCTCTAGGGAAAAGAGCCGTGGAGCTAATAGGAGGAAAAGAAAGTGTCATTGCACAAGTAACCAGAACCATTCCTGGCAAAACATACATCCTTTCCTTTGCTGTGGGAGACGCTGGCAATTCCTGTGAAGGGTCACTGAGTGTTGAAGCATATGCCGGCAAAGAGAGTGTAAAGGTGCCTTATGAGTCCAAAGGCAAAGGTGGGTTTAAGAGTGCAACTCTTAAATTTGTGGCTGTTAGTACAAGAACACGCATTTTGTTCCTTAGCACCTTCTACACCATGAGAAGCGACGACTTTGCTTCCCTATGTGGGCCTGTGATTGATGATGTCACCTTGATCAGTCTTCGCAAACCATAGGGGATACCATCAAATTTGAGAATTTCGTAAACCAATGCAATCAATCAAATGTAGAACAATATGTTGTCTGAGGTGTTGTATTATTTTTGCCTTTTGTTGTTTTTAGCATAGATCAAACAATAATTAATTTTACTGTACTTTGTCAAATAATACTTTTACTTGAACATCATGTGTTGCAATTTTCTAATGATTCATGTCTCCCAACAATAATTACTCTTAGAACTTTGATCCTGTGTTGTTGCTGATGCACTAACTTTAGTTCCCATATTTTGTCAAAACTATTTTATTGTTCACTTGTTCTTAAAAATTACTTAATAAATTGGATTTATAAGATAGATTTAGTGGTTGAAGAAAAAATAATAATAAAATGATAATATATTTTAATCTCTCTTACTAAATAAATTAACAATTAATATTGACTGATAAAAAAATTATTTATTACTTCTTTATACTCTCCCATTTTTTTCAGTTTAACCTCTATTCTCTCTTCTTTTTTTATTTTTTTATAAAAACATATATAGAGACAGAAACATGAAATGTCAATTTTCATGTAATTGAAATTTGAAATAAAAGAAGACAGTGCCTTTTCTTTTTACTGTCATAGAATTGCATTCAGTTTCTATCCATGGAAGCGGATTTGCTGCTTTAGTTCAATGTAATTTCATAGTTAACATTTCAGATTTTTTTGGGTACAAAATATTTCGGCATTTGAACCTCCAAAAACGAATTTGTAGATAAGAAATTAAGAGAATAAAGGAAGAAAACTAATAACTCAGCAAATATAAGTTAATTAATATCAAATTTAGAATTGAAAACCAATGAATAAATATTTAATAGAAAATTACATTTTAAGAAAATTAAAATAAATATTTTTTAAAGGTATTATCAAAAAACTTAAAAAATTGAAGAAATCAAAAGAAAAAAAAATACAAGAACTAAAAGCTTTTGGCAAAAAAGGGGGCGGGATAATGCTATATTTTCTACAGATTAATTAGTATAGTGTAAAGTCACTTTACACATACTTCCAATTATATTTAGGTTATTAGCCATGTCAGCAAAACAATTTTAAAAAAATCTAAAATTACGGGAGAAATTCCGTCACATCAATATTATATAATTATAAATTTCGTAAACTATTACGGTTTGCTCTGCTCTTCCCTAAACCTATTACGGTTTGCTCTGCTCTTCTTCCTTCATAAACTCGTTACTGATTGCTCTGGTAAAAATTGTGTATTCCTCCCTTTTATACATTGCAGATTGAAATTTCAATTTAAAGTTTTGTTGTATTGCACTGGTTGTACGCTAGGAACGTCCCAAATTTTCCGCAGGTAAGAATCACTTGCCTTAATTTAATTTTACACTTTCAATAATTTATTGTTTCCATACATTCTCATGAAAGTTATATCACTTTTAGGGGCAAAGTTGGTTATCAGATTGACTATGTCCCAACACCAAGTCACTGAAGCTGACAAAAACAATAATAGAAGGTATGCACAAGTTTTCCATAATTTACAGCTACAAAATGCTTATTTCAATTTCAAGAGTGTAGTCAAGAAATTAAGACAGGTGCCATACAAAGAGAGTCCTACGTGTGAATACTTGTGATTTTTCCAATGAAATATTTTACTTGTTTATATCTTGATTCATGACCTCATCTTCTTGAGATTAAATTTAATTAGTTATCTACGGTTATGTTGATTCCATTTTTTATTAGCTTGCTTGCTTTGTTGGTGATGGAATTGATTTAGCTTTAACTAATTTATAATTATATAATATTGATGCAAGCTTGCCATTCGATTGATTCAGCCACTTACAAACATATTAAGAATATTTTTACTACTATACAGGCCTATATATGATAAATGAGCATGGAGATTCTACCAATGTCAGCGCTGACAATAAACTCGATTGTGCTTTTGATGTGGACACTTTCAATAATGGACTACCATTAGATCCCCCTCTTGAGCCCTTTGAAGGAATGGAGTTTGCATCAGTTGAAGATGCAAAGAATTACTACACAAGGTATGCAGAGTTTTAACTTTCGCATGGATCGTATTACTAAATCAAGAACAAATGGCATGATAATTGGTCAAGAAATCCTTTGTTGAAAAGAGGGGTTTCGGCCAAAAAAATAAGCAAAGAGGAAAAATAGTAACCCTGTCGTGCATGATGAAACAAGGATAGGATGCAAGGCCATGGTATATTTAAAGAAAAAAGAAGATGGGTGGATTATTTCTAAATTTATAAAAGACCATAATCATGTACTGTTTTCCCCCAAGAAGTTCATAGTTTCTTCAGGTGCATAGAAAGAACAGTAAAGTGCATATTAAACTTACAGAAAGTGCATATTAATAATATATTAAAATTTAAATTTTAATATATTTGGAAAATATATTATAATTAATTCCAAAAGAAAAGTATATTTGGAAAATATCAGATATGAGGGTTGGGTAGGCAGTTGGCTAACGTGTGGGTGGTTATTTGAAATTTGAAATTGAGATTGAATCTGTCATTCATTTAATCCAAGGGTGGAGAATGCTGCGTCATGTTGACGCTGGAAGGGTCGCTCTCGCAGCTCCAAACTAGAAAGTAGAAACCCTTCCGCTATAAAACCCTCGCTTCGCTCTCTAACACCATCGCTCCAACACCTCGAAACAACACAGTTCTACTCTCCGCTCTAAATCCTCTTTCTCTCTCTCGATCAATCATGGTACGTTCTCTCTCCGTAACGCAAACACTTGTTTTTCTAATTTTCTTGCAGCTTTTGATGATTCGAATTCGATCTGTTGCGAGTGTAGGCTTTGCCCAATCAACAAACCGTCGATTACCCTAGTTTCAAACTCGTCATCGTCGGTGACGGTGGTACAGGTCAGATTCTTCTCTTTTCTTTAATTGATGCACTTGTATTTTTTCGTTTTTCTCGTAACGATCTAGGTTGGAGCTTCATTTTTGCACAGCCTTAGGAATAGGAATATGAGTTTTATTATAATTTTGTATTTTGAAAACTTGCAGGAAAGACAACGTTCGTGAAAAGGCATCTTACCGGTGAATTTGAGAAGAAATACGAGCGTAAGATTCTTTCTTTGTTATTTGTGTTTAAGGATTTGTGCTAACATTTTTATTGTTGTTCGCGAGTGTCTTATTTTGTCTTCTTGATTTTGCTTGTCCGAAACAGCGACCATTGGAGTGGAGGTTCACCCATTGGATTTCTTCACAAACTGTGGAAAGATTCGCTTCTACTGTTGGGACACTGCCGGACAAGAGAAGTTTGGTGGCCTCAGGGATGGATATTAGTAAGTCTTTTTTGGCTGACAAACTCCTTTTTTTCACAATGATTTCAATTTTTCTGTGTGAACAATTGGCAATAAGTGTAATAGTTGCAGTTATAAGGTTGACTTGGTTGGTTGAAGCGGGGGGAGGGGTAGGTTGTGGGTTCAAATCCCTTTCACTAAAAAGTGACTTAGGCGTGTGTTAGTCAAAGATTTTAACGTATTTTGACCATTTTTCACCTAATGGTTTAAATTTAAGTGTGTTTGTATTTTAGTTCAAATGCTTAGAATAAGTGAGCTGGGTTATTCTGTTTGCATGTTGTGAGTTTTCACATATGCAATTTTGGTTCTTGCTCGGATTCTTGGTTGGTTTGTCAGCAATCATATTCCTTTATGCATCTGTTTTACTGCCTATATAGTGCTTCTAACATGGCGTCTTGTGTTGTGCAGTATCCATGGGCAATGCGCGATTATCATGTTTGATGTTACTGCCCGACTAACTTACAAAAATGTCCCTACCTGGCATCGGGATCTTTGCCGGTTCATAAACCTGTTTAACAGTTTCATCACCGATTATTTAGCTGCAAGTTGTTTACATCGGATGATGGACATTTTCTGCATAACTGATTTTTCAGGGTCTGTGAGAACATCCCAATTGTTCTTTGCGGTAACAAGGTTGATGTGAAGAACAGGCAAGTGAAGGCAAAGCAGGTTACTTTCCACAGGAAGAAGAATTTACAGTACTATGAGATTTCAGCTAAGAGCAACTACAATTTCGAGAAGCCTTTCCTGTATTTGGCCAGGAAACTTGCAGGGTAAAGCCACAAGTTTCTGCGTAAGAGGTTAGAGAAAATTAAATAAAAATATTTAATTTATAACTAATGTTTTGCTACTTGTGTCAATTTTGCAGTGATCCTAACTTGCACTTCGTGGAATCTCCTGCATTGGCTCCACCAGAAGTTCAAATTGATTTAGCTGCACAGCAACAGTAAGCTATCTTCCTTGACCTAAATTAATTCTTTCTACAGCAGGATAAAAACATAGATTGTGTAGAATTCATAGTTGCATTTTGAAGTTCAAACTGTTTTCTAATGTTACCTTGTTTTAGTTTCTTAGAATGGCGTATTAGTGTTTTAGTTTCTTTGAATAAAGTCCACAAAATCCCGTATTTGTTTCATTTGTTCTCTTTCAATAATTTATTTATTGGTGACTTTTGCAGACACGAGGCTGAGCTTCTTGCAGCTGCTAGTCAGCCCCTTCCTGACGATGATGATGAATCTTTCGAGTAAAATTGTGCCTTTTGAGTCGTGCTACTGCTTATGATACAGTATGTATTTTGGGGGGTGTATTGTTGACAGTTTTGGATGCCGGATTTGAGTATCAGAAATTTAATCATTTTGCTTTAATTTAAAAAAAAAATCTCCCAATTGTTTGACATATCCTTTTAGCATAGGGCTGTAGTGCGTGCGTTTGTGTGTGATTTGGCTCTCTTGAAGAGACACCGGGGCAAGGCGGTGCCAAGTGCTACTTTGATTCTCGAGTTTGGTGCGTCCAAAAAGAAATGATTATATTGGTTTATATTCCTCCTATTGAAACAATGTCCCAATAGTTTGGTGAAGTCAATTTTATACGCGTGAACAATGTCGAAAACATTGCGTATACATTCCATTGGCGTCGATGGTTTTTGTATTTTGGCCCTTATTTTCTGGTAAATGGTTACTTTATAACTTCATGTGGTGTCTGGAGATTTTTCTAGCTTCATAATTGAGTCATGCTTAAAACGGATTCTGACAACGCTGCTTAACGTCAATGTATTCCTATGTTTTTTTTTTTTTACCCATTAAAAATAATTTCCTTCAGAAAATATTACTGAGATTATTTTTTATTACTTTCTAGTATATTTTTAGAAGCAAAATTATATGTTGCAATCAATTCCTACTCGTTTTGTATTGAATAAACAGAGAAAATAGAACATGGTGGAACATACAGTATTTACAACACCAAACGAAAATCACTCCTACGTCTTCCATTTTTTTTTTTCACAACGCATTTTTTAACATAGAATGACTGTGTATATCACACCTCATTTTTTTCAACCAAAATTTTCTCTCTCACCAGTACACAGAATTTAGATGTGGATTAGTTGAACTTGAAGAAAGAAGGGAAGCTTAATCTCTAGTATACTTGCATAAGTAGATGTCCCTCGAGAATGAGATGCAAAGAGGAGGAGGTTCTTTAGGTTTTGTTTGGGAGAGAGATTTTAGAGGGGAAGAAAAATGTTTAGGTAGAGAGATCTCATTGTTTAGGAGTTTTAATTTTTGGAGAAAAGGATTTGAGGATTTTTAAAACTTCTTTAAAACTCTTCAAAGCCTAAAAATTATTGTTTCCCCTATTTGGGGGTTTTTAGAAGAAAAAGTAATAAAATTATTATTCTATTCCAGTCGGTGTTAATAAAATTACTATCTTACTTCTGCTAGTATAAATAAAATAGCAAAATACAAAGCATAGTATAAATAAAATAGCAAAATACAAAGTATTGAATCATAATTTAAGGGCAAAATTATAAAAATATCTTATTAACTCTCCATTTTCCTCTTTTACTATATTTTTTAACTCTCAAATAAGGAGAAAGAAATTTTTTTCATCTTTCCTCCCTTTCCTTTCCTATCTCTTGAATCTCTTTCTTTTCTTTCCTCTTTTAACTCTCAAACAAAGTCTTAATGAATCATGATGGCAGTGTAGAAAAGCCTCCTATCTTTGCTTATTACTGGTCACTCACTTACCTTATTTGCATATTAGTTAGCTCACACCAATAAAATAAATGGTTATTACATTACCTTTCCCCCTAATTTCTTTGATAACCAGACAGTGACTGTTTGGATGTAGCATTTTACAATTCTAGGGAATTTAAAATTTTAGGAAATTTAAATGCATTAATTAAATTTAATTTTAAAATTATGTGTTTGGATATCAATGCCATTGTCATTTCGCTTTCCTGTTTTCTTTTTCGCTTTGAACTGAGAGCAAACGAGAAGCCCCTTGCATCGCATTTATTTTCCTCTATCCGAATTCTGATTGTATCAAAATATAAATAAGTAAAAATAATAAAATAGAGAAAATAAGTCAAATAATAAATAAAATAAAGAAAGAAAAAAAGAAACACAAATCCTGGACCTAAACGAGAGTTGTCTTCAACCTCAAACCATCTTGAAGCACCTCAGAGCATTGGTGGTGGAGCGAACGATAGCGCCGCCGCTGTACACAATACTTTGGGGACAGACAGAGGAGCCAGGCGAAAAAAAAAGGGAAGGAGTCACGGCGGAGCCGCTATCAACGACAAAACCTGACGTGTGGTTTTCATGGGGGTGTCTGCAATGGCTTCACGTGGTGGCCATCTTCATGTCACACGGTGGGTAAATTTTATGAAATGAAGTTTTAAATTCCCCTGAAAATTAATTTCTCCAATTTAAATTCCTTATCCGAACAGAGGGTTAATACAAAGCAAAGCAAGTATTAATCACTCCAATTATTATGTTTGGATTTCTTTCATAATATCCCCTTCACTTTGATTTTTCATTTTATTTTTAAATATAAATCATCATGTCTAAATTGGTGACTTGTGAGGTGAATTCTGGGGTTTCATAATGCTTTGTTATCCTAATGGTCAATTAAACTTTAAAAGGGATATATTAGGTTCATTCAAAACTTTTTTCGCAAAACAATTTATAAACTCGCCAAGGATATATAGAGGGAAGATGTTGGAATGCTTCAATAGACAATAGACAATAAACATTCAATTTACAGCAATACTAATAAAGCAATTCAAAGTAGGAGCATATGGATAGAAGAGAATGTACCAAAACTTTTTATACTAAGCAAATCTTGAGAGTTTTCCACAAATCAAAAAAATAATCATTTTATACTCAAGAAACACTCGTTGAAGATTCACCCCGGAATGCTCTTTAGTAAAATGCCCCAATCAATGTTACCTAAAACCATTTTTAATCTGATAAAATCGATCAAAATGGTAACTCAAAATTTGTAACGGTGATTCTTAAGTTTGAGCAGAATGTCTAAAACAAACTTTTCAAATTATAGGATTAAAAATAGAAAAATGATATTTGTTAAAGAATTTAAAGGATTAAAAACATATTTAAACTTTTAATAAGTCTTCAAATTAAATAATAGAAAATAAAAAAATAAAACATTTATTTACAAACAATGTTTTTATTCTCGCATGCCTTTGATGGTGAGGCCGTGAAGGTTTCCGAGGACTTCGTCCTTCTCGGGTTAACAGACAGAAAAAAATGCGAGAAAAAGTAATATTTAATATTTTAATGACGTGACAATATTTTATTTATTGTGTCCGACAACTCATTTTTAGGATATAATCCATCCAAGACTCTCTCCGACACAGAGGAGACTCCATTAAATATGAATGTATATTTCGCACTATAATACTAGACCATAAAATAAACAAAAAAATGTGGAAGTTTGGGCTAAGGTTGGGCCGAGCCCAGTTGAAATTCAAATTGAGGAGTGAGCGTAATCAAAGGGTGGATGTAGCTGCGTTGGGTTAACGCGTTCATTCAAAATACGGAACTTGAAACCCTCCCAATATAAACCCTCACTTCGTTGTGTGTTCTCTCACTCTCCCAGATCACTTTCCATTCTCTTCAAACCTAACGCAGCATCGCTATACTCTTCATTCCATTTCCATGGTATGTTATCGCTCTCTCCTTTCAATACTTCCCTTTTCAGTTTTATGTTAGCCTTCGATTTATTCTTGATCTCTTTCGTTGCAGGCTTTGCCCAATCAGCAAACCGTGGATTACCCTAGTTTCAAACTCGTTATCGTCGGTGATGGTGGCACAGGTCAGTTTTTCTTCTTATTTCGGGACATTAAAAATAAATAGCTATTCGTTTTTAATTCTTTTATAAACGATCTAGGTTACTATACCTTGGCATATGAGAGTTATGGTGTATTTAACATTTTGTAGGAAAGACAACCTTTGTGAAAAGGCATCTCACCGGAGAATTCGAGAAAAAATATGAACGTAAGAATCATTCGTAAATTAATTTAATTAAGGTTAACGTTGTTCATATTGTTCCACCTATAACTTATTCTTTCTCTCCATTTTTGTTTGTCCAAAACAGCAACCATCGGTGTGGAGGTTCACCCATTGGATTTTTTCACAAACTGTGGGAAGATTCGATTCTACTGCTGGGATACTGCTGGACAGGAGAAATTTGGTGGTCTCAGAGATGGATACTAGTAAGTCTAATTTTTTTAGTGAACAATCGGCTATAAGTGTAACAGATTATCAGATTGTGTTTAATTGTAGGATTCGTTTCTTTGTTAACAATTATAGGCTTATACCTGTTTGATTCACTATGTCTTATCAGTGTCAGAGTTAGTGTTGTAGGTTGCATGTCAGTTACTTGCATCTTAGTCTTTATTTCTGTGAGGATGACTTTGTTGGATATCTAAAATTCTAATGAAAATTATAATTTGTTTCAATGGAAGTCTCTGCAAGCGTTTTATTTATTATGTTGTGATGCAAACTCCTAATGCTCGTAAAATGGGGTTTTATGTTACAGTATCCATGGACAATGTGCTATTATCATGTTTGATGTTACTGCCCGGCTAACATACAAAAATGTTCCCACCTGGCACCGTGATCTTTGCAGGTTTGTAAATGAAGTCCTTGAAAACTTTTTGAATGTTTTGTCTCAAATTATTTGGCATCATGTTGTTTGCGACATGGGTAATTTTTACCCACATGATTCTTCAGGGTCTGTGAGAACATCCCAATTGTTCTTTGCGGTAACAAGGTTGATGTCAAGAACAGGCAAGTGAAGGCAAAGCAGGTTACATTCCACAGGAAGAAGAATTTGCAATACTATGAGATTTCAGCTAAGAGCAACTACAACTTTGAAAAGCCATTCTTGTATTTGGCCAGGAAACTTGCAGGGTAGCTACCACTAGTTTATACTTTTTAATTCCTATATAGGAATAGGAATAATAAGTAAACTTTTAAATGCATTCAACTTATTTTTTGCTACTTGTGTTGATTTTGCAGCGATCCTAACTTGCACTTTGTAGAATCTCCTGCATTGGCTCCACCAGAAGTTCAAATTGATTTAGCTGCTCAGCAACAGTACGCTATCTTCCTTGACCTGAATTAATTATTTCTTCTACAGCAGGATGAAAAACATGGATTGTAGATTTCATAGTTGAATTTTGAAGTTCAAACTGTTTTCTAATGTTAACTTGTTTTAGTTTCTCAGAATGTAATATTAGTGTTTTAGTTTATCTGAAATGAAGTCAACAAAATCCCTTATTTGTTTAATTTGTTATTCTTCAATTGGGAATTGTTATTATTCAATTATCAATAATTTATTTGTTGGTTGCTTTTGCAGGCACGAGGCTGAGCTTCTTGCAGCTGCTAGTCAGCCCCTTCCTGACGATGATGATGAATCTTTTGAGTAGAGGGCTTGTGTGTTTGTGGACTTCCTTCCCGAGTGTTGGTATTTGTATGCTACTGTATTTGCTGTTCGGGGTTGTAGTGTTGACATTTTTGGATGTGAATTCGAGGATCTGAATCAATTATGATCAAATTTGTTGCTTGAGTTTAAAATCTCATTTTACTATATATCCAGGGTGTTAAAAAGATGAGAGGATTGGTTGTTTCAACAATTTTTTGGGTCTTTTAATAATTAATATATCAACATCAAGCAAATCGGTCAGTTTCTATAATAATATTTGTTTAAACTAATAGTTTAGTGAAATCGTTTTAAAGTTTTATGGGATTAGTTTTATAAGTCACTTGACAGTAGGGGAGTAACTTAGAATTAGATATTGCTACATAATAATGAGTCAGATTCTTTGAAATTTAAAAAAGGAAGTTATTTTGATCTAATTAATTAGTAATTAATTTTTTGAGGTTCTAATAAAGTAAATTGTAATTTTATGAAAAATATTTACAGTAGCTTTAAATCTTTTGTCTTAGATTATTTAGAAAAAGAAAATTAAGGAACCATGATTATTGGCAAAACTGGAATTGTCTAACAAGTAAAATAATTCTAAAAAAACCTTCCGCTCCATTTTTTTAATCTCGTGTGTGTGTTTTTAAAGTAATTAGTTTCGTATTGGTTTATTAGGATAATCAATGAGAGTTTAAAATCAATTTTTTGAGGGGTTTGATACTATCTTAATTAGAACCTTAGATTCTTTAATGATATCTTTGGATTAATTGAGTTCCACCTTAAAATCAGTTCTTTAATTTTTTTATTGGTTTTGAAATGAGTTGATTTTTTAGAATAAACAAACTACTCACCATATCAGTCTCTACTTTGGATGACTTGGATCATTTGTTAACGTTCACGATTAACTTTTAAAAAAAATTGGTCGAAAGATGTATCGCGTTACGGGGGCTGAATAATTTACAATAACTTATTTAATTTTCAGCACAAAAATTGTAAATTAAAATAATCGCGTTAGTATAAACAATTATCCAAAATTATAAAAAGAAAGTGTAAATGTAATAATATTTAAGGACTAAAGTAACAAATTAGTTAAGTTTAAGAACTTATTTGACATCTGAAGAACTTATTTAAATTATTTACTTTTAGAGATTAGTGTGACAAAACCTACCTTTGTCAAGGACTAAAGTAACTGTTTACTCGACATTATTCTATATTTTAAGGGTTAATTTAACATGAATAGCAATGGGTGAGGTAGATATTGATAATAGTCCTCACGTATTATATGTTTTTACTTATGTGCGTGCATCAGTTTAGTCCTTGTTGATATATTTCACTATCGTTAAGTGTGTGTGTGTGTGTGTTTGTTTGTATTTATCCTAAAAAAATTGTAACATATTTATACAAAAACAAAAAAGTTTTGAAATGTTCATCGTCAAAAAAATAGTAATTGATTTTATATGTAAAATTAAGGCATTTAAATACCTTAGATCAACTTTATCGGCAGATCCTGCCCGGTATTTGAGGCAAGATAATTGGTTTCAACCCAACCTAGTATCAGGAATGCGACGATATTGGTATCAGTATTGAGTTTCTGCTTTTAGCATTGGTACTCAGATAATAAGATGCTTTTGACTTTTGAGGTAGTTGTATTGAAAAAAGGTAAAAAATAAATAATGTATACATGTAAGACCTAATTAAGAACCTAAATAGAGATATTGAGTTATAGAGGTTCTTATTACTCAGCGTTGGCTCGTTAACAAATGGATATCATTCAACTTTTTTCATAGAGATTTTAATAAATGAAATTTACTGAGTTTTTTGGCCATCCATTTAGCAGATGTTTGAAATCATGTAAATTATTTAACACGTTTAAAATAATAATGTAAACGAATAATTAGCTTATATATTGTTATCTAATTACAATTTATTGTGCATGATGATTTTATTAACAATAACATATATATAAGAGTCATATCAAGATTGATTTTTAGTTAGTTGATAATACATTTTTCTATTAATAGTGTATAAAAATTAAACAAATGATAGTAAGTAAGTAAATTTAAGAACTTGAATAAAATAAATTAAAACTTCAAAGAAATTTTTTTAATTTCATTAAATTCAAAAGACTAAAGCGACAACAAATCACAATTTCAGAAATTAAATTATTCGTTGGAAAAATTGTAGAATGTTGTAGATTAAGATACTGGCCAACAAAACAAAAAAAAATGATTTTATTAAAAGATATTTATATGTGGTAATTGATAGTTTGGGCTGTCCCTGTAATTATATTTGCAGGCCCATTTATAACTGAAAAAGCAAAGTCCAGGTGGAAGAGGTGCGTGAGGTTAACGCTAAGAGGGGCTCTCTCTAGAACACACACGAACTTTTATAAACCCTTGGCTAATGGCTTCATTTCTTTCCACTCTCTCTTAATACATATCACTTTCTTCACCGTTCCCTCTTTCTTTCTCCCCTACACAAACATGGTACGCTATTCATCTCTCTCTCTTTGCTCTTCCATTTTCTCTCCACATTCATTCCATTCTCTCATTTGATTCCTTTGTTTTGCGTCGCAGGCTTTGCCCAATCAGCAAACCGTCGATTACCCCAGCTTCAAGCTCGTCATCGTCGGCGACGGTGGCACAGGTGAATTTCCTCTTTTCTCCCTTTTCCGTGATCCACTTTAGGGTTAGGGTTATTTCCCAATTCGTCTTTTCTGGGTCTCGTAACGATCTAGGTTGTTTCTATAATCCCAAACATTTCGGCACCGTCGTACACATTAGGTAGTATGAATTTAATTATTATTATTATTATTATTATTATTACTATTATTATTATTATTATTTATTTATTTCGTGTTGTACGATTTGCAGGAAAGACAACCTTCGTGAAGAGGCATCTCACTGGTGAATTCGAGAAGAAATATGAACGTGAGATTCTTTCTCTATTATTTTATTATTATTAATCTTTTATTTGGGTTTATCTCATTCTTTTGTCGATTATGCTTAATCTGAAACAGCGACCATTGGTGTGGAGGTTCATCCGTTGGATTTTTTCACGAACTGTGGAAAGATTCGCTTCTATTGTTGGGATACTGCTGGGCAAGAGAAGTTTGGTGGCCTCAGAGATGGATATTAGTAAGTCTTTTTTCTATTTAGGAGACACAATCTTTGTTTGTTAATCAGTATGTCATGTGCGTCTCTGTTATTTTAATATTTACTTGGACATGACCCTGTCATGATTTGTTGCACCTAATGGGGAAATGTGAATTTGTTTTCTCGTTGTTTAATGCTTAGAATCTATTTGTATGTTGTGAGCCTTGATCACCTATGCGTTTTTGCTTGGTGGTCTTTACTTGATTGTGTCTCTGTTTTGGATATCTACATTCTATGATGAGGAGAAACCAAAGATTTTGATTTCTTTTATCAATTGTGCTAACTCTCACATACATGATTTTACAATCACAACTTCTGCTCCGGTGTTAAATGTAAAATTTGTTATTCGCCAACCACTATACTTGTTCATTGGCCATGGCTCCTTTGGTATTTTTAATCAGTTTTGAATGTAAATTACCTGGCTACTTGCTTTTGTACTCCTGGGATGACTTGGTTACTAGTTAGATATGTAGGGAAATCTAGCATTTAAGAGAACTGTGTTGAGATATTTAATTTGTTCTGTTGGAAATGATTTTGTAAGCTTTTATTTTGTCATGATATAAGTCTCTTAAAAGAATCTTTATTTACTCTAAACATCTGTTTTTCTCCCTATCTAGTGCTTTTAACACGGTGTCTTATATTGCAGTATCCATGGGCAATGTGCGATTATCATGTTTGATGTTACTGCCCGTCTAACATACAAAAATGTCCCTACCTGGCACCGTGATCTTTGCCGGTTCGTAAATCAACACTTCAAAACCTGTGTATCAGTTTCATCTCTAATTATTTTGCATCAGATCATTGACATTTTCTGCCCAACTGATTTTTCAGGGTCTGTGAAAACATCCCAATTGTTCTTTGCGGTAACAAGGTTGATGTCAAGAATAGGCAAGTGAAGGCAAAGCAGGTTACTTTCCACAGGAAGAAGAATTTGCAGTACTATGAGATATCTGCCAAGAGCAACTACAATTTTGAAAAGCCATTTTTGTACTTGGCCAGGAAACTTGCAGGGTAGGGACAATACTGCTAATTTTTTACTTTCTGCATTACATTATAAGAAAATTACAAACTTATAAATGCATTTCAACTCATATTTTGCTGTGTCTATTTTTCAGCGATACCAACTTGCACTTTGTAGAATCTCCTGCATTGGCTCCACCAGAAGTTCAAATTGATTTAGCTGCACAACAACAGTAAGCTACCTGTCATTAACCGAATAGTTATTTTTCCAGCAACCTTACTTAGTCTGGGCTTCCAGCATGAGACAAAGATATTATAGAATTGCATTTTGAATTTAAAGATGTTCCAACAGTGAATTGTCTTTCGCCACAATCAAGATGTGTGATGGGTTTTTAGACTGTTGTGTTATTTTAGTTTCTTTAAACAACATATCTACATCAGACTTGAAGTATTATTGGTGTTGGTCAATTGAATTGTTCCTTTTAGATTGCTTATAATGTATGTATTGGTGGCTTTTGCAGGCACGAGGCTGAGCTTCTTGCAGCTGCTAGTCAGCCCCTTCCTGACGACGATGATGATCAGTTTGAGTAGGAATTGTGGGTCTGTGGACCATTTTACATAGTTAATGGTATTTGTGTATGCTCCAAAATATGTTTTTGGGGTTGTATTATTGTCATTTTTTAACGTGGATTTGAGGATTTAAATTTTTAATCATTATAAGGTATTTTGCTCATGTTTGGTTATCGCGTTGTCCGGTGTGTCTGTGGCCGCATCCCCACACGAAACAACTAACAAGAGAACATTTGATTGTTTTTCTATCCTTTTTGAAATGAGATTCCAGGAAGATCACTTGATATTTTAACTTGAGAAAATAAAGAAATGCTGTTAACATTTTTTTTATAAATTTTATTTATTAATGAATTCATGATTTGTAATTTTTTATTAAATTTTAATAAATAATAATGTGTTTGAAGATGTTAGAATGTATTGGTAGCACTCTGGTAAATACCATTGTGGTCCGTTGCCAAGTTTTTATTTTATTTTTATAGACTGTTAACATGCACTTATAAGAATTAAATTTTATTTATACATGCAATCTTAATCTCAATTTGTTTGAAAATAAATTTATAAGGATTATTTTTTTCATTTAGGACTTGAGAAATAAATAAGTATTTAGTTGAAAAGAAGTTAGAAATTTATTCAAGTTGGACACTTTTCTTGGTCATTCCAGTGGTCTAATTGTGGTCTTTCCATTTTTAGACATTCTGAAGTAGGCGCACAGCTCTTATACGCAAGATTTTATTTGATGTTACGATGGAACTACCCATCCTTTATTTGAAAATAACTGTTTGAACACAATGGCAATATCTTATGCATAAATTAAAATTGTGTTGCATTTATATAATTTTATTTTAACAATGAAATTTTTTCGGGTTGGGCTCATGGTTCAATCCACCTAGCAGGCAATTATGGCCCAAAACTATCGATCAGATCAACTCGCTATGTGTTGATTGTAGTTAACCTAACATCAATCTTAAGATTCTTACAATGCAACTGTAAATAACTAGACATTCCCATTGAAAGAAGTTTAATGGACACCCTAAACCCTATACAGCACCTAAAAAGAGAACAAAAATATAGATAAGATTTTTTATATGATAGAAAGAAAGAAAAAAAGAAAAAAGAGAAAAATTGTGTTAGTGAAATATTTAAAATAATGGAACATTTGTATCATTATTCGTTAGAATATCTTAGAACTCAATATGTGAGAAGAAATCAACTCAGAGTTCAGTCCAACATTGACCCCGTTTTGAGAAACTAAAAACCCAGTTCCCACCCCTGTATGTGGAGGAGATGAACTCACCTTTACCATGTCTGTTTATCCCCTCTCACATATGTTAGGCCTGAGTTGTAAACGGGTAGTTGAAGAATGGTGCCTAGTTGTGGCAGCCTCCACTTCAGCAATATGTGTGTGAATGACTTCAAATAATTTTATAAGGCTATTGGAACATACATCAAGTAGATGATTAGTAAAGTCAACCTTGCTAAGAGGAACAGATAAGAAATCTAGCTTACTAGATTCTTAATTTTTAAAATTATTGAAGTATCTGAACAAGTTTAAATCAACAGGAACAGATAAGAAATTATTTTCATATAATCTCAAGAAATTATGTTTTAGTGTTTTACTGTGTTGTATTGACTAGTAAATTATAAATTATTCATAGCATGTCTAATTCTGTCCGTTTTTCTCTTTATCCTCTCTAAAAATGTTTATCCATTAGTTTGGCAGCTCTTATAGCATCCTTAGTTGAGAAATTGATCTATTGATGATTTCTTATTTGTAATTGACCAAACTCAACTATATAAACTAAAGTAAGAAATTAAATTAATCATACATAACTTTATTAACTTATTTATCCTAGTTAATACTGAGAGAGAGCTGCAAAAATTACGAACACATGAGTCACATGTCCAGTGCTTTTGTCTTCCTCAATCATACAAGAAGAGATGTTAATGGTCGATGTCAAAAAGTGACAAAAGATGCGTGGCTTCACAAACTGCGTATCCGTAACCTTAAACAATTATTCTGATAAATCCCTCAAGATAGAACTTGAAATTTAATCCAAAGAAACGAATCGGGCAATATTTTCCCCTCCGAGATTATATTCATTTTGTTGGCAGTTTTAATTCACTTAAACTGGTTTGTTGTTACTTGGGAACCAGCTTCCATTTTTTGATCTCGAGGCTCTCTTCAATCTGTCCTTTGCCTTACGTTTAACTATTTTGTCCGATTCTATAGATCCAACTTGTAATTTCGAAATAATATTAGCATAAGACCTTCACAGATCTGATTAGAACTTTGGAGCAGTATCACTATCCTTGTCGATCCTACATTACAGAATATGCTAAAGTATTAGACATCCTAGTAAATGAAAGTTTCTATTAACTTCGCATATGCCGAGACTTATACAAATACATGGAATAATTTGAAGTCGACTCTGAGGCGTGATTATTGGAAAATTTTCCTTGGCAAACTGTTGCTACCATTGCTGGAATAGTTCTTCTTATTCTCTTTGCTTTAAATCTGCCAAATAACACAACAATAGAATGCCTGGCAGACTTGATTATTTTCAATTTCTTTCATTCCTTTTCTCTATAAATGTTTCAATGACTTCCTTATTTTAGAACTGAATGATAGGTATGCATGATGCTCAATGCTGCTCTTGGAGTCTGTGCTTCAAATATGATTTAATGCAACTAATCCAAACCCAACTTCAGAGTTGTGAGATGAAGCTATAATACATTCCCTGATACATAGCTGTTTAGTTTTATTCTTAGTTTGGTTCCCAAAAAAACCAGTGTTGCATGTCATTGACAATAAACTTCCATAAAGATTTTCAACCTCTCATTAGATCATGAGAACGCAACGAATGCAATTATTCGAACTCATTTCTTTAAAATATGTTTAACAAAATAAACAAGTTAAGGGAAGTTATTTGTGTTTCTAATATCTGTTTTCCCTTAACTTTCTATTTTATCATGAGAACGCAACAACTGCAATTTTCTATTTTATTTCACTCATTTCATACATTTTCAAAATAGAAAATAGTGAAATAAAATTTTTTTAAAAAAAAGTTAAAATATGTTTTTTCTTATTTCTCTGTATAAGAAAAGGAATAAAAATAAGGACATTTTTATAATTTAACAAAATAAACAGTTAAGGGAATTCACTTGTGCTTTACTATTTTTCATTAGCTTTCATTTTTATAAAACAATTTTAAAAAAAAAAAAAACTATAGTTAGATGAATTAGTCCACGGGACCAAATTGACAGGTCTATTAGCTTAACAAACATCCGCGTAATTATTGTGTTTTAACGCATAAGTTAAAACCACTTTTACGCCAATACGAAACTACCAGATTCGTGTTTACAGACGTTAGATGGTTCTAAAAATCACAAGTGAACCCCAATTCTGTATACATTGAAAAACAAATTGCATCCTGGTTCAAAATTGTTTGTTAAAACATGAATGAAGAGCTGGTTTAGCAAGAGATACTACAAACTCAACTTACTAGCCAGAAATTGGAAAATGTAAAAAATAATAATAAAATCAAAACCAGTAACTCGTGTCACATGCTTGGCAGCTATCTGACATACAAAGTCTGCACCAGATACAGAGGGGTCAAGGTCAATCTTGCGCTGGATTTCTTAATTAAATGATTAAGGCAACTATCGGCATAAGCCAAGTTCATTACTGAAAACAAAGGATAGAAAGTACGTTATGATTGATCCAACAGCACATTAATTTAAACATCTAAATTTGATTATGTGCAATGTAAACAGGATCAGAAAGAATTCAAATACGGAAAACATGTCACAGATTTTACAGACGTATGTTTATATATACAAGCAAAAATATACATCAAAGTTTCGCATCATCTTCTCAATACGTAATCTCCACAAGCCTTTTGATATGCGAGTCAAAAGATTAATCAGCTCAGCAATAATCGCAATATAATGAGACCCAGAGTATCCACAGACAAAACTACACAACCAAAATGGCCTAAATGAATATAACAATAAAAAAAAAAAAAAAAACCACATTGGGTTAAAAAAGAGGGAACTATGTT
The DNA here is from genome assembly GCA_007407185.1 of Glycine tomentella. Taxonomy (NCBI): domain Eukaryota; kingdom Viridiplantae; phylum Streptophyta; class Magnoliopsida; order Fabales; family Fabaceae; genus Glycine; species Glycine tomentella. The sequence continues at coordinate 1,522,070 of PYAF01002670.1, read as the reverse complement.
TTTTAATAGCCATGATATTTATTCATCCATATAACATTTCAAAATAGACTGTTAAGAATCACAATGATAATAAGGTTACAAGGTTTACACAATGTCATCAACGGATGACATTAGCAATCAATAAACATTCATGTAAACCCTACAAAGTACAAACTTAATAATTGGAGACGAAATCTAATAAGATATGAAAAAAACATAAATTTAGCTTCAATGAGAACAGAGATAAAAATGATGCTTCATGTCACAAAGCAATCAATGGAAGTTCACTCCTATTGATATAAAAATAAATAAAAGTACACTATCGTGCCATGTAAGAACTGAAATGAAGATAATAATGGTCATTTGTGAGTATGTTTGATAATAGAGTGGATAAGGAGAGATGTTAGATATTTTGAACTTCTGACAAGACACCTGCAATCCTGCATGCACCGAAACAGCTCGAGCAAGAAAAGAGGAAAGGAGCTGATTGAGTAATATGGGTGCAAGCTTATTGCCATGTTTCTCTATAAATTCTTGGATACAGTAAAAGTTTCAGTACAAAATTATTCTCTCATGAAGTAATTTCCACCAAAGAACTGAAGCATGTCAGAAGAGCAGATTCCAAAAGAAAGTGGGCCCTTTAACAATGGAGACCAACAAATGAGGAAGCAATGCTGGTAAGCTAATTTAAATTCTAAAGATCCGAGCTAACATAGTGATGAATAACTAGAGGCACCAAGTGGTCCCAGTTGAAAAATCGTTATAACAACATAGAGCAGATAATGGGATGACCGGTATAACAAAAAATTATGTACATTTAAAATAAGTAATTTGTAGTGCACATTTGCCGTATATTGAAGGATAATTAACAATTCAATTGCTGTAGGACAGCCAAGTGCAAAACAGTGGTGTTCTTTCTTAAGGCAGAACAGAGGAGGGCATGGACCTGTGAAAACAGAAGATTGTGAAATAAATATTGCACAACGCATCATGCACACAAGAACAAGGCAGGACAGCTGGCAGGCAGTGATGGAGTGGAATTGGAGAGTGGAGATAACGTCACACAAATTGACCAAAAGACCTTAAAATAACTAGGTAAATGATGCAAAAATGGAGGCAATTCAAGATTTTTACCAGTCTGGAGTAACAGCCGCAAAGCACTATTGCAGTTGCAAATTGCTGCCATGTCAACACACCACACATCTGCTTATGCATCATGGGGATGCCATGTGACAGAAATCCACTGTGATTAACTACCCTGATATAACACATACTGAAACATCCTAGCATCACTTATTTTTTCAATTGACAGGATAACATATAAATGAATTAAACCATTATCTGTATTGTACTATAGGAAGATCTTCCATAAGAGGATTACGTCCACAGCTTATAAGAAAGCTCATGTTCTGGCACGAATGACAGTGAGAAAACAGTGGTAAAAAATTTCTTATCTCTGAAAGAAAATTATTGGTAGACATCACCAATTAATTCACAGAGAGAAAAGAAGCAAACCTAGCATCATACTTAGCCATTGGAAGCAAGGCATGCAAGCCTCCCACACTGGCCCTGGAAAATGTAGTTGATTTGTCAATGATAATCAAATGGTGGGAAAGCTGGTGTCATAAAATAGATTTTAGATTAATCTAAGTAGTATAATCAAGCTGTCCAAGTAAATCCATGAAGTTATTAATCATATATGGCAATTAAAATATACACAAGCATAAGGTAGTTAAAGAAACAATTAGAATACTCTCATATCCACAAATCATTGCAGGTGTAAAAGCTACGAAATTGTAGCATTGAAAAGGACAATTAGGACATCAATAAATAGAGAGATAAGGAGAGAGTAGGGCAAATAAATAGAGCGTCATGACTTGATATATTCATAATGAGTATAACAACATAATTTCCCCAATATAGAAATATTAAGAAAAAAGAATTATTCAAAACTATGTACTCTTGTTCAGAACCTAATAAGGCTGTACAAAGGATGAATTCACATGTAAACATTTAAAAATTCTGACCAGATGAAACTAAGTTCTTTATCTCCAGCAAATGTTCATCATTTGAAATATTAAGTGAAATACGAAGGTTAGTCAATAATTCTTCATGTTCCCAACTTAAAGGACCTGAAGCATACAAAACTTTTATGGTACTGTGATAGGCATGCAACTCTAACCTATGAATTCTTTCTGCTACAACCTCTTCGGAAGAAGTGGAGCATCCTTTATCCACAGGTCCAACATCTAGAGATTTAGCATCACTGCAAAAGGTATCTTCATCCTGGCAGGAACCTGCTAAAGTATCACTGGAAAATTTATTTGAGTTACTACTTATCACACTACAACTGCCAACTGAACTCTGATCACAAGAATAATCAGGTTCTTCAATTCTCTCAAGAAAGTGTGTTGAAACATTACAAGGATTCTCCTTTCCTGTTTCATAATATTGGTTGGTACCATTAGTATAGGAAGTATGCATGCATTTTTCACCCATAATATTTTGTGGGTAAGCAACAGCATCTACCTTTTGCAGCAAGAAGGCTGTGGTTACAGCTTTGAACCTTTCACACTCACCCATATTCTCAACAGCCCTTAATTTTCTGGGATAAGCCTCAATAACAGAGGAGTCATAAGGGGACATTCTCTTCAATGTTGAAGATGAAGCCAGTTGAGATTCCTGGAGACCACTGGCATCTAATCCTGGGGAAAAAATATTTCTGCACTGATTTTCAGGTTGATCCTTGTGACTGTTTGAAATCAAATACCGGCTAGACATCACATCTCCAGACGTTCCTGATCCCTGGAACAAGCATGAACACATGTAAGGACAGGGCATGGCAACAAATTACAGAGTAATCATGAAAAATAAGAAGTATCTCAATTCTCAAGCAATATCAATACTAACTTAAAGGGTAAAAATATTCAAATTGACCATATTCTCCACCACTAAGATAAATCTCAAACTTCGAGAATACTGGCTAAAATAAAAAATGAAATCAGAAGCGAAGTTGTACTTTTATATTGAGCAAATAGAAATTCACCTTTGGCATGACAACCCATTGACCATTTTGCCAAGATTGACGTTCCCTCATGTTTACTTTGAGGACATTTAACTCCTTGCAAGATACCCACAACCTTACCAAGTAGAAATCTCCACCAATGACTTTCAAAACAGTGGCTGCTCTCCAAGAACAGGTAATGTAAACCTCTACATGATCATTTGCTGCCCAACTCTCAATACCTTTAATAAGAGGGGGGCATGGTCTGATGGCCTTCCTTGAAACTCTCTCTATGCTAGCCTCGCTTGTTGTGCTAGAACAGTCATACAGGACACTGTAGGTGTGTCCATCACCAGAAATTATACGAGCACAATACCATTCCACACCAAGTCCATCAGCATTGCCACTGATCTCCACTTTATTTCCCTTTCTCAATCTCATGGTGATGACACTACTTCAATTCAGACAAAAACCTGTGGCATTTCATAAATAAATGTTATTAAAACAGAAGAAAAATCTGCTGATATTAGATACCCTAGAGGATTAAAGATTATTTTCGTGCTCTACTTTAAGAAAATATTGAACAACATTTGTCAACTATGAAAAAACAATCACTGAAAAGGTTTCAAAAAAAAAAATCAGCAAAAGACAAATAACCGCATCGCTACCGCAATTGCGGCCCATGAATGTAGCTGTATCGCGATCACAATTGTCTACAACTTCCCACAATATCATTAAACACGACAATACCGCAACCACAATTTAAAACAATTATCTCATTAATTACTGATCAGTCTAGGTGGGTTAATCGAATAAATTGGAAGAAAAAAAGCATATTGCTAGTCGAGACAATAATTTTTACTCCGTTAAATTTTCCAATGAAAAAACCACAAATTCCAAATGAAAATTGGCTACGCGATAAATTGAAAAGTGATCATAAATTTAAAATAGCTACAAAACACAAAAGCATACGCAGCATAAAGTAAACAAAGGGGACTGAAAAGAGGTAACAAGATCAAAATTCACGCAGGCGGATATCACAAATCGAAGCAGCGACGTCGAAATAGAAAAAGATGACATGAACCGAAATAACTCAAATAAAAGTGAAGAAGATGAACACTGACCTTTGTCGAAGATTCACGATCGCTTATCTTTGAACTAATCGCTGCGCCAGCTAGCACCTTTGATTTTTTCCAAAGGGAGAGAATATCGAAATAACGAGGAAATCAGGGTTTCTGAGAATCAAATGAAATGTCAAAAATGGCACAAATGTGCAATTTATGGGCGCGTTGGAGATAAAAATAGGTTGAAAGAAATATGACGGTGGAATACGGTAGATGGGCCTAACGGGATTGAATCAATTTGTCATGGGCCATTTGTAGGCTTGGTACGGTGAGATTTGTATTTTTAAAGGAAAAGTATTTTTAATCTATTTTTTACTATATAAGATCTATTTACTATGTAAGAAAAAATAAAGTTTATGTTTTCTAAATTTCCTAAAGAAAAAGTAATTTTAATCTATTTAATATATAATAAAAATAAATTTTATGTTCACTTTATTTTCTAATAAAAAGTAATTTGAAAATATTGACTATATAAGATCTATTTAGAAAAAAAAAATTACTATATAAGACAAAGAAAGTTTATGTTCTTGTCAAAAAGAATAAATAAAGATTTTGTTGACTATATATTATAACTAAAAATTAATTTTAATCTATTTACTATTTACTATATAAGAAAACGAAAGATTATGTTGACTATACTGTTTATTATATAAGATCTATTTAGAAAAAAAATACTATATAATAAAACAAAATTATGTTGACTATATTTTC
>PYAF01002670.1:1500379-1517152 GCA_007407185.1 Glycine tomentella | reverse complement strand
AATTTTTATTTGTCGTTTTTAGTGTGTTTTATATTTAAGTTTGATATTGATTTGCTAAAAGAAAGAGATACGGTTTGATAATATACACAAGTAATTCTAAAATTTAAGTAAAACTAATAAAAAAATATTTAAGTGTGAATTTAAAATGAAGACTATTGATGGTGAACTATTACATAAGGTGATTTATGGTGAATTATAATTTTTTACATTTAGATTTTATTTTATGGAGTGAGTTTAACTAAAATGATTGAGTAGAATACATGAATTATTAAAATCTCATTTCTTAGAGTTCGACTAATTAAAAAAATATATGGAACATCATTTTATTTTAGATTATTCCTCATTTGTTTGTCTTTCCCAAGTCCAAGCAACCCTCGTCACCAACCATCGTGCGTTATCGTCGATGGCTACTTTCAATGGTGACAACATTTCATTTTATTGACGTTGTTGAATTTTCAAAATTATCGAATAAATTGAAGACAAAGTAGTTGTTCATGAATCATGATAATCACATCAAGGACCTTTTCAAATAGCTCCTTAAGGATCATGCCTTCAAATTCATTGAACCCCATATTTAAGAACTTGAGTTGCAACAAATGCAACACCACATCAAGGAACTTTCAAATGAAGCAATTATTGAGATCTAACTCAAATAGGAGATGGAGGCGTCCAAACTTATGTGTCTTGTTATCATACCTAGCTTGAACTAGTCAGGTTGTCCTGTTAACCCGTAAATGTCACCTAATTAGTTTGAGCTACTAAATAGATTGACCATACAACATACCCAAATTGACATGACAAATTTAGAGATTGAGGCACAATTCAAGAAGAGATGAAAAAGAACAAAAAAAGAGAAAGAACAAATTTTATCGACCATAAAGGAGCATAAGGTGTTGGAGCGGGGTGTCTAGAAGAAGAAATGAAAACATTATGAGTGGAGAAGACAACTTTGCATCACTCATCAGTGTCCACCACCTAGCATGATCAACAACTACTTCTTCCTGTTGTTGATGGAAAACTATTGACAATAAACAAAGGAAGTTTTCTTTTGTCTCTTTTTTCAATTTTAAAAAACCAATGTTCCTGATATTGAAATGATAGGCTCGTTGAAGAATGAGCTTTGACAAGATATGCCACTCAGCCATGTGTAGGGATGCTCGTGGGTCGGTTCAGATCGATTTTAGTCAAATTTGGGGTCCAATTAAATTTGATCGGGTTCGATTTTCAAAAAAAAAAATTGAAACCAACCCATTTATGAGCAGTCTGATTTGATTTGGGCCAACAGATTACCCATTTAAATTTGACCTTTTTTCTTATAACTACTATTTTATATCATGGTTCATCCAAATATCCAATATAATTAACACAATGGAGTAAATAGTTATTTTCGTCCCTGAATGTGTAGAGATTCTGACAAACTAGTCTCCGAAATATGAAGATTCAAATTTTAGTCCTTGAAAGTGAGAAAGAGCTTATGTGGCACAGAGGGATGAAAATGTCTCAAAAATGATTGTCAACATGAGTGCATAATAGATTGGATCAAAATGTTAGTAAATTTTCATTTGACCAAAATGTTAATAAGCTTTCATTGGACAAATTTTTAAGATTCCAAATTTCGTTTTATTTAAAGGTAAAATGCAATTCAGGGTAAGTAGTCATTTTGGTCCTGAATGTGTAAAGCACTTACAAATTCGTTTTGAGAGATGAAAATTCAAATTTCAGTATATCCATTTACATGCATTGCAAATTTGTTACAACTATTTGTTTGTCTTCTCAAATCATGGACACATTGTTGGAACATAATAGTATAACAGGATATTTTTATCCAATGAAAACTTGTTGACATTTTGATCAAATGGACACTTACTAACATTTTGATCCAATATATTCAACAGTCATGTTGGTAATTGTTTTTTTTTTTTACATTTTTGTCCCTTTGTGTCACGTAGACTCTTTCATTAACGATAATGAATGAATGAATTTATTGCACTTTTTTTCACTTTCGGGGACAAAAATTTGTATTTTCATCTTTGGAAGACAAATTTGTTAGTGCTCTACAGATTCAGAGATAAAAAGTGACTATTTACACTAATACAATAGTATCAAATGTCTGAAAGTAGTAAAATTAATTCATTTAATATCACTAACATAATATTATAAAATAGACTAATACAAATATATGAACGGTTTTGATCGGTTCGGTTCGATTTTGACCAAAATACATAAATGATCAAACCCCAAAACTGTTCGGATTGATTTGGATCAATTCGAATTTACAGATGATCTATACACGTACACGTAAACGCCCCACATGAATGATAACTCGGTTGGTTCGGGTACCCACAAAATTAATATTTAAAATTCGAATCTGACCACAGTATCCATTTTAAACCGATGTCTCTCACTTAACTCACTATTTCACCCGTAACCCAATCCGATCGGCTATTCACGGGCTTTACTTGTCTAGGATAGCTCGGTTTCAGTCGAGCATGGGTTTGATACTCACTCCTAAATGTTATGGTTCTTTCACGGTAGTAGAAAAAAATTAACATATCGAAACCCTACACAATAACCCTTCAAGACATATTACGACAAGTATTTTGGAATCTACAACTAAGATCAACAATTGAAATTAAAATAACAAGAAATATACAAAACCCCTAAAAGCACTAAGGGAGTTCATTGACAACTATTCATTCAGTTGTTGTTGATGTGAAAGAGCAGGAGGTCAGTGAGAATAATCTAGAGTGAATAATCTAAAATAAAATGATGCTAATCTATTATTCCAAAGGTCAAACATTGTGGTTCTCCACGAACCAAGCGAAGAATAATCTAGTGCGGAGAACCTAAAATATTATTTCGACATATATGATATTTTTTTTAGCTTTATAATAATTATCTTAAAAATAATACTTATCATAATTTTAATTGGCCGATAAAATATATATATGTATATATATGTCAATAGTGCATAAAAAATTTCAAATATTATTTTGTAAACTATTATGAATATCATGTTATTTTTTATGATCATTGTTATTATCACAAAAAAATATGTGAATTTATTTTCATATTTTTGCATGTAGTAGTTTTAATCATCAACTTATACATGTTAGGTACCTACATATCCATATTCATATCTATTATTCGTGTTTTACTTATATGAAATTAATAAAATATTAATTAAAAATTATTCTTAAAATATTCAAACATAATATTAAAATTAACCAAACATAAGTTATAAACACTATAAACGTAATCTTCTATTACAATCCTTCTTAAATTTATTTTTCTAATCATCAAAACACAAGAGGAAAAGAGAATGTTACACAATGTACATACATTCATCAAATATTCCACTGCATATTTCTTTAAAAATTTAAGCAGTCATTTTGCTTCCACCAAAAAAAAAAAATGGTGAATAAAAGGGCTCGAGCCCAAAAAAACCAAAGCTAGAAACCTCTTGGGAAACTAGTTGCAAAACAAGTAGCACCTACGTGAACAGAAATAAAGGATGGCACCTAGTCATAGACTCTAGGGACATCCAAGGACAGCTTGAACAAGGCATCGGCTACTTGATTAGCCTCCCTTATTAAATTCACTCATTAATTTATTAGTTAAATCAATGAATAATTATTTCAATTAGATATATAGATATTCACACATTAATAAAAACCATAACATTTTTAACACATTCATACACTTTTCGGCACCAAGGTGGTGGGACATGGCTCTCGCTTAACAAGGCTGGGTTGGTGGTTGCACCATGTTGACCCCCTCTAACTTGAGAATGAAATCAAATCGAATATAAAATTAAAAATAATAGGAAAATTGATAGTTATTAGTTTGATTTTATCTTTTTTATTTTTTTAAATTATATGATTTAGTTTGATTTGCAATTTAATATATGAAAATTAAATCAAACAAAATCAAATCAAACCTCATTTCGCATACTCTAAAAATTATTGTTGTAATTAATGTTTTATGGTTGGATATATGCTTTATAAGTTTTCATGGTTGAAAGTAAGTATTATAAATGTTGTTTTATTGTTTTTTTAAAGTTAAACCATTGAAATTTGAAAGTAATTATTATGTACTAATTTTTATTTTTAAGTTGAATGATTATTATTTAAATATAATTTAACTCAAAAGTAATTATTGTTTACTTGAAATTTAATTGTTAAAATTTTTGTTGTTAAAGTTGATTATTAAATTAGTTATTATTTAATTTATATCTAATTAATATAAAAAATTTAAGCATTTTTAATATTAGTAGAATTTTTAAATCACAATAACTGAATCGAATCAAACAACAAAAGTTGGTTTAATTTGGTTCAAATTTCATAAATAATTCAAACTGAATTAAACCACGCTGTACTTAATTTTTTTGTATACTTCAGACTAATTTAAAATCAAAATTGTACCTAATTGCAACAAAAACACCTATATGTTTGAGTACACTTTACTATCCTAAGAGAAGGATATATTTGTCCATTTAACATTTGTTCTTTGCGGAATCATCAACGTATTGGCCACCGCGTTCAAGAGAGCAGGGACATTCCGGTAACTTCACGCTCCATTGGAAGCAGCTAGGCTCGGTTCTTTTACAAGCCACGCCTTGGTATATAAGCTAGCCTGTGAGCTCCTCTTTCATCTTCTCGAATGAATCCTTTCCGTGGTTATCGACTGGGGTAAGAGCGTAGGGTTCTTTTTCTCCTGTTTTGCTCACTCCTTGCAAATCTCGCGTTACGCATGCGTTTCTTCTTCGCTTTGTTTATTTAATCGGAGCTTATCACTGATCTATCGAAAACTCTACTCCTCTGAGGTTTTTCCTGGAATCTAGCTAGGGTTTAGCTTTTGCTGCTTAATTTGATGCTCTTTGTTGTATCCGTGCCGTTAGTTCTGTCTTCCTTGGCTCTTGTTAAACGCTTACTTTTCTATTCGTTAATTGGTTCGATTTAGTGTTTAACCTTCTTTCGCCGATCTGGATTTCTCAACCCCTCCGAGGTTTTAGTGGAATTTGTTGCGGTTTATCTTCGCGATTTCATCATTAACAGCTTGTGATTGCTGCGATATGTTTGGATTGGATTTGATGTGTGAGATTGATACGAACCGAACCGGTTGTTGTTTTCAAAGCTCTTTTTTGCGACGACTCTGCTGGCTTGACTGGAACACTGTTTGTTTGTGTACTTGTAATGGGATAAAATTAAGGTGTACATTAGTATAGTGATGATGCCGCAGCGCAATTCTTAATTTGTTACTACGTTTTTTTTTTGTGTGTGGATGGATACCAATAACTTCATGTTATCATTGTTCGATAGGGTCCCCATTTTCCTGTCTGAAAATTTGACGTGAAATGATGTAGATTTTAGAAAATTTATTTTGACAAGCCCAAAACTTTAGTTCCGTGTTCTTGACGTGTAACTAGAATTAGTGTTTGTTCCCTGTTGATGCATTGTTACTTAAAATCAATGAATAACTGGGTGTTTGTTTAATAATACTATGTTACTTCAGGTCTGTGGTTCAACTGTTCTAAATTTTGATAAATTAAGGCAAAGACGATGACTAAAAAGAAGAATCCCCTGGTATTTATGGATGTCTCCATCGATGGGGATCCTGTTGAAAGGATGGTTTTTGAGGTACTTTTTGTTCTTGTTCTTATGTGTACTATATATGCTGCAACTTTTGCAATGTTCAATCTAATGAACATTTCCCCTCACAGCTTTTCTATGATGTTGCTCCCAAGACTGCAGAAAACTTTCGTGCGTTATGTACAGGTATTATAAATTTGATTTGCATGGGAAATTTCATCATTAACTTTTGTTTATTGGACATTTTCTACCATCACAGTTATTTAACAATCAAACATGTACTTAGACATGCTTGTGTGCTTTTGGTTGAGAGTGGATCATTTGCTGAAGATTGTTTTTATCTGATCAATGTGCCACTAATTCCTTCTTTGTTGCATTTGTATCAAATTTTCATTTTCATTCTGTGTTCAGGAGAAAAAGGCATCAGTCCAAATACTGGAAAATCACTGCACTACAAGGGTTCTTTCTTCCATCAAATCATAAAAGGTTCCATTGTGCAGGTAGGTTGTTCTATTTTTACTTGTATCGGTTGCTATATGGTAGTTCTACTTCTATATAAAATGTCTTGTGGTTGAACGTGGCTTAGTAGTGGTCCCCGTTACCCTTGTTTATGCTGTAGGATACACTGGGCTGATGGTCACGACTGCTTTTCTTGTGATATAGTTTTAAGGTTGTACTTACTAAGTTGTTCATCCGCTTAATTCTAATAAGCTTCATGAAGCCCAAGCCCATTTTCTATGCCTTTTATTATTGTAGTGTAATTATGTGTATTAATGGCTGGTTTTGCTTTTACAGGGTGGAGATTTTGTCAATCGAAATGGTATGTATTTTATTGGTACATTGCATGTCATTGAGTTACCTTACCTATCCCTTTTTTGAAGGTTGCAATTTGATTCTATATATGTAGTCACTTTATGTTTTTATTATTTGATCATTCAGTTGTCAGGGTTGCCAGCCTTGTTCCATTTGCATGTTTCCTGTTACAATGGTAATTTCTTTTCTAAGTCAATTAGGAACATCATTAACAAAGTTCCTTTACATCAACACAGTTTGACCTTGTTATTGAGTGGGGTGTTCAAGCTATGAAAGATTTTATATTTGTTAATTTTGGATTGTTTTTTGGTATTATCACTGTTAATATCAATAATTTTGTGAATATGTTAATTCACATTAGTCATTGGGTTGGAAGTATTGTAGGATACACTGGGCTTTCAACAATTAACCACAGTCTGAATGATACCAAAATATCATGCATTCCTTATTTTTTTGGAGCTGAAAGTATTGTAGCTGATAAAATAGTATACTTCCGAATATCAATCTCTGTTGGTATTTCCTAATTCCAAATTATTACTAGTAGTTTAGTCCAGGTTCATGTGCATTTTTTTTTCCATAAATTTCCTCGATGTCTTGATTTCCCACCCTCTGGTATCATTCTTTATTTTCCTATAATGATTGCATGATATTTTTCGATGTTTTGCAGGGACTGCTGGAGAAAGCATATATGGTTCAAAGTTCCCAGGTTAGAATGCCAAGTCACACTCTCAAGATCATATTTTGCATTATGAATTGTCTATAGTACTGTAGTGTTGTATTTTATAATTAATGTAGTATGTATCTGTGATTTGTTTTAGATGAGTCACCTAGGCTAAAGCATGATGCTACTGGCCTTTTATCAATGGCAATTGCAGACCGTGACACACTCGGTTCTCATTTCATTATCACTTTGAAAGCTGATCATCATCTTGATAGGTTTGTGTATCTGGTTAATTGTTGGCAGCATTTTACTTCTTACATGGATGTTCTATTTTGATTTTTGATTGTGGGGGTCGGCAAGGTAAAATGCCTGACTGTACAGTTATGTGGTCATTTTGCAGGAAACATGTAGTCTTTGGGAAGCTTGTGCAAGGGCATAATGTATTGAAGAAAATTGAAGAAGTCGGTGATGAGGAAGGGCATCCAACTGTAACTGTTAAAATCATTTATTGTGGTGAATATAGTGAGGGTGAGAATTACTTATTCCATTTGGAGAATACTTATACTTTATTCCTAAGTCCTAACACGTATGGTGATGATTAAATCCCAATTTTTTTGCTGAGAGTTCAAGTCTGTAAATGCCAGATCATAATGAATTGTGTTTATTTTTCCTCTTCAATTGAATGTGCATTGTTCTGGTTCAGTATTTCACTTTTAAATATATTTGATCTGTTGGTTTGAATCCTTATACTTACAGATGGGAAGAAGGTAAATAAATCAAAAATGGGGAAGAATAAAAAATCTTCCAAAGACAGAAGGAAAAGGAGAAAATACTACTCATCTGAATCCGGGAGCTCTTCAGATTCTGATACAGAATCTTTGGAAACTGATAGTGATTCCGAGTCAGATATGTCCTCATCATCTTACATGAGTTCTTCTAGTGATGACAGGCGAAAGAAGAGAAAGAGATCTAAGAAAGATAAATATAGACGGGGAAAGAGAAAAGATAAACGTCGAGACAAGAGGCGAAGGAAAAAGGATAAGAGATCAAAGCGTAAATCAAAAAGGTATCGAACACTTAATACTTACTATTTGATTAAACCTTGGGTTAAGATTTATGAATTTCAGATTTCAATCATCTATCCTTGTTGCTTTCGTGTTTGTGATGAACTTAAAATAGCCATTATTAGGTCAAGAAGGCTGGATTGTGTTTATTGTGTAATATTGTTGCATGTGAATAAGAGGTAGATTATTTCTCATGCACATGAATGTTGTAGTTACTATATGCATTTAGCTGTTCTCATTGCTCGACATGGATTTGTGTGTTTTGACAATCAGTAGACTTTTTTGCTGGTTTCATTGTGAATTATTTTCTTTTTCTTGTCTGTAAGAATCATCTCAATATGTGGTATACTTTTAAAAAATTAATATATTATTGTTGCGGAATCTTTCACACATGATCATACGTAGTCTGCTCATTTTTTAATGGTCATCCCTGAATCCGCTGCATGTTACTAGGGAATCGGGCAGTGACTCAGATAGTGAGAGTAACAGTGACAATAGCTCTGAAGGTGAAGATATTGGTGCTCAACATAAAGGGCTTAAGGGTAAAGATCATTCTCAGAAAAATGGTAATTTTTTTAATTATTTCATTGTTTCAAATAAATCTGTCTGTGACCTTTTTTTGTCTTCAATGAAATATTGAAATATTTTGCTAGAGTTTATTGTTTTTGTTTTTTGCTTGATTCTTTGATAATGTGTACTACAATATTTTGAAACTTCCTCCTTCCATACTTTGTGGTGGCAGCTGAAACAAAGTCTCCCTTGGTTGCAGAGAAAGATTTGCCGCCTGCACATCATGAAAAGGAGGAAGTGGGTATGCTAGAGAATGAGGAAATATTCTCAAAGGAAAATGGAGAGCGACGTAACAATGGCATTGGAGGAGCTGACTATGGATCTGACAGAAGTGAAGAGAGGCAGCCTGACGTTATGGATGATCATTCAGGCAAAACTAGGTCTATTTTCCTCTTTAGTCACACCTCAGTTATTTCTTATGTTTACCATTTCTTCCAGATCTGGTATTTTATTGTAAGTTGATGAGCAGGAGTCGAAGCGTGAGTCCTAAGCGACCCATGAGTAAGAGTATGAGTATTAGTCCCAGTAGGAGTGCGAGCAAGAGCCCAAGTGTTACTCCAAAAAGGAGTTTGAGCAAAAGTCCCTGTGTTAGAAGCCCTCCTCCATCACAGAGGAGTTTGAGCAGAAGTCCTGCCAGAAGCATCAGCAGGAGTCCGAGCAGAAGCATCAGTAGAAGCCCAGTGAGAGGCAGGAATGGGAGAAGTGTCAGTAGAAGCCCAGTAAGAGTCAGGAATGGGAGAAGTGTCAGTAGAAGCCCAGTGAGAGGCAGGAACGGGAGAAGTGTCAGTAGAAGCCCAGTGAGAGGCAGGAATGGGAGAAGTGTCAATATAAGCCCAGTGAGAGGCAGGAATGGGAGAAGTGTCAGTAGAAGCCCGGTGAGAACTCGTTCTCAAAGCCACCGGAGCAGGAGTTCTCCTAGAAAAACTATCAGCAGAAGCCCTGTAAGAGTGTTCAGAAAGATAAGCCGCAGTCCAGTTAGATCACCTACAAGAAGTTTAAGCAGAAGCTCTGGCAGGGTTCCTTCAAAGAAAAGCATCAGCCGGAGCCCAGTCAGAGCACCTAGTAGGAGCATTCGCCGCAGTTATTCTAGGAGTCCTAGCCCTGTTCGTAGGACAAGGACACCTCGTGGGAGAAGTGTGTCAAGGAGCGTATCACCTGATGCTTCGCCAAAGCGTATCAGAAGGGGAAGAGGTTTCAGTGAAAGATACTCTTATGCAAGAAGGTATAGAACCCCCTCTCGGTCTCCTGTGAGGTCATACCGCTACAATGGAAGAAATGACCGGGACAGGTAAATATTGTGTGTAGTTTATAGTATTTTTCGCACTAAAATGTCAGATTCAAGAATTGAATGTCAGAATAAGCATTTTAACATTCTGTCCTCAGATATTCTAGTTACAGAAGGTTTTCTCCTAGGCGATTCAGGAGCCCACCACCGCGTGGAAGAACTCCTCCAAGGTTTTCTTTTCTGGCCTCATAATATTTGCTTTTTATAATTTATATCACTGTATCTTATTTTATTTGTATCTTTTTTAATTCTTACCATGAATTTTTTCATTGGAGATTTTTAATGCCATTTTATTTGTCAGTGTTCAATAATGTTAGCAGCATGATTATTTGAAAACCTGTATGTAGGTATCGAAGCAGGAGGAGCAGGACACCATCTGTTTCACGCAGTCCACGATATCGAGCTCGACGATATAGCCGAAGTCGGAGCCCAGTTCGTAGTAGGAGTCCAGTTCGCAGTCGTTCCCCAGTTGATCGATCCCACCCCACTCGCGTGGAGAGGCGTGCATCTTCTTCTCGGAGCAGGAGTCCATCGAAATCCCGGTCTAGGTCTAGGTCCAGGTCATCCATGGAATCTCCGCCAAGAGCAAGTAGAGACAGCAGGTCCAGGTCATCGTCCAGAAGTCCAGATGGAAAGAAAGGCTTGGTCTCATATGGCGATGGTTCTCCATACTAATGTGAAAGGTGAAATATGTGGTGCGGAGGGCTTTGGGTCACACTGTAACCTTTTAATGAGTTGCAGGCTTCAATTTTTGAACTTCACCACCTGCATTGCTTGATGGAATTCGTGAATGACACTTGTTTTCCCCCTTTATAGACAGCAATGGCATGTTGAAATATTCTAGTCCTAGAATAAGTTAGACAATAGGCGGTACTTGTGACATTAGGATCAGCCTTAGCTGTGAAGTTATTGCGGGATTTGTTGCAATCGAGACTCATGTTGCGCTAGTTATGTTTCGTTGGTTAGGACATACATTTGAGTTTATTGATTTTAATTTATAAAATCAGTCCAAGATTCGAAAAAGAATTGTAAAACTGGGCTTTGTACGGTTCTTATGAAAAACTCGTTTTTTAATTTAAAAAAATCTTTGTAAAATTTTTATATTTTTTTAATCTTTTTTAATATATAGATACTAAAACTTGTTTTAGTGCCTTCTTTGAAATTTAAAAGTATTTTTTATCATGATTTTTTATAGAAGATTTGAATTTTAAAATATATTTTTTAAAGAAAAAATTCAACGTCTATTTTTGAAGATTTAAGCTTAGGGGAATGACAAAGTTATTTTGTTCCGAACTATCTCAACATTAAATGTAACGTAAGGAGTTATCGAAAAAAGAATGTCTCGTAAAGATCAACTTGGACTTGACATGATCGGAAAAGGAAACCAGTAATAATTTATTGTTGGCATCTCCTTTCCTTGTTTTCAAGGAAGAAATTCCTATTCATGAGTGTGATGAGCTGGAAATAATGTTTAATGGAGCAAGTCCTGTTGTGTTCAGCTTTGAGGAAAATTGCTTGTATGATCTCGAGGGTAAGTTTAAACTGGCATTTAAGTCAAATTCACGTCACGTGTGCATGCTCCAATTTTTGTTTGGAAAGTTCTGAACCATAATTTGGGCAAAAATCAATCTCTTGTACCGTATAATTTTTGTATGATTTTGGTACTCCGAACAGATTCTTAGCCACACTGTCACATTAGATTATTCGATGAAGTGGATAATTTCATTTTTGTTAGTTTTGATTCTCCCCGAGGCCCGAGTTATAACTACTTATAGCATTTGAAATGGCCCATAATTATGTGTTAGCTCTTAATTAGCAGGACCAACATGGACCTTAGCACTTGCATTAGTTTACTTCTTAACCGTTCTCCCTAATCCTGTTCCCTGCCAATGAGAAGGGACAAATATATATATTAAATGTGCCAGAACACCCAAGCGCAGGACACAAACCTAAGAAAGAAGTGAAGCAATTCCCAATGCTAACAAAACATTGAAACTATCTATCTGTATGTAATTTACATAGCCAAAGATGAACAGTTTACGTTTAAGCTTTTTAAATACTTCAGTTCACAAGACCACAAGTTTGGTGTGGTTGAAAGCTAAAAAGCCTTAAATTCAATATTGACACTATAGATAAAAAAGCCTAAAGAATATGTCAGTATCTCGTGTTTTTGACACCATTACTGAATGTCTATCTCTGGTTCAATCAGAATCCATTGAAGTTCAGGAGAAAGTTCTTCAAACGTTGGCTTCGATCACCAAAGTCAGTGCCCAAAACAGAACCATACTAGCTCAAACAGATAATGCCATCCCAACATTAGCCTCACTAACAAACTCTTCCTCTCCTATCATCCAGACACTTTCCTTGTTGACCCTTTTCAACCTATCCCTCAATCCTGATGTGAAGCAGTCTCTTGCTGACATGGAAACCATTTACTACCTTAATTCCCTCATCGCCTCAACAAGTTCCCTTGATTCCTCCAAATTGGCCTCTTCATTGATTTGTAGCCTGGCCATGCATGACAAAAATAAGGCCAAATTTGGGGTGGCAGGCACAATTCAGTTGCTAGTAAAGCCATTGAAGGTTCTCATGATGCACACCACCTTTTGAGTTCCTTGGCTGAGCTTGTTCATTTCCATAGAAACTGCACTTTGGTCGTGCGAGCTGGGGCAGTTTCAGTGCTACTCAGGGTTGCAAAGGGCACTGATAATGATGACTTGGCTGGAACTTCTCTTGCTGTTCTTAGTCTCCTTGCGAGGTTTGATGAAGGGTTGAATGGTTTGAAGAGAACCGACGAGATTGTTAAGGCAATGTTGAGTGTGATGAAAGGGAGGTCCTTGTTGAATGTTGAGTAAGGAAGGTGCAGCTGATATTCTTATTCGCCTTTTTTATGACAGTGAAGACTGTGTCATGGAGGCTTTGATGTTGCCAGAATTTTCATCCGTGTTGGCTGATCTGTGTGAGGGGTTCAGTGAGAGTTCGAGACAAGGCGCATTTATTGATGAGGAAGATGGCAAAGGTGAGCTTGGACTCTGATATGGAAGCTTGCTCCCTTCATGGTTAACTTCAAAGATTATTAGATAGTTTGATCATATGTCCATGGTTCTAGCCAATTTCTAATAGACATGTAGTCAAAAATTTTAATTTATGAATTCTTTTAATAATACTTGATTACGTATCCCCAGAAGATTAATTGAAATCATATTTATTTAACTTTTAATTGAATGGATAAGTTAATCATGTTTATTTGCAGGGTTGTTGAATGATACAAACATATTAGGCTAATATATGGTAGGTTATTCATGGATTTATTTAGAAACCAAGAAGTTATTTGATCTAAAGATTACAACAACATACATTTCAGTTTGGATTATTTTCTCAAAAAACTTGATCCAATAAAATATGATTTTGGATTGGATTTGAATGATTTAATTTTTATCGACATTTTGATTTCTTATTACTACATGTATTTAACTCCACATATGAACAAGTTATTTTAAAATAAATGAATTATTTTAAAGTTAAATTAATGAGAGATTATTTAGTTATTAATCATCACCTTTTTATGGTTCTAAACACACTTTTAGGTCAAATTAAAGAGATATTATTAGGTAGTTTTAAATCATCACTTGTTTATATCTTGATCAATATCTATATTTATGCATTTAAATTTTGTAATTGAAGAGATTAATCGAAATCATAAACTTTGTGATGGTTCAGGATTAGGGGTGTTAACATATATAAGTCACATGAGAACCTGAATCGATCCAAACAATTTGGGTTGGTCATTTATGTATTTGGGTCAAAATCGAACCAAACCGATCAAAATCGTTCATGTACGGGTTGAGTCACGAGTTTAGATTTATAGATCCGTTGACCCGTTGACCCGATCCGTGAACCCGTAATAAAAATATAAATTTTATTATATATATATATATATTAAAATTTAAGAACTAAAAAAATATTTTGACAATAAAAAAAGGTGTGGTACTGTAAATGTCTCAATCGAATGAAGGGTCAGCACATAATCATCTCATCTTTGTTGTGAAGGTGTGGTACTGTAAATATCACGATTTAGGTTTCTTTTTTCTTTTGCACTTCTGTGTTCTCTCTCATCTCATCTCCTTCTTTGCGCTTCAGCCACTTCTGTTTTCTCTCATCTCATCTTCTTCTATGCGGTTCTACATCAGTTCCTTTTATGTTCTCTCTCATCTCATCTCATCAGATTGATCAAGCATCATGTTTTTCTCTACACTTTCTTTTTCTTTTCTGAAACTCTTTAACTTCTCGTGATTATTCTAATTTGTATTCATTGAAATTTTGATGGAAACAGGGATGAGAAGAAAAGAAATAACCTTCATTGTTGAGTGTTGACTCGAATTTTTGTTATTGTATTTAATTTACTGTTTTCTTTTTTTCTTGTTTGCTTTATAATTAAGCTAATCTTTGGTAAAATCTTAAGAGGGAAAAATGTGTCTATTTGGATTAAAGATTGAGAGAATTAGTTTCAGAGTGAGGAATAGTCAGAGTCTGATTTTTTTTTCTTGTTGGTTGATTTATTCTTTAAGAGTTTGATTTAAACGATGTCTTTTATTTTTCTTTTGTTCTTTTAACATTCTTTGAAAATTTGATTCGAATGATGTCTTTTTTTCCTTTGTTCTTTTAACATTAAGGTTACTTAAAAATCAGTATTCAACGAGGTCAAAAAAATTATATTACTTTTTTTGTTAATGATTGAAATAATGTTATTTCATCATAAAAACATAAAACATTATTTGTATAAAATATCAATTAATTTTTGGGCTAACGGGATTGTGTTTAAATTTTTAAAGTTGTTTAATTTGACTTTAAATACTAAAATTTCTTAATATATTAATTTCAGGTACATTGTTATTTGTTTCACCTTTTTCTTTATATTTTTTTACCATGTTTATAATATTAATGAATCATATTTTGTTCATTTGTTTGTTTCAACAAATCTAGTTTCAACAAATTTGGTTATAGCAAAACTTATTGCAAGAAATTAATTTGTGAGAAATAATTGTGATTCAAACTATTATAGTAAACCTTGTTCATGAATTTTTTTGTTTTAATTTACATTATAAGTCTATTTTTAGAATATTATGTTCATAGTATTAAATGAATCAATTTTACTACTTTTATATATTTGATATTGTGTTAATTTTATTGGATATTTGAAAGAATCTTAATATAAAATAATAGTTTTGAAAAAAAATTTAAATGAGTAACCCATTGGTCCGAATCAAATTGAATCGTTCATGAACAAGTTGGGTTAGATTAGGTTTTAATTTCTTTCTTTTTTTTATTTTAAATCGAACTGAACCCAATCAATCAAATTTGATTGGGTTGAGTCTTAAATTTGGCCAAAATCAATCTGAACCGATCTGCGAACACCCCTATTCAGGATCACCTAATAATTTTTTCAAATTTAAATCTCTTTTCATTTACCTTGTCTTCCTCAATTATTAAATCATTCATTATAATTATTATAAAAATTTAAGTGATCTCGTATAAAAAGACAGAGATATATAATATAATTCAATACAAGTTACATGTATTCATGTATTTTACTTGTTTGGTTCCTTAAATTACGAATATTAATTAATTTAATTCTTGAAATGTAAACATATCATTTCATTTCTCAAAATTAATAAACAATATCATTATTTTAATCCTTAAAGTTATTAGTTGACAATCATTTTAACCTCCAAACTTATAATAATGACTAAAATTATGTATGTTTATAATTTCAAAGACTAAAATAACCTTTGTATAATCTTAACGACTAAATTGACTAGGATTGTTGTACTAATTGGCTAAACTATCCAAAATAATAAGTTAGTGCTGCGGGTAATGCGGTGGTACCTTACCTACGCGGCTACGCCTTCCTGACCCTTATAAGTAGTGATGATATTATGGATAAATAGTGAATATTTTAAATGGCTATCTATTATTTATAGATATGGATATTTTTTTTACTCTCGATAATAAATAGGATACAAATATTATAGTATCCATATTCGTGGATACCCGCTCAATATGAAATTACAAAAAATATTCTTATATATATTATTTAAGGAAATAACCCTAGTTCCTAAAAAGAAATTATTGAGGAGGAACCATTAATAATTG
Source organism: Glycine tomentella (assembly GCA_007407185.1). NCBI lineage: Eukaryota > Viridiplantae > Streptophyta > Magnoliopsida > Fabales > Fabaceae > Glycine > Glycine tomentella. Next base: position 1,501,015 of record PYAF01002670.1, on the reverse strand, counting down.
AAGATGTTTGTAATTTAGATTTGTGGAATTTATTGAATTATTCATTTTTAATTAATTTAAACTTTTTTTTTAACATGAATCCGACAACATTCAATATAGTCGAAACAACATTTTCTTCTTTTTAACGACATTCTTTCGCATTAAAGACGAGTGGAGTGCCACAATCTCATTCATCATTTTTTATCTACATAATCCAAACCTCACTATGTCTTTGACATAAATGCAAAGGAGTATGCGTTGAGATATTATAATTTTATTTGTATTTTGGATTTATGTTTATTTATACTTAAGACATACTTATTTCATGTTTAATTCTTTAGGTATTGTTTAATTTCTTTTTTGCTCTTGGTTTTTAATTCAGTAGTTTTACTAAATGTTAAAAATCACCTTTTTTAAAAAAAAATTTAAATTTGAAATATCCATGGATATTTGTAGGTATCTGTTATGGTAATTCCTCTTGACAAAAAATAAAAGGCTCATTTATCTTATTAATTCAAATGTCTAATATCTTAATCATCAAAAGATAGGAAGATATGATAAATATTATAACTACCCACTTATGAGTTATTCAGATAACCGAAGGTAGTGGAGATAACAACCTTATAGCCACTAAATCCACTATCAGTCAATCTCCAT
>PYAF01002670.1:1434179-1480497 GCA_007407185.1 Glycine tomentella | reverse complement strand
AGGTCTCCCTATTCATCGTAGAGTTCCTGATCATTTGATGTGGTAATTGTAATAATCTATATATATCTTCTTGCATAATTAGCTATCTAATTAATTTCACCATGCTAGCTAGCTGTATATATAAATATCATCATGTAGATTAGAGTTACATGCACTGATCACCCATTTCTTTTTCTCATTTACAGGTTTGCTGTCAAAGGAGAGAATCGAGAGGCTATCCCTATTTCCTAGTGATAGTTTACTTTTTTTTTTTTTTTTGTTCTCTTGCTTCCATATGTTACTTTCTTCATCATCTCATGCGGATATTTATTTTTGCTTTTTTGATTTTCTTCCAGCTAGGAAGCTTTAGGTGAATTATGATTTTGAGGTTTTGTTGGCGCTGAGTGATTCTGGTATATGATGACTCAGCAGCTAGCCCATGTACTTTTTAAAGTATCAACAATTTAATATAAGTGTTAATGTGTTTCGAGAGGGGGCTAGCTTCTAAGCCTCATCATCACTATGATATGTGTTCAGAAAAGATGCTCTTTGCTTCTGTCTTTCTCTCTTTAACTCTCAGATATACACATATATATAGCTTTATAGTGGGGACGTGGTCCAAGGAATAATTCATTCATAACTGTTGTCGTAAAAACTCTGTTGTAACCCATGTTCTCTTTAATATAAGGACCACTGCGGGACGAAACCATCATAACAAAGTTCACCTAGCAGTTTGCGTATAACCATGTGTATGCTGCATGCATGTATGTGATAATTAATAATCTTACTCTTTAAAAAGAATTGAACGCGCGCGGTTTCTCATTTGAAATCAAGAATAAAGAGGTGAAAAATTCACAGCTAGCATATATCGCTGTTACATTAATGTAACCATAGGTCAAGCCAAAACTCAACAATATGCTACTTTCATTTTTGTTTCTTTGGAGAATTTAATACTTTAGACGATGGAGATCGAACATAGAAAAGGAACAGCCAGCTGAAAGTTCTAAAACCTATGTTGAAGAAATTATAGTACCACCGTTTTCCTGAATGTTTAGCTAGAAATGGTCACATAGCATTGGTTTGGTAGCAGGGAAAAGGAAACCAAATTAAAAATGAAGGCTTAGTGAGTAAAGTGAAATAGTGTTTTAATGAATAAATCTCAATCGTTAATTTTAATCCTACCGTGAAGATGGGTTGTATTGGACACTCTCTAATTCTTCCCAATTTCAGAAACAAAAAAAATTCCAAATTTAAAAAGTGGACATAAGTTAAAATTGTTAAAAAAGTAATGGAATAAATATATAATTAGTTAGAATGTTGTGCGTAAAAAAATCTAAACAAGTGAGCAGTCTGATTTTGAATGCATTTATTGTAATTTTATTGGGGAGATAGAATGAGGTTGTTTAACTCTATTTTTAGTTGGAGTTATTTAAACAAAGTCTTAGAATAATTATGTAATGTCGAAAACCTTTAGAAAAATAAAATAACAAAAGCGATATATTAATTATATCGATCAATATGCATGTGACATTATATATTCGCCCGCACGCGCATTAAACGTGCGCATATATATATATATATATATATATATATATATATATATAAACAGTTTAGATATTTATCAATATATAATTTTCGCTTCAAAAATCAATATATAATTTAATAATAACATATTTAATTTATTATAATAAATATGTTTAATTAAATAAAGTGATGTAATAAAATATTATTAATATTTTGAATGATGTGAAACTTTGTAAAATTTACATATTTGCCAATACAAAATTGATAAAATTTGTAATTTGTAATTTTATCGAGATTATACTAGGTGTCAATTAATCACACTTCTCTTTGTTGGAAAATCAATTCAAATTTTTAATTCCAAAATCTTTATAATATTATTAAAATTTATAGATATTATTTTTATTTTGGAGACTTGTTTTCTCTTTTAAATTATTTATGATGTAACGTGTATAAAAAAGGGTCTCTGTGAAGAGAGAAGACACCATCCAAGTGAGCAGAAGTTCATGTAATGGAAAGAATATTTCAAGTTTGTCTAAAAAACTATAAATGAGATAAAGTTTCTCTTTTTAATCTTATTCAAGACAATAAATATTTATTGGGATGTTATTGTGGACTTAGACAAGAAGTAATGGATTATATTAAATTTGTTTCTTCAGCTATTTCTACTTATGGTGTTGTTTAATTTGAGTGTATTCTATCAAAGATCTTTTTGAGGGTATGAGTAATTTTGTTAAAAACTTATAATATTTATACTAACAAATCAATTTTTATTAGAAGAAATTGAAGAAGTTTAATTTATAACTATATTTTTCCTATTATTGTAATACAATTTTCCTACTTTAGAAAGGGGAAAACCTTTGAAAGTTATTTTTTTTAATAAATATGATTTTAGTTCCTATATATTTTTTTTTTATTTTTTCTTGTTTTTAGTCTCTGAAGTTCTATATCGTTTAATTTAGTCCTTGCACTCTATTAAAACATATTTTTAGTCTTTCCGCATATATTTTTCACATTAATTATCGGAGAATGAGTTATTGTTGATTCTCGCTTTCAACAACAATTTTTTCTCACACACACATCCCTTTCATTCTGGTTGGGAAGAATAAATTGTGGATTTCAAATCATAGCTCCTATGTACAAATATTGATGAATAACCATGCGAATTCATAGATCGGTAACACGAATTTTTGAAGAATGAAGGTGAAAGTGAAGACAAGAATGAGTTTGGAGAGACATTTTAATAACATTTTTTAAAAAAATCCATGTTATTGTAATTAATTTTAAAAAATAAAATAAAAATCCTCACAGTCAATTCTAACGGACAAAATTAATGTCAGCAGTAAAGAATATGTGCACAGTGACTAAAAACACATTTTTAATAAAGTACAAAGACTAAATTGGATGATATAAAACTTCATGGACTACAAACAAGAAAAAATACATATTTTTTCCTCTTTTTTTTTCTTAGTTGATTAATTTTTTATTAGCTACTTTTTTTTTGTAAATTGAAAGTTTGTATTCCATCCCCATAATACCATGTTTATAAATTTTCCTTTTTGATCACACATGTTCATAAATTTTCAAAATGGAAATAAAAACTATTTAAATATGATAAAAGAAAATTCAATTATTTAATCAGTATCTTAGAGTTTTCTTATACCCCAGCTTTATTTATTGATCTATATCTTTTTTTAGTAGCGTTGTTATTGGTGTTCAAGTCTGATAATCCATTACTATATCATTTCTCCAACAATCCATCAGAAATAGCTTAAAGTTCCTTCCCATTGAAAAAAAAAACGACTCGATGTTAAGATTCTACGAAAGGCATTTAAAAACTTTGATTGGTTGAACAAGAAGTCCTTTGACACTAAAGTAGTGCTTATCTTCTATTAATAGAATACCATTTTTCTTTATTGATCAACGGAGGGGGTTTAATCACCTTGCTTAATTAATTAAAACCAAGCATCATGGTTTTTAAAGCTAGATCAAGAATAACTAAATTTTTTAAAGCATCAATTGACATAGGATTCCGAAACTTTACAAGCTTATGATACATATCATGGATTTCCCCATTGACCTCCTGGGTTACGTTTAACATCAACACTCATTGGTCAAAAGTAACCACACTTCATTAGTGTCTGCTACTACACTCCATTATATAGCTTTTAACAAGATTCTTTAAATTCACTTTAATCTAAGCTTTATGTTACTTCATATGCTTTGTTCAATCATGTGCTTTGGTGAAGTACCTCCCGCTCGCTTGCTCAATAATGTGCTTTGGGGTTCCAGCTATGCAATTGTGGTTTGAGCCATTTTTAGTACATTGCATATTCCCTATCATAAAATGAAGGCTTAAATCACTTTCTAAACTCCTAAAAATCGGTCGATAAAAATCATGGGAAGAGATTTAATTAATTAATCTATTTTAAATTAATTTTCAACCATTCAACATTTAAGGAGTTTTTTTCTTTTCATTATTTAAGTTATTAAGCATAATTATAATTATTGTTGGAGTTTAAATATGAAAATGAAGTTAACTAAAAATAAACAAGTTGAACAATATATAAGAAATGAAAACTACCAAATCTAAATGACTTAAGATTTTAGATTGAAGTGTCATAATTAATTGGTGAAGATCTCTTTAATATTTTACTATTCAATTATCCAATAATTATTTCTCACCTTAAAGAAACAAATGATGTCCAAGAGTGCATGCACATACTTTTTTAATTGTTTTTTTGTTTTTGTATTTTGACGAGTGTTTGTGTGCTACTTTGTTGGTTTCATGCCAATCTAACAAAGACAAGACCTACGAAAGACCCTTGCTCAAGAAAGCACAACAAAAACATCTTTAATCATGAGGATTTGTAATGTCAGTTGGGTCCCAAATACCATCAAAACTAAACCAGTGCTGGTTGAAAACCCTATACTGTGGCAGTCAAGATTAGCAAAAACAAGAGGACTTTTTATCCAATTCAATGCACGAAAAAAATGAGATACACTTTCAAAAGCTTTAGTTTCCCTTTTCCTTTCTTTTCAACCCAAGCAAGCATGTTTAAAGGTTTCCCTTTCTTTCCTTTGAAATAAATGGTTTTAGCTTTGGTTAACATGAAGGTCAAACACACAACCTCTCCCAAAGTTATATAATTGAGATCGATAAATGTGCTACGTGGGAAATAACTAGGGATCTATACGGAAAGCCTTCTTTTAAAAAAAAACACACCATTTTAACATCGATAAACACTTTTTTAATATATTTGAAAATAACAAGACTGCATCACGAGTAATTAAATTAAAACATGGGTATAGTTAGAAGACAAATCATAACCAATGCTGTTAAGATATTGATTAAGAAGTCAAAAGAAGATATTTTTTTATTGAAATTCACAAAATTATGCTTCCCATATTTTTTTTACACTATTTCTCTTATGTTTTACATAATAAATATTTTTTATTTTAATTTTTTAACTAATGTTCTAAGAACACTCACATCGGTGGATCCAAAAAAATTGTTTAGTGAGAGTAAAAAAAACAATTCATAATATTTTCATAAAATAATACATAATTTTACAAAATACATAATTTATGACAAAAAATTCCAAAATGCCTAAGTTTGCATGTATAAATTACAACTATTTTTTAAACATTAATTTATTCTCTTTTATCTCTTACAATTTTTTACCGTCGTTTAAAAAATATATATTGTGGAGGTAATATTTATTTTTTATAGAAGATCTTTAAGTAAAAAAAAAATTACTTGTGGGGCCATAGGACTATTAGTGCATCCTTCATTGGACACTGATTAGCAAGATTTTGATTAGAAATAAAACACCAGTAATTTTTATCGGTAGATGTAGAAAATGACTTTTTGTATTGCTTATAGTAACAACCAATGTAGAAAATACTAGTGCAAAACATGCATGGAGTCTAATTTCTTGATCGGATACTTAGTAATCAAATTATATGAAGAAAAAAAAAGGTCGTGACATTTTGAAAATGAAATGAAAACTTTTTAAAGCGATTTGCAGTTTAATTGTTCTAAAAAGTGTTCTTACATCAATTAAAAATAAAATAGATGCAAATAGAAAAGTGAAATTTAGATAAGTTATTTTAACGTCAAACTATTTTTAAGATAACAATCGTTGTCACAATTTAACATAACTTTTTTTTTGCATATTTTAACTTTATTAGTATTTTTTTAGAAAAATTTTCAGAGAAGATCACTCATTCTGAAATACTTTAAAGTGAAACATATTTAACTATAAAATTAATGTTGCGACAAATTTGAAAAATTGTATTAAAAAATGGTGAAATTTTGAAAATAGGGAGCAAAACATTCAATTAAGCTCATCGACTTTTTCCTCTTCCTTCCTGTATAATAAATATGTAAATGAGCATATTTAAATCAAACATTTAAATTTTGGTTTTAACGCTAAGAAGTGATGGACAACAACTTCCCTATTATAGGTTTAGATAGTCTTGTTAGGAGTTTGTTCATCTCATGGGTATTGGTCCATATTCCCCCATGATGTTTTTGTTCTTTTTGGCTCTTTTTATTAATATTATTTTCTAGTTGTGTTGTTCTTGCGTGGGGATTGTTTAGATGTCAATCTAGTTTCGAATCTCATCAACCCTCTTGTTGTAATCTTAACTATTTTGATAAATAAAAAAATCGCTTTGAAGTGAGATTACTCAATAATGTTGGCTCATTTATTTTAAAAACATTAAATTTATATTTTAACTCTAACTTGTTTTAAAATATGGAATTAAAGTTTGAATTTGAATTATCTAGTCCATAAAAAACTGTGATTATTTTTATTACTGCAAACTTACTCTTGCTAAGGTAAAGTAAAAATAATAATAGTTAGTTTTGAATTAACAGAGATTATTTAAAACTGAAAATGAATGACTAAACAATAGAAAGAACCCCAACACGCACCGAAAAAAGCTTGAATTCAAAACGAGCGTGCTTCCTTGCAACAGATCAACCATTTGGTTAATCCTTTTAGCCCTCTTTTCCAATTTCATGCGCCTTTATGGTAATAACGGAAATCGCATATGAATAAAGCCATTGTTGTTGTGCACATTCTGAATAATAAACAACTTGTGTTTTTAACCCCAACGACTCAATCAAAGATGGGTGAATTGGGATCAACATCTTCACGAACGGTGAGGAGAAAGTGTGCCATCACGGAGTGAGACTTGCGAAAGATAAACAAAGAAAATGCAGGAAATATTAGCCAAAAATTATTACAATGGGAAGTATACTAGCAATAAGGGGTGGAACTGGTGGTGGTTAGAGGCTGGCGCGAAAGAGTTTACAAAGGGGACTGTAGTAGCAATAAAGGGAAATGTAAATAGCAACTCCCAATGTTTAATGACAATTTGAGCTTACTTTACTCAAAAAGGCCCACTTTAAAGGATCCAAATCGCCCGTTACATGAACGATTTTCTTGGGTACATAAGGTCCATAATATATTAATTAATGATTTATGAGTTATCAATGTTACACTTATAAAATTGGATAAATAATCTTTTTCATTCCTATAAGTATGATGTGTTGAAAAATTATTTCTTGAAAGATAAAAGACAAAATTTAGTTTTCAAAAGTGTAAAAAGAGACAAATTTTTCTCACCATTAACTTTCGTTCGTTAACATTAAAAAATTCACCTATGTGACACACAAAGACAAAAATATCATGAAATTGATACTCACATGGACTTAAAGACTAAAATTACTAACAAATAGACCTTAATTTAGCAACTTATTGATATTTTCGTCCTTCAATGATACAACTTAATCACAAATATCCACAAAATATATAAACTTAATTAGTTGACATCAATAACAAAATACATGTACTAACACCATATTAGATTTAAAAGTTTCTAATTTTGTTATTATAATGTATTATAATTATATTTATAATATCAACTTATCACAAATGAATCATGATTAAGAGGAGGCAAGATAGGGATAGATTCTCAAATAAAAAATCAGTTTGTCAAATCTAATATGGATCATTCACAAGTAGAAGAAAACAAACATGAAATGTCTAGCAACCAGAACCACGATGCTTTATAGTTTCTTTGCTTAGTTAGTGACCACCAATATAATTATAATAGACATCAAAGAAAAAAGTGATAGATTGTCCTTTTAGATTATGCAATAACAAAATTAGAAACTTCTAAGTCTAATGTGTTGTTGGTCCATGTATTTTATTATTAATGTCAATTAATTAGGTTTATATATTTCATGAATATATTTGTGAGTAAGTTGTATAATTGAAGAATGAAAATATCAATAAATTATTAAATTTAGGAATGTATTTGTTAGTAATTTTAGCTCATATATCCACCAAAGCATAAATTTCATGACATTTTCCTTCCTACATGTCACATAGGCGAACTCTCTAATATTAACGAACGAAAGTTAATGATACGATGGATTTGTCTCACTTTTATACTTTCGATGATTAAATTTTGTTTTTTCATTTTTCAGAGACGAATTTATCGATATTATACACTTTTAAGAACAAAAATGACTATTACCTTGTAAAATTTGAATTTAACTTATTTAATTAGCTGAACATAACTTTAACTTGTTTTTAGTTAAACACGATTTTAATGAAAACACTTCCAATAAATTCTCATGATGTAATAAGAGGTTGACAATCTTTTCTTGGGATTTATGGAAGTCTTTTTATGTTATTGTCAATGACATAGAACCATAGAAAATATATACAATTGACACTGGATTGTTTGGGAAACAAACTGAGTTATGAAATTAAACAATGTATCGGGACATGTATTATATCTTCATTTCACAGTTTTGGAGCTGGTTTGGGATTAGTTACATTAATTAGATCATATTCTGCGCCTTGCAAAAAAAATAAAAATAGATCATATTCTGCACCGTAGACCTCCCCGAGCAGCACTGGGCTTTATGCATACCAATTAATCATCTCATATTGATGGAATAACTTGACGAAGGACTAAATTACTCTGTTGCAACACATGCAATAAGGAAACCATTGAAACATTTTCAGACAAAAGGGAACAGTGGAAATTGAAAATAATAGTAACAAGAAATTCAGAACAATTCAGCATTAATTTATCAATAAGTGAATTTACCAGGTCTTCGGGGGAGAGGAGGCATTCTATTGTTGTATTACTTGCAAGACAGAACAAGTTGTTTGAACCAAATAGGGAATAAGGAGAACAATTCCAACAATGGACACCCATGGACTTCAATTTATGCCAAGGATTTCTACATAAAGCATTCAAGTCTTGGCAGAGACTAATGTAATGGGAACTGAAATCTGTAACTGTAAGCGTAATATTTTTACAAATATCGTTAAACAGGGTAGCTACAAAATCATTATTCCCTCCCTATCCAGTTCACCATTACTCTCATCTTTGCTGGTTTTTCCAACGAAGTTCAAAACAGCAACATAATCTGTAATGGGAACTGAAATCTGTAACTGTAAGCGTAATATTTTTACAAATATCGTTAAACAGGGTAGCTACAAAATCATTATTCCCTCCCTATCCAGTTCACCATTACTCTCATCTTTGCTGGTTTTTCCAACGAAGTTCAAAACAGCAACATAATCTGTAATGTAGGATTGATAAGGATATTGAATCTGCTCCAAAGCAACAATATTGCGAAACAAAGCTTTTAACTGCGGCATTTCAAGAATCCCTCCTGAAAAGTTCAAGTCTAATAAGCAGGTACTTTCGGTGTTTAGTGTTTACCTTAAACCTCACTCCTGCTTCTGACAATTCAGTAGCACTAGCAACATCTGTCACTTATTCATCTATTATCTTATGTTGTTGTCGTCTTTGCGGAGGATGTTGCAAGTGAAAAGTTCTAATAAGATCGATCCGTGAAGTGTCATATGCTAATATTATCAAAACTCAACACAAAAGTGGCTTTACTCACCTTCATAATTAATCTCCCACTTAAGGTAATTTTTGTGAGATCTTGAAAAGAAAAACTTTCTACCTCACCGGTCCCATGCTGCTTCATATGATATACAAGAATCTGTACCATGTAAACTTATCAGCATTTGTTAGTTTTATCATGACATATACCAAGTTGTCTATGGTGTGTCTTGCCACTTAGTGTCTCTTAACTCCTTTGGAGAGGGCTCCAATCAAAGAGGAAATGGCCATTCCCTCTGAACTTATCACTTCCTTGCTTCATCCAAGACTATGCGAAAACCTGTCACAGGTTTGAAGTCCATCAGGATTTAGGTTCCATTTAAATAGCCTCATATATGCTACTCAGCTTGTTGGTTCTGCAACTACAGGTATGGAACTGGCAGAGGATTTGCAGAGTAAGGGCAAGGACATGAAATTTAATTTGCTATATTTAAGGGCAAGGACAATCAACAAATAAAGATCAGTAATATACAATAGAGGCATGATATTGATGTTTCAGTGGCTATAGTAAAATTTGATACATCTGAATCTCCTAGCTTGATAGAATCTTTCATCTCTTCATTACATTCTGCAAGCGTCCATGATAACAAGGACAATAAGGTCAGAAATCCAACCAACCTAATCCCATGTTGAAAAAAAGCCTATCATCGTGTTCCTCTTTAATTGTTTACCGACTTACTGTTAGTAATATTACTTAACAGTTATCAAAATATTTAATGTTTCTATTTTTTATATGTTTTCATTAAACGATACCTATAAGAGGAGTGTTTGTATGAAACTGCATGTAAGCAAAAAAATTAAACTTCACGGAACCTTATTTTGTATGATACATATGTAACAGTAACATCTGTGTTTTGATATGGTCTCTCTGCAGCTATTGTGAATGTTTCGCTGCCAAGATTTATTGTACCGAGTCTTGCGCTTGCCAAGGCTGCTTAAATAGACCAGAACATATATAAAGACAAAGTTCTTGATGCTAGGCAAAAAGTTCAATTCCAAAACACACTTGCATTTGCTCCCAGAATTGTACAAAAATTATACGATACGCGATCCTCATGGTTCATGCTTCTATACACAACAAATTGACGGTTAATGTATCCTTAATAAACAGGAAAATGACAATCTGAAGACCCCATCATCAACCAGTGGTCATACGCAGCACGAGTCAATCATAATTTTCACTAATCCACTTACCAGCATTTCTGCGTTCATGTCCAATGCATCATGGGGTTTTTGACACCGACGCGCGCTCCACAGGGAAAGATGCAGGAAAAGAATTTGGAATTAGTTCTAGTAGGGGGTGGGTAGGTCTCGCACGTAGAAGGAAAAGATTAACAAGATTGATGTGCTAGAAAATGTTCAAAGGTAATTGCCTTGAAGGGGTATGTTCCAATAATTGTTGGATTATTTACCTGGAAATTAGTATTATACTACTATCTAGAAAATTTTCTTAAATTACAAATATGAATTGAGTAGATTATTCATTTAATCATAGCTAGTATGTGAATGAAAGGGGCTGTTTCAAAGATTGGACGCATCTCAATTACTATTTATTAGTTGCTGAAGAAATATTTTCAAAACTGGTTGAGGAGTTGTCAAAAACTCCGACAATGCAAGTTTTTCTTTCATTGAACAAATTAATGCGCTATTCCCTTTGTATGGGATAAAGTGAGTAAAAAACTACATAATTATTTGTCTGTTGCTGAAATGTTTATGCCTCTATGTTATTGTTTTATCATAAAACAACAAAAATATGTACTGGCAGGAGGATGCCAACTTAATTCATGTCCTGGAGAATATTGAGTACAATTAGCATGACTTTTAAGTTAGTTATTCTAATACAAAAACCACTTTGATGAGTTGATTCATATCTAATAAATAATTTGGTAAGCCTCTTTCCCATCTACAAATCAACAAGCTCTCAATCAATTAAAAGGAATATGGTAAAATGAGATGGTAATAATTCTGGAAAAATTGAACTATATGTTCCAAAATGAATTTGGGAGGAAGCGTACAATTGTAAATTGTCAACATGAGTATCACTTATTTCAGCTTAGACTTGGATGAGTTCTTTAGCGGTCTAGCAGATGACCTGATAGGGGCTGACCTGACCACCTTCTTCACATCATACTTAACAGATGAGAAAGCACATATCATGGCGATCACCATTGTTGGGTAGACGTACACAGCTTTTGCGGGATCAGTATTTACTGGCTTTCCTAAAATCCCTTCTTTGACCAGCCCCCAAATTATAAGTAGGGACCCAAACATGCTCATTCTCCCGGGTTTTAGAATACCCACAAGTGCTCCGGCCACAGTGAAGTAGCTCCCTGCAAGAACCTGGAAAACAATTGAAGTATTTTTTAGATGAAAAGTGGCAACAGAAGCATAGAAACAGAAACCTAATGGAAAATGGAATCATGTGATACAATGCAATTAATTTAGTCACTTGGGAAACAAAATTGCCTTGACAGCAAGTAAAACAGAAAATCTAATAATCATTTTTTGTTTAGCTATTCAACTTAGCAAAGACATCAGCCATTTCAAAACTAAACAGTCCACTCAAAATCCTTCAATTTAATCTAACAACTCCAGAGAATGAGAAAGTAGGTTTAATTTAACTTTTAAGCCAGTATAAGAGACCTCAATAGACAATAATCAAAAGACAAAAGGTGTAGGGTGGTAAAATTGCCAAACCTCCAAGCGCTGAAGATCAGCTACCGCAGAAGCTTCCTTCACACTGGTCAAGTTATACAAGTCCAACAAACTATCCCAACTTGGAACAGTCATGTTGTGGATGAGGCCGTTCACTACAGCCCCTGGGTACAGAAGACCCTTCACAACAACAACAGGAAATATCTCACTTGCAATTAACTGTGACGACGTGACATGCAAAGGGGTTGTACACATGCCAGATCTGCAAGTCACCCTGCAAAAATAACCAAAAAGAATCAATTTCAAACAAGCTAATTGCCACAACTTTTTTTGTGGATAAAAGGGAAAGCAAACTCATTGCACAACCTATAGTATAGTTTTACCTACCGAGTTTAGTTTTCACAGAGTGTAAAGATTTATACACTATCAACTAATCAGAAATCACTTTGTATATCATGATGAAAGTAATTTACATGACAGCATGTGATTGGATAATAATGTATAAAACCTCCACACTATCAGTGCATCCTAATTAAGTTATTTAACTACCATATAACAATATAAATAACGAGGTTATTAGATCGCAGAAGAAACTAAGTAAAATTGGTGGCATGTATGTATGAAGATATCCAAGTCAACATCAAATGATTAATTAATGATTTGAAAGTTGATATTAACCTTTTAAGTTTTAAGGTAATTAACATAAAGGAAACCATAAATCAAATATTGATTTCGGTTAAATCGAACACATGCTTCTTCTTTTTCTCTCTCTCTTATTTCCCTTTTTTTAAAAAAACAAAAATGTTATGTCAGTCGTGGCCACAATTCAACTCTTGGATGAAGATGATTTCGAAAATTACAAGATTTGTGCATAAATTGGTGAGGCGTGCGTTTTTTTGAGCAGATTCGGGAAGAACGAGTGCAGCCTCGTTGATATAAAAAAAAGGGGGGGTTGGGAGTTGGAAGTACCTGAAAAGAGGGATCTGAAAGATGATGAGGAGGAAGAAGATGCGAGCTGCAATTGAGGAAATGTTGTCGGTCCATTTCGACGATGCCTTGGGAGTTGCCATTGTGGAGACGCAGGATCTGAACTGAACCTTCTCGACGCTCTTTCTTCCCTGTGACAGCTAACAGTAATTGTAATTTCTGCTACTTTATGTTTTTCTGTTTCATAAACCTGTTTTATTAATTTGTCTTTACTGAAAAAAATAATAAAATGCTAAATTACCTTTTTGTCCATCTTTTTATTTAATTGATTTAATTTAATCCTCTGTTAATAAAGAGTTTGATTTGATTGCTTAATTTTCAAAATTGCATCAATGTTGTTCTTTCTGTCTAATTAATCATAGTACTGTTAGTGAAATTGAATACCTACTACTTTCAGACTTTGTGATTACCAAAGTCATGTTGAAATAAATTGAAACCATAGAGAAAGAAATAATTTTAAAAGGGTGGAGGCTACAGTGGATCGACATTTTAAGTGGTTTATGGTAAATTAATTTTATTGACTATTTGATCCATGCTCACAATTGTATTTTATGCTCTTTAAAGTGGATTTATTCCTTTTAATTTTTTTCAATCTCTCTTTAAAGATTTAAATTTAACTTAACTCTAAAAATTACTACTTATGAAATGATGATTTTTCCTAACTTATATATTGACATTATTTTTATACAAGGTGAAATTTGAGTTTTTTCCCATGCTCTCAACCGACCAATATTTTCTCACAACTACATGCAATGATTCTCATCATCATGTCATCAATAATGATGTCTCCACGACCACAACCACCGTCACCTATAACATTGACGTCACAATCATCGAAAGTCCAAAACGTTATAATCCCAACTCATAATTTACTAAGGTCAATTTGGTGACAACTTTTCACTCGATAGTTCTTCAAATATAATTTCCTGAGGAGGTGAAGGGAAGTTTGAAGCCACAAAGTTTTGTTGGGAATCGTCCTTTTATGTTGACATCAAAATCGAACTTTTCTCAAAGGAAATGGAAGAGACAAATGCAAAACCAAACAATGATCAAGACACATAAACAGTGCCAATCCAATGGTGAATCTGGTTATGTTGGGTAGGTGAACTTTTGGGACTTGGTTACCATTGTGTAAGGTTGGGCATTTGCCATTGGTCTTGAGCTTGGTGGGTGGAAAGATTTGAGGTTGGGGAACAAGTTTTAAGGTGGGTGGGAGCAGTTGATGACAAATAATTGGTTCAAATTGTACAATATTTTGGGCTTTATGAGATGATTTCTTTGATGGAGGACTCATTGTTTTAGTCAAAGAAGTCATAAAATTCCACTATTGTTAGTGGTGATTTTGATTGTTTTTTATTTATCTTTTGGTGAAGATGAAGAACATAGTTGTTGGTCCATGAAATTGAGCTCATTAATGCAATCATCGACAATAAAAAGATTGTTGAAATAGGAGGGAGGAGAAGGGAGAGGGTGGAGTAAGCAAGGAAAAAAAATGAAACCTCAACATTAAAAATCATCTATAATGATAATGAATGGTGGTCAAATATTTACTAGGAAGGGCTAGAAGAATCCAGTGTAGGATGTAGGGGTGTTCACGGGTACGGGTCACTCGCGAACCCTAATTGACCTAAACTGATCCAAACAATTTGGGTTGAGTCATTTATGTATTTGGATAAAAATCGAATCGAATCGATCAAATCTGTTCATGTATAGGTTGGGTCAAGGGTTCAGATCTATAGATCCGATCAAAACTGATAAAAAAATTTAGAGTTGTTTGGTTTGGCTTTAAATATTGTTAATATTTGGGACTCCAAGTGTTGGAACTTCAAATGTTTATAATATTAATGGATCATATTTTGTTCATTTGTTTCAACAAATCTGGTTGCACTAAAACTTATTACAATAAATTAGTTTGTAAGAAATAGTTGTGATTTAGACTATTATAGTAAATATCGTTAAAAAATACTTTGTTTTAATTTGTGTTAGTCTATTTTAGAATATCATGTCAATGGTATTAAATGAATTAATTTTACTACTTTCAGATATTTGATAATATTGTATTATGATAAATAGTCATTTTCATCACTAAATGTGTAGAACACTGACAAATTCGTTTTCGAAAAATGAAAATTCAAATTTTAGTATATGAAAGTGAAAAGAGTGCAAAAATTCATTCATTTGTTACAGTTAATAAAAGAGCTTACGTGACTTAAAGGGATTAAAGAAAATATTTAAAAAATGGTTGCCAACATGGCTGCTAAATAGATTAGACTAAAATGTTAATAAGTTTTCATTGGATCAAAATATCAGTAAGTTTCCATTTGACTGATTTGTCAGACTCAAAATTTCATTTCATTTAAGGATAAAATATAATTTTATCTTCATCTTTCTTTTTTATATAGTTTAATTTTTCCATTGGACAAACACTAGATTTTGTTACAACCTGTAATTTAACAACACGGTTGATTTTGTTCTAACGTAATTAAGAAAGTTTTGTTTTAAATGGTCTTACCAGGTCAAAGGACAACAACCAATTAAGCATATATGTGACGTTGTTAAGTGTCAACTTCTCTCTCAAATTCTAATACATAAGGATTTTCAAAACCCACTAAACAAAAAGGATACTAAAATTTGAATTTATATCTTTCGGGAATGAGTTTGTCACGTCTCTACACATTTAGAGACGAAAATGACTATTTATCTTATTATGTTAATTGTATTGAATATTTGGATGAATCATAATATAAAATAGTAATTTTTAAAAAAAATATAAATGGATAACACATTGGCCAAAACCGAACAAAATCGTTCATGGATGGGTTGAGTTGTATTGGATTTTTTAAAAAAAAATTATGAAAACTAAACCGATCAAATTTAATTGAATTGGATCCTAAATTTAACAAAATCGATACCAAACTACCCACAAACACCCCTAGTTAAATGACATGCGATAAAAAGAATAATTAAAGGATTAATATATCAAAAAATAATATTTTCATATCTTATAATAAAAATATTTTTCTAGTAATTAAATATAAATATTAATACAATTTATTGCTAATTTTTAAATATCAATATATTTTTTATAGTCCCGTGTATATTTTTATTTAAATAATTAAATACAAAGTTTAGGCAACATTTTTTATAATAAAATATGAATAAACAACTCATTTTAAAGCAACAAAACAAATAAAGAAGTTTTGAAATATTAAATATTTATCAGTTGAGTTTTAAGTTGATATAGTTTAATAAAGTCCATATATTAATTTGAAGTTTTTAATATTTAGGAATTATTTAACATAATTTTCAGTATTTATTTTGTGAAGATAATTGTCTTTTAATATTTCAAAGCCTACTTCACCTGACTCTGGTCTCATCACTCCCACAGTCCCATCCTGAAGAAGAGAAGAGAAGGATGGCTATGGCTTTTCAGTGTTTATCATGTGCTCGGAGTGACCCCTTCCTCACAGCAAGCCAATCCCTCACTCTTCCTTTCCAACGCAAACCACTTTTTTGCTCTGTCCCTCTTTCCTCTCGCGCTCGCAACCTCTCTTCTTCAATTGTCGCCGCTTCTTCCAAAAATAAAAACAAGGTCATTTCTCTACTTCCATTTCCTTTCTGCTTCTATCTCTTAAATTAATGAATAAATTGTATGTATAGTAAAGTGTTTTTCGTTCTTTTTAATTGTCCATGAATATTTCTGTCTATCCTCCTAGCATTTAGATTTATGTGTGTTAAGGTTTTTTAATTTTCACTGTGAGTTAATTTTATTGCTTTAAATTTCACAGAAAAAAAAGTCTCGTGATCATGTTACGAAGGCCGATGACGATGACGTGGACGCGTTTGAGCTGCTCTTCAAGCAACTCGAGGAAGATCTCAAACGCGGTGATTTGCCAGAAGATGATGATGAGATAACCGAAGAAGACATGGCATTGCTTGAACGTGAGTTGGAAAATGCATTGGGGGACTTTGATGCTGAATTGTTGAACTCGGATGTAATCGACATGGAAACTGGCACTGATCCAGAAAATAATGATAATGATGATGGTGATGGTGGTGACGTTGAGGATGATGATGATGGTGGAGATGAAAGGTCACGGAACCTTAAGAGTTGGCAGATGAAGAAATTGGCTAGAGCTTTAAAAGCTGGCCGCCGCAAAACAAGTGTTAGTGTCTTGTTTCATTTGTTCATTATTTTAAGAAATTGCCCTGTTCCAGCTTCAGTTGTGCTTAATTAGCTAACTATTTTCAATGGATAACCGATAAAAATATGTTTTTGGGACCATAACTAAGGGTATATGGGATTGTTTTGCTTACCCTTGGCAGAGGTTAAGCGTGCTGATTTGTTCCCTACTTGAAGTGCTTGTATGATTTTGATAAATCACAATCTGTATGGGAAAATGTCAAATTATTTGTTTAAAGACTTTTATTCCAACACTGTTGGTTATATGATGCAATTTCTGATTTTATGGCCTCTTCTTGATAGTCGGTAGGCAGAAACTTCCTATAGCCTCGATTGATTGTTGAGACTTTCCAGGTCTGGCTGCTTGCTTCCTGAATGGCCTGGGGTTCTGAATTTCTGATTGAGGGCAATTGATACTAGTTAGAGCAGAGGATCCCACTTTAATTTGCAATCCCCTTAACTTCAACATGAAGTTATTTCCTTTTTTGTTGAAATATTGAGATTAAAATCGTGGCTTGGAGAAAATTTGAAGGTAGTTTTTATGTGTTCAGATGATGAAGAAGATGCTGGAAAAATAGGAGAAAATCAGTAACCTAAGGTGTGAAAAATCCTGGTTCACAGAACTGCAAAGAATATTTTGTTAGCCCAATATGCAAGAAGGAGGAGGAAGAAGAAGAAAGAGAAGTTTTCTTTTTCAGTACATCTAAAAAACTTTTGGGATTATATATATAAGTGGATATGGATCGGTCAAAATAGGATTAAACTAGATCGGTAAATAAGGTTGAAGAGTATATTGAGTTGAACCAAGTCAAAAACTTACTCCCCAAAAGGTGTAGACTTTAGATAAGATAAATTTTCTGGTGGAAATTTTTGTTTTCTCCTCATGTGAGGGATTGCCATAGATGGGTGAATTCTTTTTATTGTCATGCATACTTAACATGAAGGAGACCGTTGCCAGGACAGCCCCTTGTATCAACTCCCGGATTCCATACCTCTAATTCGCTTTTTAACTTATTGCAGATAAAAAATCTTGCTGCTGATCTTTGTCTTGACAGGGCTCTTGTTCTTCAATTGCTTCGTGACCCTCCTCCAAATCTTTTAATGATGAGTCTAACAATACCTGACGAACACACAACGACTGTAGTATCACTTGAAACTAAGCCCAGTGAGATTGTTCATAAAGAAACAAGTATTGATCATGCAGAACCTGAACCCAAGGCTAAAGTACCTGTTCATACCTTGCAACGTAATTGGAATGCTCAAAAGCGATTGAAAAAGGCCCATGTTGACACTTTGGAGAGAGTTTATAGGAGATCAAAACGACCCACTGTAAGTAACGTTTGCCATACTTAAACATTACAAGTTTTGTGATAGAAGATCTTCTGTAACTAATCTTCTGATTTATTTACTCCATTTTTTCTCTTTTACTAGCAACTTCCTCTTGAATCAATAGTTTCAAGGGAGAAACTTCAAATAATGCATGCCTGTACGGCTGTACTGGTATTGAGGTTTAAAGCAAAACAACTAAGATGTCTAATACTGTAATTGAACACCTTTGTGTTTCATGATTCTGTGTTATATTTTTGGTTGGGAAATTTTATGACATGTACTACAATTGCTAAAATGAAAGCCAATCAGTGGTTCTTATTCTCAGTGCTCAAAGGCAAATGTTCCATGTTAATATCAGTGAGATAAAGACTTCACTCCCTCTCTGACCTCTGTCATAAACACTAAATATGCACATGTTCTTATCTTTATTTGCCCCAAATAAAAGTGAAAAAAAGGGGCAGACAAAGAAAAAAAGCCTGCTCAAATCAAACTGCTCTGTTTTCTAATTTCCATTACTACTACTTACTAACATGATATGTTGCATTTGGTAATAGGCTAATGGCAACACGAGTCTTTCTAGTGATTATAAGAATAAAACTTGAATGTTCTTTAGGTGTTGTTTTTAAAATCAAAATTGGAGTTTTACCATGGTAATTTGCATAAAAAAGGTTTGTATTAAAAGTCAACATAAGTGAAACTCGATTTTGATTGGAGAATAACGCTAAAATCACCTAAGCAACTGCATATACATTTTGTCCTTATTATTATCATTTGGTGGTTTTCATTAAAGCATTTTTTTTTAACTTCGATACTGTTTTCTGTCTGCCTTGAATCACAATGCAGAATGCAATGATCAGTAGTATCATACATGTAACAAACATTCCTCGAAAAAAAGTTGTTAAGTGGTTTGAAGACAAACGTGCTGAGGAGGGAGTTCCAGATCGCCGTGTTCCTTACCAGCGCTCTGTTCCTGAAACTGCATGAAGATTTTAACTTGTTTGATCTGCTTTTATATTTTAGGCTATTTGAAAAATGTTACAATTGTATAGCAAGTTACGTTTCACTTTCACCAACCCTGGTCATGTTTTGAGGGTTAGTTATGCGAGAGGAAGTAGAAGTGACATAAGTGATCATTGGTTAATAATGGTTATGACACTGGCTATTGAAAATGGGGCTGCGGTTCCCTGATACTATGTGCATTTTTTGGTCCTTTGCTTCTTATCTCAAATACTAAGAAGGGGTTCTCTAGTTCTTTGTCATCTAATAGTCTTTTGAGCAAGATTAATATAATTTATTCTTAAGCATTACGCCATGTTGCCCGAGGGCATGATGACATGATCTACCCCAATATACACACACTAGATTGAAAAAGTTGTGTTAGCGAAAGCTCCACCGACTCCTCCCAGATGATATATAATGATTAGTCTCCCTTTTCTTTTCTCTGCCTCAGAAATGCAGATATAGAGATGTGCTGCTTCGAGTAATGGGCGTGATAGTATTGGAAAATCAACACAAAAATTACTTTTAAATTTATTTTAACTCATTATTAATTTTGGATTCATATTAATTATGAATTTTTTTTAACATGAAATTAATCATGTGAAATTTGTATAAAATAAATTTTGAATTTGAATTCAATTCTTCAACATATAACTAAGATTCTTTGGAATTCAAATATGACTGCACCTCTATGCAATTTAAATCCAACGGTTATATCTAAAGTTTTATATTCATAACTTTTTTATGAAACAAATCTTTTTTTTACTGGATACTGCTTAAATCCTTAATTATTATTTTTTTTACTTACAGAAGATCGCAATCACAATCGGATCAAGATAATAAAATAAATATTTTGAGGCATAAATAAACTATTATTTATTAGAATAATTTATTGAATACAATTATTAATGCAGTGATATAAATTACACAACAACTTTCGACGTGTGCAATTTATAGTATTATTCTAATCCTAAATATGCTTACAATGGGCATATTTTTAAACGTGTAAGCTCTTTTTTTTATTAATTAGGGTGTGTAAGCTCCTTTATGAATTAGTGTAAAGTGCAGTTGGTGGTAGAAATCCGAAAATAATGTTTTACATAAAGTTTTGTACAAATTCTTTCAAGCAGCACTCCATTCAAAACCTTATTACATTGTTATTTTAATAGTACACAAGCAAAACATTCTTAGAAAATTAAAGATGCTCTTTTTGTATTTTGCTTTCACTCTCGAAATAAAACTAGTTTATAAATGGGCTGGTTCACATGTGGGTTTTGTTTCAAAATATAATCTTTCTGACCACAACAAATGAACTCTATCAGAAAAACTCTTCAAATTATACGTGATGTCAACTTATAAAAAAAACTTGTAAATATTTTCTATTTATACAAATAATTTTATTATTTAATGATATATTTAAAATATATAAAATTTAATATACATAATATTATATAATTTAATAAAATTTAGAGATAATAAAAAATAATTAAAAATATCAAGATCACTAATTTGACACATAATTTCATTTGTCGGTCACTCATAATATTATTACAGGGACAGCAAATTATTCAGCGTTAGTTGTAACGGTCCAGTTATTATATTTGTAATAAGGTTAGATCTGTAATTTGATCGACGATGGAGCACATTTGTAAAATCGCGTGGCACCGACAGCCGGTGAGAGGAAAACCGGGAGCAACCGGTAATAACTCGGACAGCCTGGTGCCACTTCAGGAAATACTCCAGACGCAAAACTGCACATCGCTTGGCGTCTCTTTCACAGCGGTTAACACGTGTCCGCACGTGATTGGATGAATTCAGAAGAAGACAAAGTAGAAGCTGAGCTTAGCCGCATAAGCCAGAGCTTACACGGCTTGTGAAGAACACCGGGAACGGGTTCATCCGGTAAAGTAATAACCATAAAACAGACAGTGAGAGTGAGAGAGAGAGTCTGGCTAGCTAGCTGGAGTCTGCAAGTGAAGAGAGAGATGGCGTATTGAATGGGCGAAGATTTTCACGCTTTGCTTTTGCCTCCAAATTGATCTCTCTCTGTCACGATCTTTGATCTGAAGAGATTAAGCGAAGCATTTTCTCTGTTATAATGGAAGCAAGTGCGGGAATGGTCGCAGGTTCGCATAAGCGAAACGAGCTCGTTCGGATTCGCCACGATTCTTCTGACAGCGGGGTGAGTCTAACACACTCTCTCCGTAACAATGTTGTTCTCGTTTTCTGCGTCTGCGTCAGATCTGATTTTCACTTTAGTGTTTTTTTGCTTTACTTAGTTCGATCTTCGAGTTTTTATTTAATTAATTAATGAATTAAAATAATTCTGACTTAGTGTGATGCTTTTAAATCTCTAGTCTAAACCATTGAAGAGTTTGAATGGGCAAATCTGTCAAATATGCGGTGATACTGTTGGATTAACTGCCACCGGTGATGTGTTTGTTGCTTGCAACGAGTGTGCTTTCCCTGTGTGTCGTCCTTGTTATGAATATGAGCGAAAGGATGGGAACCAGTCCTGTCCACAGTGCAAGACTAGATACAAGAGGCACAGAGGTAGGTTTGTGAGCTTGTTTACTTGTTTTTTTTTATTACCATTACAATGATGTGTTGTGATTGAGTTTTGATTTGAACGAAATGATTGTGGATATTATTTATTAGGGAGCCCTCGAGTGGAGGGTGATGAAGATGAAGATGACTCTGATGATATCGAGAATGAGTTCAATTACGCCCAAGGAAAAGCAAAGGCCAGGCGCCAGTGGGAAGATGATGCTGACCTGTCTTCGTCTTCTAGACGCGAATCTCAACAGCCAATTCCCCTCCTCACCAATGGCCAAACGGTACTAATCTATTCAACTGTTTTATGGTTTCCATGTGTGGATCTTACTTTAAATTTTGTATGCATATTTTTAATATAGTGCTACATTTGTTTCGAATTATTGCCTAAACTATTGATCTCTCTATTACTTACTCTAATTACTTTTTCTAGTGTGTCCAATTGCCTAGATATTGCATGCGTTTTTCTTTCATCTTTTATGCTGACTGCTGGCTGGGAGAGTAATATAACCCTCTGATCTCATTTTTAATTTAATATGATCAGATGTCTGGTGAGATACCGTGTGCCACACCTGATACTCAATCTGTGCGAACTACTTCAGGTCCTTTGGGCCCATCTGAAAAGGTTCACTCACTTCCCTATGTTGATCCAAGGCAACCAGGTATAGAATTAACTTGAAGTGATGCTAAATATGATATTTCTTATTACATGGTTATTATGAAATTTATATTTGACCAAATCTTTGTTATTACAGTTCCAGTAAGAATTGTGGACCCATCAAAGGACTTAAATTCTTATGGTCTGGGAAATGTTGACTGGAAAGAAAGGGTTGAAGGTTGGAAGCTCAAGCAGGAGAAAAATATGGTGCAAATGACTGGAAGATACACTGAAGGGAAAGGTGGAGATGTTGAAGGAA
Organism: Glycine tomentella; assembly: GCA_007407185.1. Lineage (NCBI taxonomy): Eukaryota > Viridiplantae > Streptophyta > Magnoliopsida > Fabales > Fabaceae > Glycine > Glycine tomentella. Next base: position 1,457,424 of record PYAF01002670.1, on the reverse strand, counting down.
CTGGTTCTAATGGAGAAGAACTTCAAATGTAAGCCACTTATGCCATTTTCATTGATGTTTAATGACCAGATCATAATTTGGAGAGTATTGCAGAAATCTTTGCTAATGTAAGTTAGAGAATGATTTTTTTTTTGTATAGCATTCTAGGTCATTAATGGTGTTTCGCATTCTCTTTGTTACAAAGATTGCATTTTAGTTCCCTGTCATTGTAGGATAGATTAGTACTTGTGTTAGTGTTACATCATTTTTATTTTAAGTGGGGGTCCTTATAGGTCTAAATTCCTTTTCATGAAATTCATAACTTGCAGGCAGAATATACAAGCTTTCAATATTTATGCAGTTTGAATTTCATTTCTTCTATTTTAAGTTAATAGTCAAAAAAAAAATTCCTGACAGGGTAGATGATGCTCGACAACCTATGAGTCGTGTTGTGCCAATTCCCTCATCTCAGCTGACACCTTATCGTGTTGTTATCATCCTCCGGCTGATTATTCTTGGCTTCTTCTTACAATATCGTGTAACTCACCCTGTGAAAGATGCATACCCACTGTGGTTGACATCAGTTATTTGTGAGATTTGGTTTGCCTTATCCTGGCTCTTGGATCAGTTTCCAAAATGGTCTCCCATTAATCGTGAGACTTATCTTGAACGACTTGCTTTAAGGTCTGTGTTGCTCATTTTATTCATGTTTTGTTCGGCTTCGCATCTTGATTTAACTATAATGTGTCATTTTCTATGTCACCAATCTTAGCATGTCTTGTTTAGGTATGATCGTGAAGGAGAACCATCACAGTTAGATCCTGTTGATGTGTTTGTTAGTACAGTGGATCCCCTCAAAGAGCCGCCTCTTGTAACTGCAAACACTGTTTTGTCTATACTTTCTGTTGATTACCCTGTCGACAAAGTTTCCTGCTATGTATCAGATGATGGTTCAGCTATGTTGACCTTTGAAGCACTATCAGAAACAGCTGAGTTTGCAAAGAAGTGGGTGCCTTTTTGCAAAAAGCACAATATTGAACCAAGAGCCCCAGAGTTTTATTTTGCCCAGAAGATTGATTACTTGAAGGACAAGATTCAGCCCTCGTTTGTAAAAGAGCGACGAGCAATGAAGGTTGTTCTTTGAGGCATTGTGTTTCCACTTCCAGTTAAATATTTATATCTAGACATTTTGAATATACCATGTAAAAACTTTGTTGACAAAGCATGCTGTTCCATAACTTGAGCATGTAAATCTTCTTTACTCCCCTCCACCCATGGCCTGTAGTGTTTGGTACATGAGTATAGGAAATTAAATATAGATATTTTTTGCTTATCAGAGAGAATATGAAGAATTCAAAGTACGGATCAATGCCCTTGTAGCCAAAGCTCAGAAGACGCCAGAGGAAGGTTGGACAATGCAGGATGGAACTGCTTGGCCTGGAAATAATCCTAGGGATCATCCAGGAATGATTCAGGTATTACTATTTTCTTCAAAGTGCATGTATAATCTTTTTCTCTTTGTTATATTTTCAAGCTGTAATTTTTGTTTTGTGCAGGTGTTTTTAGGTCATAGTGGGGGGCTGGATACAGATGGAAATGAGCTGCCTAGACTTGTTTATGTTTCTCGTGAGAAGCGACCAGGCTTCCAACATCACAAGAAGGCCGGAGCTATGAATGCTTTGGTTTGTTAAACTGAAGCCTCTATTTATGTTTTATGAAATTGCTGATTTATACTTTTCTTAATGTCTTTGTCCTGTGTCTTGTTTCACTCTTATCAAATTTATGACTTTTATGTAGCAGTAGGTTTTACACTTTTACTTGTGTTTATGTCAGAACTAAATAGATATGGAAAATAACCTACAAACTGATGGTGTGATTCAACATGGCACAATGATAGAGTAGCAACTATTTGTAACAAGTTTTCTAATCTGCTTTAGGATGTGAATGATGTTGGTGGTTGATCATGTGGGTTTTGTATTTGAGTTAGTAGAAGAAATTATTACTGTTCCTTCAGCAAACCTATTATACATTTCCTTTACTGTGCCAAGGTTGGGCATGATGGTCGTGGTTTTTATTTACCAGTTTGAGCATATCTAACCTTGGTTTATCTTGTGTGATGTAGATTCGAGTTTCTGCTGTCTTGACCAATGGTGCATATCTTCTGAACGTGGATTGTGATCACTATTTCAATAATAGCAAAGCCCTCAAAGAAGCCATGTGTTTCATGATGGATCCTGTTATTGGAAAGAAGACATGCTATGTGCAATTTCCTCAGAGGTTTGATGGCATTGACTTGCACGATCGATATGCCAATCGCAATATTGTGTTCTTTGATGTATGTTTCACGTTATTTTTAATTTATTGAAGTAGCCAAAATGAAAACATTTTCTTTGTTTGCATTGCTCATCAGTGCGTTGGCTATAATTTCATTTCTTTTTTTGTAACTGTCAGATCAACATGAAAGGTCAGGATGGTGTTCAGGGCCCAGTCTATGTGGGAACTGGTTGTTGTTTCAATAGGCAGGCCTTGTATGGTTATGATCCTGTTTTGACTGAGGAAGATTTGGAACCTAACATTATTGTAAAGAGTTGTTGGGGTTCTAGAAAGAAGGGAAAGGGTGGCAATAAGAAGTACAGTGACAAGAAGAAGGCGATGGGCAGAACTGAATCCACTGTACCCATATTTAATATGGAAGACATAGAGGAGGGTGTTGAAGGTATGCTGTTATGAAAAACTCTTGTTTATGGTGGTTTATGCATATAAAATTTTGTGTGGGCAGCTCAATATTTAAGCGAGCAGGTTTCCAACATCACAAGGAGAATCCACTGTACCCATATTTGGTGTAATTTTATTGCCCCCTATATCCCATTGATCAACTTTACTGGTAACTTACGTGAATTTGCAATGTGTCTTTTTTCAGGTTATGATGATGAAAGAACACTACTTATGTCTCAAAAGAGCTTGGAGAAGCGTTTTGGTCAGTCTCCAGTTTTTATTGCTGCCACCTTCATGGAGCAAGGTGGCATTCCACCTTCAACAAACCCTGCAACTCTTCTTAAGGAAGCCATCCATGTTATCAGCTGTGGTTATGAAGACAAGACAGAGTGGGGAAAAGAGGTGAGCATGTCAATTTATCATTGTGCTCTTCATTCCTGTCCTCTGGTATTAAGGAAATATGAGATTCAAAATAAATGAGTAGCTTGTTTAGATATTAATTAAACATTTTCTGGCTTCACCAGATTGGATGGATCTATGGCTCTGTCACAGAAGATATCTTGACTGGGTTCAAGATGCATGCTCGTGGTTGGATTTCCATCTATTGCATGCCACCTCGCCCAGCATTTAAGGGTTCTGCTCCTATCAATCTTTCTGATCGTCTCAATCAGGTGCTTCGGTGGGCCTTGGGTTCAATTGAGATCTTTCTTAGTAGGCATTGTCCCTTGTGGTATGGCTACAATGGGAAGTTGAAGCCTCTGATGAGGCTTGCTTATATCAACACCATTGTCTACCCATTTACCTCAATCCCATTGATTGCTTACTGTACGCTTCCTGCATTCTGTCTTCTCACAAATAAATTTATTATTCCTGAGGTAAATGATTTCTATCTCTTTTTGCTGATAAATTTATAATTCTTGATGTGATCTAATTGTCTATGTGAACTTTCTAAATTTTGGTAGTCCAATTAACATTTTGGTTAATCTTATGCAGATAAGCAACTTTGCCAGCATGTGGTTCATTCTTCTCTTCGTCTCCATTTTTACCACTTCAATTCTTGAGCTTAGGTGGAGTGGTGTCAGTATAGAAGACTGGTGGAGAAATGAACAATTCTGGGTTATCGGTGGGACATCTGCGCATCTTTTTGCTGTGTTCCAGGGGCTTCTAAAAGTGCTTGCTGGGATCGATACAAATTTTACTGTTACATCAAAGGCATCAGATGAGGATGGTGACTTTGCCGAGCTTTACGTGTTTAAATGGACATCACTTCTCATCCCTCCTACAACGGTGCTTATTTTGAATTTGGTAGGGATTGTGGCTGGGGTGTCCTATGCCATAAACAGTGGTTACCAGTCTTGGGGTCCACTATTTGGCAAGCTGTTCTTCGCTATCTGGGTCATTGCTCATCTATACCCATTCTTGAAGGGTCTCTTGGGCAGGCAAAATCGTACCCCAACCATTGTTATTGTTTGGTCCGTTCTTCTTGCTTCAATATTCTCCTTGCTGTGGGTGAGGATTGATCCCTTCACCTCTGACTCCAACAAATTAACCAATGGTCAATGTGGTATCAACTGTTAGTTCTCTTGTAAGATTCATTTTCTGTTGTTATTCCCTTTTGCTTGGAGATACACAAGGTTGCTGTCGTGTATATAGCAAGAATTTTCAGCCTATCAAAGTTGTCTGGAGGATTGAACCCCTGAAATAGACGGGACATACCCTTCTCTGTTTCTATTATTTATATTTATTTATCTAGATGTTCCTTACAAGAATAATCAGTCATGTTGAGGTGTATGTTATATTTTTTCCCACTGAATATAAATTTGTTTATGCGAATATTTAATGAAAGCCAACAAGGTCCTTTGTTGTTTTGTTCTTTAACATGTCCTCTTATCTGTTAATTGTTCTCTATCTACAGACTGCACTACTAGGACGGGTAAAGAACCCAACATTTCCTCAATTTAGAAATCAGTGACAATTATTGAGTAGACACAATTGTTTCACAATTAAGCTAGATTATATATATATATATGTACGTTGTGTGCACACCTAAATAATTTTTCAACAGTATCTTTAGAACAGAGTAGTTTAAAAAACAATAATTTTTTATATTAAAGATTACGATAAATAATTAAGTTATATTTTAATAAATAAAAAATTCGTTTAATTTTGTAATAAAAACTGGTCATTGTTAACTGTAGCTGAAATTTTTAAGAATAATGGCCTGACGTTATTATATCATGAATACTGGGATCAATGCCTCCGTTGTTGCCATGAGACCAGGATAGCAACCTGTTCTGAAAACCAAGGTAAATGTCCTCTTTAAAATGTTTTAACCTTTGTTTTAGGCCTTTAGTCTACATAACAGCAATTATCCTGGTTAGGTTTTAAAAAATTGCTGGAGAATTCACAAAAGAGTTGGTGAATACAATTACTGAAGATAACTAGGAATATAAAATTGCCTAGGAAATCACAAGTTTTAGGCAATTAGTCTACATAAAAGCAACGTGTATTGTGAAGATAGTGCAAAAGAGAGGTGAAGAAGTTCAATTCTATTCAACAACATGCAAAATCTAAAATGTACGAGACAAAGGAAAAGATAGAGCCAACAAGTAAAAAGATTAAATTATCCTTATAATAAGTGAAATAACAAAAATACATAATCATTTAACGTGTTTAATCACTTACCATTGCTTGCTGCTGGGAACTTTCCCGTGTATCAAATTACATAAATAAATAAAATTGCATGAGTCAATTTTGTTGGAAATTTAACTGCCAACAGTGAGATTCTGTTATACTTTTCCCCCACCGATGCTAGCAAAATATTAGAATTCAGAGATTGGCTTCAGAAAAGGGAAAGAAAATGTTGCATAAGAAGTAAAAGTTGGGAATGTCGCAGCATTAGAAAATGAACACACATTTTAATAGGCCAATAATCAGTGATCTGTATTCCGTTAATTTGACAAGAATAGGATTACAACAATAGTTGATTTTGACCGTGAAGATGAGCAGTTAAGCCAAGAGACAAAACGAAAATGCCTAACATATAAAAAGGACAAAACTAATATTCCATTCTCAATTGCTTATAAATGCGATTTGCGGTAAAAAGAATTCAGTAATATAAGAGAAATCCAAAATAAGTTATTCGATTATGCATAAACAGAGTATGCAGTTCTGCTTCTTGACCTCAATGGAAACAAAGTCTTTTCTTCTTTGACTCGTCCTAATCCTCCTCATCGTTTTCTAGCAATATCCTCTTGCATGCTTCGTAGCACATGAAAGAGATTCCAGCAGCTGGTACCAACTTCACGCAACTAGGTGCCAGCCCTCTATATAAACCATGGATCCCTTCTTGTTCAAATATGCATGCAAGGGCATGAAACACATCCTTGTAAACCTGCCTTCCACTGAGAGCTCCAAGTTGCATCTGCTTGCGAGCCACCTCAAGTGGAAAAGTTGCACTACTTGAAAAAGCACCAGCTGCCGAACCAATCAAAAGGGTTTCAATGTTGCCGACCTTCTTCTGTTTAGAAAATTTCTGGTACGCTTTCCTTAAAGTGTCGTAGGCATAGTAATTGGTAGCAGCATATGGAACAACTCCAATAAGACTAGCTGCGAGGCCTCTATAAAGTTGAGCAGGACCCTCTTCTCGAATTATTTTCACGAATGCATGAAGCAGACCATGATAAACATCGCTCTGCAAAATCATTGATCAAGTTTTAGTTTTCCCTTTTATTTTGGATAGGATTCTGAAAATCTAAAACATAAATGTGGGAAAGTAAACATTTTTGTATTTTGTTATGTACATACCTGGACAGTTAGTCGAGTCTTGACTAATTCAAGAGGATATGTACATATAGTTGAACTGACTCCAGCACAGGCACCTGCAATCAATGATGCAGGAATTGGAAATTTGGACTGCTCCCCAGGCTTTGGGGATAGGTTCTTGTTTACTGTATCAAAAGCAAATAGCTGCAGAAACAGGTGAAAATATATTGAGATACATAAAAACCACCATGTCGATTTGGTCTCTAATAGATTTTTAATGCCTTTTACATTTAGAAGCATGATTTTCCACCAAAATATTAACAAGCACAGAAGGATTTTTTTCCTATGCAAAATCTGATAGTATCAATGACAGTTTCTAGTACATGAAAAATTGGATCAGAGAAGGAAATGTAAAGCAAATAGGTGTAAAATTTCTATAGCATGGAATTTAAAAATATGATTTTATGCTACTCTAGAATACTCCTTCAATGAAAAAAGGGTTTTTGCATGATGTATGCAGATTATTATTAAATCCCTAAATCAGATAAAGGAAGCTTATCATGCTTGTTTCTGATAAGAACCTTGAGAGAACCACACCACAAAAGCTACCTATTGTAGTTGTAGAGCCCAAGGCCTTATAAACCCCACACTAGAATCCCATACTTCCAATGTGGGACTCCAAGTCCCATACCTTGGAATTGGATTCTAACATCTCACCATGCTCCGCAGCCCCGGCGCCCACGCGGGCTGGCTGTGCATTAGCCCTTTGACTAGTCCCGGGCGAACACTGCAATGCCGGCGTCATCACCCGCACCACTCGTTTGCAACTGGGAGTCATGGTGGAAGGCTCTGATACCAATTGATAAGAACTTTGAGAGAACCACACCACAAATTTAGCTATTGTAGTTGGAGAGCCCAAGGCCTTATAAACCCCACACTAGAATCTCATACTTCCAATGTAGGACTCCAAATTCCATACCTTGTAATTAGATCCTAACAGTTTCACTGGGAGCATAATCGTTTGCCTTGGAAGAAAATATTCACTGAAGACACTAATAACTGTTACTTAAAACCATGGTCATCAAAAGCCATACTAATTGGCACCCATAGAACTATTAAACATATCCAGATTCATGCCCATAAACGAAGACATAGAGACACCTATTTGAAATCATGAGTGTGTTTGGAGTGTTAAAAATAGGAAATGATTTTGTCTATAATCCCATGGATTTCATTTTTTCCCTTCTAATTTGGTAGCAGTAGGTGGGAATTAATTTGATTTTATATTCAATTGTATAGATTGAACATTTAATTCTTCCCAAGTAGCCAATAATAAAATGAAATCAAATCAACTCCCTCTTCAATGAAGTCCAAACATAAGATTGGATTTCTAATCAACTCAAATCCCAATTTTTATAAAGGATTCCAAAACATAGAATTTGATTCCTAAACCAAATCAAATCATATCTTATTTTCAAACATTCAAAATACAGTGTATGGGAATCAAAGTCATTTCACTCATTTGATTACAAGGGTTTGTCTGACTTACTAAAAATTGAATTCACAAGTTTACCGCAGAACATTGTGAAAATTAAACTAAAACATACTCGCAATTTGATTTACCTGAAGGGCCATATATATATATATGACCCCCACCTACAACACAAGAAAATAAGAGCAAGGCACTATCATATCAAAGCTCTTTAGCAACATAAATCAAATCAAATTAAGCCATAAAACTGTTACAGGATTAAAAGGGTAAGGCAAATATAAACCATCCAAATAAAACTTAAAAGTAATTGAATTCTGAGAGCAATGAACCAAAGTATTTGTCATGAAGATTACTCCAGAGAAAGAAACATGGCCAAATGGTATATAAAATATGAAAAAGCACATCTAAAGTGAACTTGTCTGTAGTAAAGTTCACAAGGGTGTATTTACCCTTGATTTAATTTAAAGTAAATTATTATCTCAACTCACTAAAATCAAGGTGAATCTACCATACTTGAGTACTTTACACACATTGCCACTTTAGAAGTTTAGAGTAGCCTTTTTCAGAAAAGACTACGTACCCCATTGTCCAAAGACTTCTCGCTATGCGAAGGTAAGGAGGAGGGATATTGTACGCAGCCTTACCTTTGCATATGCAAAGAGGCTGTTTCCAGATTCGAACTCATGACCAACAAGTTACCAAGGCACAACTTTACCGTTGTGCCAGGGGTTGCCCTCTTTTTTCAGAAAAGACAATATATAAGAAAATTATTAAAGACAAGCAAAAATATTGGAGCAAACAGTTGAAGGCGGACACTATCATGAAAATAAATGGTTGCACATAGTTTCAATCAGTAGATCTCTCGATGAAAACATTAAAAAGTGGTCTAGCGCACGAGACTCCCAACATAAGAGGAGAGGTTGTTTCTGCGAAAAGAACCAACTGCACCTGAATTAGAAAACATTACAACAGAAGAGAAAAGGGTTTAAGGGATAAATTGATATAAACTACCAATTAAGATTGTTGTATACTTGTATTTCTGTTCAATCATGACCTTTACAATTATATATCATAGCTAATCAGCAAATACTTAATACTCACTCAATTTCTCTCTCCATATAAAAATGATGCATTAAATTGATTTTTTTGGGCACGTAAAAGGAGACCCAGAAAATGAAACAATTTTGATTTGGGCACATGAAAGGGTTTAAAAGACCTAGAAAATTGAACAGAGACTAATGTAGGAAAATTGGAAAAGCTACTCCCCCCAACGAAGTCATCAAGCAGAATCAGACAATCCCTTTGGAGGAGCTTCAATGAGTTGATAACAAGAAACGTACCCTTGAGTGAGAGAACTGAGCTAGCCAATCTGAAGCTCTTTTCTTCTCTAACAGTATGACAAAGCTCCAGGCACCATAGCTGCCTGAAGATGTTGTGAATGGCTCTAGAAGAGAATCACAAGGGTGATCATATTACACCTATGCTCAATCATCTCTAAATCTACATGAGACTCCAGCAAAACCGGCTTAAATCCACAATTCCATCCTGGCTCCAATCCAGAACATATAACCCAAAGCTTTGGTGAATTAAATTCGTTTTAGCACTTGTAAAAGTTCACTGTAACTCCTTTTATCATCTGTACAAAACAAAAATTATCTAATTCACTAATTCCTTGGAACTCTTTATACAACCTTAAAAAACAAAAAATTATAGATTCAAGATCTTGCAAACACTCTTTTTTACATAGAAAACACGAATAGCCCTCGGCCCTCCTTAAACAAACACTTGCAATACAATAGTTGAAAATCTAATCCATGCTATAAAGAAATCCACAAACCAAGAACAAAGTAAATAAAATAAACAAACCCCCACTCTTGGCATCAAAATCACTGATCAAATAACAGAATAGATTTATAAATTATAATTGCAGAATAAATATACCAAAATGATATCAATCAAGTAACCCGAGGGGGTAAAAAAAATCAAGCATAGTATTAAAAATCATATACGGATAGGGATAAATGATAAAAGAGACTGCAGAAGCGTGTATACATTACCTCAATGGCCTTGCTAGGCGCAACCCGAATGACATTAACAAAATTACCCCTAAACAATCCCTTCCAGCCATCAGTTTTCATAATATTGTTGAACACCTCAGTGGTGGAATGGCCACTACTCCCCACCATCAAGAGAGTCCTTATAGTCTCCAAAGGCGCCACGGCGGTCCGAGACACGGCCCCGGCAACTGCCCCACTAAACAACCTCCTCAATGAAGGGTTCCTGATCTTAAGCTTGAGTGAAACACCTCCACCTTTTTTATTCTTCTTCCCCTTAACTCCTTCCTCAACAGCCTCTTCCTTCCCCTGAGGTTGAACATGCTTGAGGAACAATTCGTTTAAGGGAAGTTTCATGCCATCATTGTCACGCGAATCAGAAGGGTCGTTAGGTTGCACGCCAACCCCCATTCCCATTTGACTAACACTGGCAAACAAACCTCCGAATTGATGGTAGCCATCTTTGGATTCAAACCCCAAATTGCTGACAGAGAAAAAAACATCTCTTTTCTCATCAAACAGTTGGATTCCCCTTCTGCCCATCAACCACACAAGGTTTGTGAATTGTGATATGTGATAAAGATTGCTTTTTTAGTTCTGGGTAGGGCTCAATGATGATGACTGTCCCTCACAGTCATGGTTTCAGGGAGAATGTGAATTCGTCATTCTAAGACAGAATCGAAGGAATAAGGTTGTAAAGAAAAGTGGGTAAACGAATGAAGATGTTATTATTGTGTGAACTGTGTCCCTTCTTCTCTGCTTGAATCGGAATATCGTAATTTAAATTCGTTTTTTGTTCAGTGCAGCTGTCTCTTGGTTGGTTCAGAAGTTAGGCGTCCTTGCTCTTTTTTTAATGTTGCGTTACTATGCGGCGGCGAATCCTAAACCTTAATTTTCGTATATTTATACCTTATAGAAAGAGATATATGCATGAATCAAAATAATAAAAAATGATATGCAAGTATTCTGAAATAGTCAAATATATTAATTTTCTTTATAAACGACATGCATTTTTTATGATAAATAATCTTTACTCAAATCAAGTAGAATCAAATTTATTAAATGTATTTTAATTTATTGAAATGACATAACTTTGTTTCTTAATTTTTTAACAAAAAATATTAATGATTATGTAATATAATAAATTTTAATTAAGAGAAATGCTGATGACAATACTTCTTTAACCATTTTTATAATATTTTTTATTACTAATAAACATTTATTAAAAATCATAACTTTTTATAAATTTTACTTTATGTTTAATAAATTGCACTCATAATTTTGTAATTTACAAAAAAAAATTGACGAATAGCATAGAATGTATTAAAAAACATGTTAATATGTTATTAATTTCTTCTTTAACTAATGGAAAGAAGATATCTTAAAAAGGAATATATTAGAAAAAAGAGAAATGCTATAAACATTTTTTGGTACATTTTTAGAAGAAATATAGGAAACAGTGTGTAAGTTATTATTTAATTAATAAAAAATGTATAAAAAATTAATAAAAGTACGTTGTCATGACTCCTAGCCTCGTCGTAAAAAAATTCAATAATAAAAAAGAAAACTCAAATTTCATGAAAGAGAATGTATTTTGACGTCGTTTGACTTGTTTTATTCTTTCTCCTATCGGTGATATCTGCATTTTTTGCCCCGTCCGGAGTTGCCACATAACAGTGTCCACAGTTAAAAGAAGCTAAAAATATATATGATTCTGTAATGATATTTTTAATATTTTTATATGTTACTATTTCCGGTAAATTAATATTTAATTCATAATGATCAATAAAAATAGTTGAAATAATTAAATTTAATTAATAATATCATAAATTTTAAAATTTTCTAAAAACTTATCTGTAACATTAAATGATTTAAGTGATAATTATTATTAAAAGATAATTTTTTAACTAATGAATATATTTTATAGTACCTCTAAATATTTTTTTTCTGAATTTGTACCGCTAAATGGTACCAAATAGTCCATACACGAAATAGTACAAAATATAGGTGTCTTTTTTTATTGGTTAAAGATTAAATGAAAAGAAAAAATAATAAATTAACAAAAATCAAGGAACAGTTGTTGATTTAAACCTTCGTACATTTCATGTGAGATAACATTCATACTATTCAACAATTTCCTATATTTTATTTTTAAATAACCTAATAAATACATCTACTTCCATGAGAAATGAATATATTAATAGACTTCGTAATTAAGAGAAAAACAAATTTAGCGATTAATACACTTAAAAATAGTTCCATTAGTAGTTTTAATTTCTCTCAAATAATCAATAAAATAAATTGTTATTTTGAATATGTTGTTGTGTGTGCTCTCTCCTCCTCTACTTTTTTGTTGAGAAAGGAAAATAAAATAAACTACACAACGTGGGCTAAAATCTTGCCCAAAAATATCTAAACAAGAAAATCTTGCCCATTAAATATAACAAATATATAAGTTCGTTTTGTTTGTTTTTGTTTAGTAATTAGTGCTGCTGCCTCTTGGCGGGCTGAGAAGTTAGGTACTTTGCTCTGCCACCGAATACTAAACCTCGATTTAGTATATAATATATACCAAGAGAAGGAATTCACTTTAAGAGCAATTATTTTATAATTTCCTTCTTATCTTCATCATTCATTTAATGATTATCTCAAGAAAATAAATAATAAAAATAAAAAATAATTCTAAAATAATTACTTTTAGAGTAAGTCAATCTTTCTTCATTAATCAGTGTTCATATTTTCTAAACAGTTTTAACCTCAATTAATATTTTTTATAACAATTGTCCCACTACTTTTTTAGTTAGTTACTTTTTTCTCTCTCTCTTTTTTAATTCTAAACTTTATTTTTGAAAGGTTTAGTTCTAAACTTTTCTTCCTTCTTTTATCTTATTTTTATTTGAAATAGAACGTCTCTCTTCCCCTAATTTACATAAAAGAGATATGTCAATAATATACTCTCAAATATTCAAATAAAAATATATCATTGAATATATTCTTCTAAATATATATTAAATATTACTAAAATTTATTAAAAATTATAAAATTTTATGAGTCTCATTTTTTGTTTAATAAACTCTACTTATAATTTTGTAATAAAATAGATTTTAACTTAAAAAATGTTAACAACGTATTATTTAGTATACTTTGGTAACACTATTTATGATTGGTAGAAATTAAAGTTTTGTGGATTTTGCTTCAAATTTAATGAGTCACACACAATTTTATAATTTCTAACAAATTTTGACCATAAATAAAATAAAAGTATGAGAAAATTTTTGTCAAAGAGTGTGTTATTATGATTTTTCTTTAATTAATACAGTACCAAAAGAATGTGCTAAAAAAATATTGAAGTCTAAAGAGTGTTACTAATCTTCTTTCTTTAATTGTATGATAAAAAAATATTCTTCTATAATTAATGGTAAAAATACGTCGTTTCTCACAAGAATAATTTAAAAAATGTGATAAATGTGTGGCAATGGCAACTCTTATCAAAATTCAATAAAAATCTCAATTTGATGAAAGAGATTGGAGTTTTACGATGTTTGACTCCTTTTCTTGTTATTCTTTCTCGCATCAGTGACCTTCGCATTTATTGTTTTATAATTTATACTATTCTTTTTTTTAGTTATTGTTTATTCTTTTTTATTCTTGACTTACTATTATTTTTTGTCAGATAATTTTTTTGAGTCAGGTAAAATGACCGTGAGCACCAAAACTCCCTCCCTAAATATATTTTCATTTTAATTTTCTATACTGTTATATTCTTTAAAATAACATTTGTATTTTATTTTATTTTATTTTATTTATATTTATTAAAATTCTTATTGTTGGTATTACATTAAAAAATAAACTAAATTATAATTTTAGTCTCTTTTTAATTCTTGATCAAAACTAATAATATGATACAAAACATTTTTTTTATAAGCTAAAGTTTACTGATTTTGAAAAGAGTACAAGACCCTCTCAAAAGAAAAAAGAGTATAAGACACTTTTTTTTTTAAGTCATAAGGTATATATATTTATATATGAACTAACAAAGGGTTCACTGATCTATACATGTAGTAAAATGGATCAGGATATACATCATAGGCTAAGACTAAAGTTAACCATATGAGCAGAAACTTTACACAAAAAATCATCTACCCATAATGCATGAAATAGGGTTCACGCATCAAGATTCGAAAAATATCCCGGTTGAGCAGCGAACCGGTATAAAAACCAATGCCACGACACCACCTGAATATCCAGAGTCTTGTCCCTGAAAACAATCTAGTTTCTAGATATCCAGATGCACCTGAATACGAATATAAGACACATGCCCATGTTACAGCCCAATTGTAATGTCCCCACCCTCTTTTTTCTTTTCTGTTTTTTTTTTTTTTTTTTTTTTTTACGTTCCCAGCCTCTACATATGCTAATCTTTGAAATGAAAACTGCCGATGCCTACATTGCATTATGAAGGCCCAATAAATGACCCAACTAAACCAATAAAATTTTAGATAAATGCTATATCCACTCCCATTCTCTATTTTAATTTAATTATAACTTAAATGACCTTTTTTATTTCAATTTTTTTTCCTCTCACGCTTTTAATGTACTATCAACTTTAATATGACATTAAGTATTTATTCAAGCAACTTTAACATTAAAGTAAAATTTTGTGTAAAGTTCTTAAACTTATGTGGTATTGTAGACTCACAAATTAAAAATATACAATTCATTCATTTAAGTAATTATGCATTGTAGATGAAGTTAAAGATTTTCTTTGGAGATACTCTTTTAGGCTTCTTTTTTTTTAATTTATTAGAGCTTTAATCTCCTTCACTAAAGTACAAAAAATAAAAATCACAATAAAAATTCACAAAATAAGCACAGATAATATATTTTATTGTAATATTCTAAAATTAATTTATGAGAACAAAATGAGATGAAAATTTAAAATAAGTGGCTTAAAATCTCTTAAAAATAATAGGAAGAGTAGTCCAAAAGATTATCGGTGTGCATATAGTAAATTACACAATTATTAAAAAGGAAAAAATACTCCTTACCTAGGAAGAATGAAATACTTTTCTTTTTAATCAACCATCATAGTCTTCCACTTATCAGTTCTAGTTCTTCAAAGTCCATCGTAGTTATTGGTGTTAGTTAAGGATTTCCTTTAGTGGATAACTGAAAATTATTATTTATAAACTAAGAAATCATTGAAGTAAAGTAAAAGTATGTATAGAAAAACTAGGTTGAAAAATTAATTGGAAGATGATATTTGAAATGTGAAAAATTAGTATATTAAATTGAAACTATTTGATAAAATTAACTGTTTAAGTAGTTTGAAAAATATAAAATGACATAAAAATAATAAAATCATGATTTATTTAATAAAAATAATAAGAAAATTTGATAAATATATTAAAAATAAAAAGGGAAAATATATAAAAGCTAGAATCTAACATTTTAAGGTAATGTTTAAAAAATATTAAAAACTACTAAAAAAGTATTTACCAATCAGTCAAATAAATTTTTCAACTAATAAAAAAAGTTAAAAACTAACTCAAATATTTTGCCAAACAGTATAAGAGTTCCACAAAGTTTTTTTTTATACATATGATTCAAATTATAAGTAACATTTTTTTTAATAAAATCATGAGATTAACATATTTTAGAAATCTAACTTAACTTTTTTATTTAACTCTCCCTAACTATCTCAGTTGTGTATGATTATTAAGGATAAATTTCTTTCTAGTAAAATTTAAAGTGATTTTGTTTGTATAACTTGAACTCCATATCAGTAATATGATAGAACAGCACTTAATTTATCAGCCAATCGATACGATCAGTGGAAAGAGATTGCCTTTTCTGGTCTGTTCTAATAATAAAGGATTGATTTTAAAAAAAAAACTAATATTTTTTTATTCATAAAATTAAAGACGGTAATAAAATTTTACAACACTCATTCATTATGTTCAACCAATTAAATTAAATGCATTTAGTTGAAAAACTAATAAATTATACAGACGTATAGGTATGCACAAGCTGTTTCTTATTTGTCAAAGAATTTGTTGCAAGGTGACGCTCATCATTCAATTCCACCTAATAAGACACGAATATGACGAATTTATCATAATATATTTAACCCATGCATAATATCATCATGAAAAATAGATACAAATTTTTGACTGCTACTTAATATATATTACGGTTAGAAATTAATAATTCTGATGCTATAGGCATGGGAAAGCTGTGGCGAAAACATCATCGTTGACGCAAAGTTGTTGCCAAAAATGATGATCTAATCGTTAAAGTGATTAGTTAATTAGCTAAACAAGTTCCTATATATTTCCGATTAATATTAATATTAGGTGCTACAGTCCATAGAATTGAATGTAAACTACCATCAAGAGACAGTGGAGTTCATGCACAAAAAGGACTTTGCCTTCTCATATTCCATTAAGACCTAGGTCTGCCGTTCTTTTTAATTAACACTAATCCATTAAGATATAGTGCCTTTTATAAATTGAATTAGACTTTATATTTAATAGACATAAATAATACGATAAAAAAGGTATAAATATTTTATAAGAATCAAGAATGTATAGAAAATAAGTGAATTATAAAAGAATGTTCAATTATCTATAAAAAAGAAGAGAGAATGCTCAATAGATTCTAATGAAAGATATATATGCATGAAGTGAAGTAGACAATATTAACTCGAAGCAAAATGCATGTCTGACAATAATAAATGATATCAATAATAATAAAATTAAGGTTTAATAGATTAGCAGATTATTGAATTATTTGAGAATTTTTAATTAGGTTTCTAAACTAAAAAATTATAATTGAGTCCTTGAACTTCTACGGTTTTCATAATTGGATTCCTCAAATTAGTAAAACCGTCACAAATTGTTATTTTCCTAACAGATTCCAACAGTCATATACTAACTCTGATTACCAAAATTGTAGAAAATCAAGCACTCAATTATATAGATTTTTAGTTTAGGAACCTAATTAAAGTTTTTAAAAAGCTGAGAGACTTAATTACTAATTTGTTAAATTTAAAATTAAAATACAAAATATATTACTTTTTAAGTTAAAAAAAAAAACACACAAATGAGTCTGAGATATGTAAAAATTAATATTGCTAATATTTATTGGACATAATTATAAAACTTAAGAACAAAAACACAATTGGTTAAACATGTTATAGAACAAAAGATAAAAAATATATAAAAAAGAAATATTGCATTAGAACAAAATATTTAAAATAAATGTTAATTTTTTTATTATACTATTTAAAATATTGCACAATATCAAATTATGATAACATATTTCAAATTAAAATATAAATATTGTTATTTATATAATAGTATTTAAAATATTAAAACAGTCAATGTCACACATTAAGTGTGAAAGATTCAATATTTGAAAACTTTTCAATGATTGAAATTCACTAGCATTAAACAATTTAATATTAAAAATAGAATACAATAATTACAACAATGAAAACTTTTCAATAACCATTGACCAATAAATTATAGATTATGACAAAGCTTTTCATTTAAAAAACACATAAAATAATTGTTAGAAAATATGATGCATTTTAATTACAATAATAAAGACTTTCCAATTATAGATTATTTCAAATATTAAAATAGTAAATGTCACAATTTTAGATTACAAAAAATTCTTTTAACAAGTTGTTGGATTAAGGGATCTTGGACTCGATCTCCTTAAGAAAAATCTCAAATTCGAAGTGGATGAAAAAAACTTGATTGGAAGGAGAGACCACGTTAAAGGTGATTAGTCAATTTTTTCTATCAAGATTAATCATGAATAAAACTGATGGATATTCCACACTAATACCATGGTATAAAAAAAATTAGAAAAAAGTTTTCAAACAATATTTTATTTTAACAATAAAAATATTTATTTATTTTTATCTGATAAGCATGCATTACAATTCAAGTATATATTAAATGTTCTAGTAATTAATATAATTTATTAAATAAATAAAATAATTAAAAATTAATTGTCTTAAGTACAAAAATTACGTCAAAAACCTTCCTTTCTTTATTTTATTATATATAAGATATGGAAATGGAAATTTGAAATTGGCTTTCAAAGCTTTTAGGGCGTCACACTCTAATTTGTCATTAAAAATTTAGCTGCGGACATTATCATTGATTCACGCTACTCTACGAGAGCACGAACAGGATGATACAAGAAATTGGCCGGATGCACACGTGTACGTATTTTGAAGCATCGCATTCACATAGAATCGGCTCATTTGTTATTTTTAATGTGTCTTATCGTGATGCTGTGGGAATGAGTAGTTTACCACTAGGCAGAGTCAAATGGGATGTGCTACGAACATGAGGGAAAACTCTCAGCCATAAAATCCCATAAAGCTCATCTAGAACTCTTAATTATTTGAACCATGAATGTGTCATATGATTTGTTATGATATTCCTATTTCATTTTTTTAATGCTATAATATCATTGTGATAAATATGAAATATAGCTTGACACAGTAAGATATCATGATGGTTATAAATTGAGAGCTAGCGCGCGGGATGTACCATTAAGCAAAATTAATCCTAGCTTAGCTTGGGCAATCTTGTCCTGATTACCAAATCATCAATTCATCATGAAGCTCTTCCTCTTTGTAATATTTTCTAGCCTATTGCTCAAACAACTGAGCCTTGTTGTTGGAGACGTTGGAACTGCTGCTTCTTATGGACCACCATACATACGTGAGTCAACAATAATTTTCATTTTAATTCTCTCACCATTCTAGATTTTTTTCTTTTTCCCCATAAAATTAGTGCGGATTAATATCTATTGATTATGAGTCAATTTCTAATTTGTCAGAAAATTTCACTGATTATCTTTAGTTATTTTTTTTCTTCTAATAATGTTCTTCTATATTTTAAGAGGTCAAATTCAATAACATTATAATCAACAACTTGTTAATTTCTCTCCAATCTAGAATCTAGATGCTCTATAATCGAGTAATATAAATATAAATTGCATGTATGCATGCGTCGGAAAGTACAATAGCTATAGTGGAAAAATACGACGCAAAATTATTTGAATCAAATGTTTAATTAATTTCTTCTAATTGGTTGTTCATGTTCTGGCAGCTACTGCTTGTGATGGGAATAGGCCAGGGCAGTTTCCTCCTGGAAATCTATTTGTTGCAGTGAATGAAGGGTTATGGGATAACGGGGCAGCGTGTGGAAGGAGATACAGAATAAGGTGTGTGAGTGGAAACAATAGGCCATGCAAAGGTGGTAGCATCGATGTTAAAGTGGTAGATTCCTGTTCAAGGTCTCCATGTCCCAACACCCTCCTCATGTCAAATGATGCATTTGCAGCTATTTCACGCTTCCCTCATGCTAAAATAAATATTGAATATATCCAGTAAGTTACCAAGTGTGTGTATTTCTTTTTCTTTTTTTTTTCACCAAGTAAAATTGACTTTTTGGCACCAATTTTCTACTCAGAATCTTCTTTTACTCAGAGTTCACCTTATCAAATTCACGCAATATTAAAAATGTCTCAAAAATTCTCATCTTATATATAATCTTCTTGATCCTCCAATGTCATCAATCCAAGTATGTAATCTTTTTAACTAAAGGTGTTGTTCATACAGGATATGACTTTCCAGTCAGACGCACAACCAGTGCACGTACACTACTCATAAACTGTCAAGGAATAAGCTGGTGATCTGTTGAAGAGAAGTGCAGAACAGAATGTGATGCAAAACAACATGTGGGAGTGCAGCGTGTTACAAATTTTATGTACTTGATTGAATATTCATTTTCATGACATTAAACTGTGGATGTTCAGTAGTAAGCAAGATTTTGCTTCTTGGAGCCAAAGCATCGATCTAATAAAACGCTATTTACCTTTCAATGATAAATTCTAGTAAGTACATCGATCAGTGATTCAGTGCCCATGTCACTGACAAACAATAAATTGAAACAGCATATCTAATGATTTATGAACACGATGGTCTTGTACATGCGCAACACGAATCTAAAACTAGAGAACCAAGCGTAATGAGTCCATCACTAACCTGAAGCTGGCTTTGTTCCCATGATTAATGAACATGATGTTCTTGTCTCTGGTACTAGTATACCATTTTTCTACTAGGCTTTATGTACTTAATCGGTGAACTAAGTAGTGCAGAAAGAATTCAAGAACAAGGAGGACAAGTGGACAACAGTGCTTTATGTATAGTTAAAACCACAAACAAGGCTTTATGTCATTGTTGAAATAAAATTAACAAGAATGTCACACATAAGATACAAATTACACCCATAAAATGAAAAAAAAAAAAGAAGACATGGAGAAAAAATTGATGTAGTACTAGCTAATTGTGGAAAAAATGATAAAAAGTTAGATAAGATGATCATTTGGACACATGTACAAAGAAGATCATGAGAAGTACTAATAAAAATAGTAGATTGTATGAGAGCTTCTTTGATTTCCTTTAGTTTGCACGTTAATTCAGCCTATATAGTCCTTTGTGTTGTCCGATTTTTAATAAAAATATCAATTGTTAGGATTTAAAGCACAAAAAGAGAGTCCAACCTAAGACTAATCCATTTGGTGGGAGAACCACATGACTTAATACCATATCAAATAATTTATTTTACTTAATGTAAATCTCCTAATAATTTACTTTATTTTGAGTCAATTGAGATGAAAATAAGAAAGAAATAAAGAGAAAAAATATGTATAAAGAGAAAGTGATAAATGTGATAGATATTGCATAGAAAGAAAAAAGAGTTCCTTAAAAAAAAAGATAAATGTCTAGGTTGAACTCTTCTCCGATATCATTCTTTCTTTAATTCATGATAATGTGTTTAAGTACCTTACAAATTTGCTTCCTTATGTATTTAATTAGTGAACTGAGTAGTGTAGAAAGAATTCAAGCGCAATGAAGTTTCCATATGTATGGAAAAGCAAATGATCTACCTAGATGAAGTTTTAACTGATATATGCATGCATGCCATATGTGTAGTTAAATTGATTAAGGGTTTATACAAATAATACAATGTTTCTGGGTTAAATCATGCCAATACTAACACGTTTTACAGAAAAGAAAAAAAATGTTTCTTGGCCACAATTTCAGAAATCCATTATCTTGTGCTAAGTGGATTGGCATGGGAACACATTGAATATTTTTACATTTCCTCAGCTCGACTTGGTTAATTTGTGTGTTCCAATATCATCACCAAATTTGATTCAGTCAGCTTTACGAGGTAACACTAACAGTTTTAAGATTAATCACGATGTACAATGGATTTTGATCATTAATTAATATACGATTAGTCAACCAAGATAAGTCTTAGACTTCTCCACTGAGGCAATCCCATTTTTGGCAAAGGTCTCGCCCAATTGTATGTAGTGTGAGTGGAAATTACATAATGGGTAGTCGCAGACTTCAGTTCAACAACCAGTATGGATACATCCACCACTAAGTTTTATATGTTGCAGGCATAAAAATTGTGCATATAAAGCACGCCAAATTAGCATGAGAGGAGAAAGTGGGGAAACTCATCACCCAAAAAGGGCATAGTCACATATTTGAGCAGCTTAGTGCAGTGTAGATACTTAGAATAACCGTATTCTGTAGTTAGTGACGAAGTGTTAATTTCCAAGTGGTGCAAGTAAGCACAATCGGATAAGCTCATTACCGTATAAAATTCAAGACCCATATATAATAATTTTCTAAAGTAATGACGGCAAAAAATAATTATGTTCGTAGCATAAGTATGAGGCATCAGGCAGGATCCAATTTGTTTTTATCCTCTTCTCTGCTAATGGTTTATGCACAATGATGTAAGATTCAATTTGCATGATCAAACCAATCCTCACGTTTACATACTGTTCATAAATAAGAAGACTGTAAAAACCTTATTTAGGGGGAAGTTAATCACCAACAATGCACAGCATAACTAGTAAATAGTTAAATATGTTAAACATGTTGCATCATTTTTTGTCATGTATATAAAAATAAAAAGACTTTGTTGTTGGATGAGATAAAAGCTCACTTTAAAGATCTCCATTTCAAAAAAATCAATCATTACATAAACCTATTGCACAAAGTTATATATATATATATATATATATATATATATATATGTATATATAAGAAAATAATTAATCAAACCTAATTAAAACTGTTTAAAACATCAATACTTTTTTTTAAAAAGCCAAAAGAAATAAAAATATATTAATAACTTCCAGAACTGGTACAAGACTCAATACTTTACCTTCATGAAAACAATTAATACTTAACAACACACACCAGAACAAAAATTGCGTTAACATCTGATGGTGAAATGTGATCCTGTTGAAAATAATGAAACTTGAAAATGAAACCAATTCATTGCAAACAGCGACAGAAGATGACCACCAGCTGTTTGGATATATTCCACTGTAGAAGCTTCAGAATCCAACTTGACAGCCCCCTGCTTCTTTATTCCATTCCGAAATCAGCACTTTGAAATTTTGATCCGAAAGGATCATGAAGTACCCTAATTGAGATCCAGTTGTAGAAAATTAGGACAACAGTTAGTAACCGCTGTCAAAGCTAGGTTACCTATTTTGATCGTAAGCAGCTGTTTGGCCAAAGAATGAAAAAAGGTATCCAGTAGTCCCCAATACTGGATAGGAATCAACAAATCCAGTTCTGGCGGTCATGATAAAATGTTCAATGGAGAACACAAGCCAAACACCCGTCTGGAATGTAGTCAACGGTTACTATCGCCGCCTCCATTCCGGACAATTTAGGGCTCAGATACAATCATGATTTGGGGCAATTAGCATGTAAATAGTAATGATCTTTTCTTTTGTTCCCTAATTTTGATACATTTTAAATTCAAATAAAATTTTATTTAATAAAAAAATCTTTTAAAAAACAAATGTTTAAGAAATTTTATATTTTATGTGATAAATCTATTAGAGAGTTTATGATTAAATAAAATTTAAATTTAAATTTAAAATATTTTAATTTTATTTCTGATAAACATTATTTGTTTTTTAATTTTTAAATATTTTTTAATTTGTAATAAAATTATTTTTTATTTATTTATTCTGACAATAGATCATAAGGTATAATATTTTGATTATTAATAATTATTTGTCATTATAGATCTATAGTTTATTATATATGTAGTGGACCAATGAAATTAGAAATTATATTTTTTTGCAATCATAATATTGTAATTTA
>PYAF01002670.1:1365354-1434079 GCA_007407185.1 Glycine tomentella | reverse complement strand
ATTGAGATTATGAAAATGTGATCCAAAAATAAATTAAC
Organism: Glycine tomentella; assembly: GCA_007407185.1. Lineage (NCBI taxonomy): Eukaryota > Viridiplantae > Streptophyta > Magnoliopsida > Fabales > Fabaceae > Glycine > Glycine tomentella. The sequence continues at coordinate 1,434,041 of PYAF01002670.1, read as the reverse complement.
CTAATTTAAAGTTGAATAATAATTAATTATTAAATAAAACTGATTAAAAAATAAATAATAAATACTTATATTAGCTATAAATAATAGATAGATTATTAAAATTAAAATCTTAACACAATAAATTAAATTATCAATTGTAACACAATGTTAATTTTTTTGGACTGATAGAAAACGGTTAAATTTAAACATTGCAATTAATTAATTATAGACAAAATCAATTAAAAATTATCAAATTAATCAATGAAAATGTTTTAATTTAGGCATAATGTTGCCAAGTTTGCTCCCTTATTCTTAAAATTTTCATTTAATTTAGTCCTCTACTAATATCTCTTTTACGCCAAATTGATCATTTTTTTTACACCAACAATGCCAATATTAGTTGCGTTAAATTAATAAAAGTATCAATTTAATTCAACAAAATTAAATATTTTATTAGTAATTTTTAATTAATAATTTATATTGTATAACTATGATTCTCATATGATGCACATATTTATCATTATAATTATGTAAAAGAATCTTTATAATTTATATATTATATTATATTTTGTTATAAAACTTCCAGTTTTGTTTAACATATATATATATATATATATATATATTTAATATTTAGCCTTGTTGACAATTCTACCAATTAACTATATCTTTAATATAAATATTTCTATCCTAATTGATTTTCTAAATACTCAATTAATAATTGACTTTAATTTTTTCAAATGAGACCCCTAATTTCAGGATTGTAAATTTTTCTCTTCATTTGTGACTCAAAATTCCGCAAATGACAACGACCATCGTATCATGAGAATTATTTTTGTCATTGCAATGAAAGGGAATTGATTTTGGTCCTTAAAAATTAATATATGTAGGTTAATTTGGGTATCATAATTATTTTGATTGAAATTAATTAATATACCCGTGCAAATATTTAAATAACCTGAGGAATTTTTTCCCTTCAAGTTTATAGTATCAAATTATATTATTTAATTAATTTATTTATTGATGTTAAATTTGAATTCAAATTATATTTTACATAATATAGTTATGGTAGATTTTACATATTTTATATTATCCCATGCAATACATGTTTTTACATAATTTTAAATACTTGTAGATTTTTTGTGTTTTTTCATGTAGATTTTTTATATTTTATATATTATAAAATATAAATATTTAATATAATTTTTTTTTACCATAGTTACCCCAAGTATTAAAAAAAATTATTACTATAGCAATAAATACAATTATTTAATTTTGCCTCCCAAAATAATCAAATAAAAAACTTTAAGCAATTAATGACTATTATTTGTTAATTTATTTCAATTAAACTAATTAATTATTCATAGTTACCTTAATTGTGTAAAAGTGAAACCATCACATTAGTCTTATTATTCAAATCAATATATATATATATAATTATTTTTCATTAAAATATATTATGCTTTGCTAATTACTTTGTTGCTAAATAAGAGCACAACATGAAGTTTCCATCTTGGACGAGGCTCACGTCCGGAAGGAATCTTTTTCAAGACGAAATATTAAGATTTTTGTATTGATAATCCAATCAAATATATTTTGTTTTAAAATTATTTATTTATTTTAGAATATTTTCTTTAAGGCAATCCTAATGTTTTTCGTTTTTCTCCGACTTTTAACCAAATCAAAAATAATTTACACGAATGATTGAAAACATTAAAACAAGAAACTGAAAAAAAAAAGTACAAAAGAGAAACTTGCACAAACGATAAAAGAAATCATTACAAAAGTAGTATGGAGAATGTGTTTCTAATATATAAAAATGACATTATAGACCGACATTCAAAGTCACTCTCCCAAAAGTCATTATGCATTGGGATTATATAATATATAGGATCCAAATCACATGTCAAACAAACAAAAAATTATCAAACTCATTACACATTATAGCATGATTTTGATACAGTCTTCACATGTTTTTCGTTATCTTGTTGAGGGTGTTAGAGAGGTGAGTGCCAACATAATTGAGATGTTTTTTCCTTTTCACGATTGCTCTAACCTTTTCTAAAAAAAATTACACTAGAGTACAACATTATAACCATACAATTAAAACCCCCCTTGTATGAGATCATTTCGCAAGACTTGCACACACACCTTTCCACTACACCAACCAATTTGGTGTAAATAATGCAACCATGTTTCACACAAAATCAAATGTACAGTTTTCCACTACAATTTATAGATGTTTCAAATGTAATTAATTATAATAATAGTAATTATTATTATACCATTAAATTATAATAATGGGAGACTGCCAAAATAATTGCAATCAAATTACATGTTGAAAACGTATTTTATTAATGACAATAAAAAATTATGTGAATTATATATGTTAATTATTATAAATCATTACAAACATATATGTTTTATAAATTAATTAATTAAATCATCATTAAATTAGTCTAATTAGTCTAACAATGAGTGATTCTAATTGGCATTAATTAACTATAGAATTTGTTTTAAAAAATTAATTATTATTATTATTATTTAAAATAACAATCAATATAATTATTATATTTCCATTATGATATCAGGAATGTAATCTGTAATATTTTTAAAATTTTTTGTAATTATAATTATAATTAATTTTTTGTAACTATCATTCCCTTTTATCGATTTTCTCGAACTCAAAAACGAATTTCAAGACTTAGTATTTCTTCCCATCATCATCACATCCAAACAGTTTGGGCCTATAACAATTACAAAAATTTCTAATTGACAGCAACAAGAAGATAATTGAACAATTTAAATTGTTGGATGGTGCTGGTCATATTGAGGACCTTTGTAGGATTTAGGTACTTTTTTTTATCTCTTTCTTTTTGCAAAAAAAAAGGTTGTGTAGAATCTATGAAGGAAGTGTATGCATCCCAATTATGTTGACACCCATACAAACACCAAAATAACTACAAAAGTTTCAGCAAAAAAAAAAAAAAATGTTAAATTTCAGTGTAAGAAGAGAAACAACCAATCAAATGCCGTTGTAATCTCTAAAAATGCCGCCACTACCAGCATGCCTGGGATTGCTCTTGGCTGAATCATCAGTATTGCACTTGATGGTATTGAGCACAGGAGGGAACCAATCAACCCGCTTAATCAACTGTGGGTTGGGGGTGGATGACCGAGAAGGATTTAAGGATGGAGAATTCTTCAACCGAATGCTTTAGCTTGGCTGTTGAAGAAGAACCTACTAGGTGGGTGGCAGTAGAGATGGAAATGATATTCTCATTGAACGAAGCAGCTCTATTAATATTAGGATTTACGTACTTGTTGGAAACACAACTTCTCAAATCGACAAAGTCTGCTTCCATGTGTATTATCAATATATGACAAAGATTTTTGTTTTTTAAAATTTTAAAAACTTGTTTAATAGACCAATGTTTTAAAAACAACTTATAAAAAAAATATCTTTTTCCTACTTTTAAAACCCAAAATTTGGAAACACTTAAAGCTTATTTTAGTTTTGCTTTTCAATTGTCTGAACCCACATACATGTCCCATCTACTCTATGTATTTACTACAATAGAATCCTCACCCTTTCTTCCATAACAAAATCCTTACCTCGCCCTGCATTCCGCACCCTCCTCACCCAATTTTCTTCTCGTGTAACCTCTCCTAACACACTGCCCCTAGTCAGAGATCATAGATGATGGCACCACATTCTTGAAATCTCCCTCCCTCTCTCTCTCTCTCTCTGTGATTACTCAACCTCCCAGTTCTTAATCCTTTGGTATACACAGCTTAGTCAAATCTTCGTAAACATAAAAATTGTAACTTTCAGCATTAGAATAACTGAAAACACCAACATTATCAACATATTTACAAGAGAAAAATAAAGGTAATAAACAAAGAAAGTGAGGAGATTGAAACATAGAGCCCATTTAAAAGGAAGATGGCTACTTACTAACCTTCACAAACACCGTGTAAGGAGAAAAGGCGCATAGGTTGTGACTTGTGAGGTTGACAAAGGGAAATGACAATTTTTGACTAGTAGTGTGTGATAAAGTAAATAGAGAATTTTCGGACGAAGAATGGTCTTAGTTCGTCTGATCAAGTGAAAAAATCGCTTGCAATAGAGAATTGATTTCATCACATTTAAACTTTATTTTGCAGCTGACTAGTCAAATTCTTTAACATATACTAACGCTAGGCGGAGAAATTTCAGTGGTAGGGTAATCACTACTTTATTATACGTTACTCTCAGCTCACATTATCAGAATGAGGTAATGGAAAAAGTATAACATACTCTCATGGAGCATAGTGCTATCATATATATTCAAAATTCAAAATGAATTAAGAAAAAGGAGACTATTCAAATCCATGATAATGTCCAAGTCTTAATCACCTTTGAATGTATTTAGGAGGGCCACTGAGTAGTATATAAAAACATAGCAATACCAACTAGTGATGCAAAATCCGAAACGGGACAAATCATCTTTAATAATTCTAATATTTATGCCGTCTTGTTAATTTTTCTTTTCTTCATTGAGCTTTCACATAGAGCCTGCCTGAGCAGCAAAAATGGAGAAACGGGACAAATCATCTTTAATAATTCTAATATTTATGCCGTCTTGTTAATTTTTCTTTTCTTCATTGAGCTTTCACATAGAGCCTGCCTGAGCAGCAAAAATGGAGAAACGGGACAAACTAATTAAAAATGCATGATGGTAGAGGCAATATTTTTTCTCGAGTAAAAGAAAGATGGACCATTTTAATTTTTAATGCAATGGAATTCGTCCTTATCAAAAAGGATAAAATTGAATATAGCTGGCAAGAAATGGCGACAGAATTTGTAGCATGAGCTAGAGAAAAAGAAGAGCAATAATGCAAACGAATTGGAGCCAAGAAGAACAAAAACTCGATGTTAAAGCAATGTGCAAGACAACAAGCAACGATCGATGGGCCTTAATGAGAGCAAAAACTGTTCAGATTAGTATAATTCATAGTGGTGAATTGGGTGTTCAAAAACGTTTTGGTCTCAGGTTTTTGACAAAGGAAAGTTACAAACTAATTGAAGCTACTTGAGTAAAAGAATAAGGAGGACAATGTTCACGGGTCAAAGTGTGTGAACGAGATCAAAGATTATAATAGCACATGTCTAAAATGTAAAGATATGAGAGCTAGGAGAAAGACAAGGAGAGTTTATTTTAGTCCACGAGTAGGATTAGCGGATAAAGTCAAAAAATCCACGAGTAGGTCCGTAGCAGTTATTACAAGCAAAATAGAACATGATTACAGAATCATTAGTAAAGAAGAGAAACAGAACCCAGAGAAGGAAATTTGTGCACACTTTTCTTACTCTCCCAAAATTCTGACCTCCTTTGGTTGTACTAGAGCAGGAGGGGGCCTTTCGATCTTGATATAGTAATAGCGGTCAAATATCTTGTGGTAATTATGGATACGAAAGCATGTGAAGGATTCTCAAGACTTTTGAGCATTTTTATTAGTAGATATCAAATTAAGATTTTAGATCATTTTTTGATAGATTAAGTGCTGTGTATAATTAAATATCTCTCAAGATCTCTTCCATATATTTTTTTAATAATAGATCTCATTTTGAAATATTAGATAACTTTTAATAAGTTTCATGTGCATTCAACTTTTAAATATTTATTAAATTAAATATAATTAATTAAATAATTAAATTTAATTAATAAAGCATGCAAGAAAAAATATATAAATATTAAAAAATGAGAAATTTTAAATAATTTTTATTTATGACTAAATGTTAAAGAAATAAAAAAATATATAAATTTGATAATAAAAAAAGTGCAAGACATTAATTCCAAAGAAAAATTAAATTTCATTATTTTTGTGATTGTAACGTTCCCAAATATGCTCCACCAAGTCTGCTTGAAGTTGTTGATTAATTCATCATGTATGCATAACGCGTCTTATTTGCAAGTGTGTAGCAAAGTCAGGAAGAGCATTACGAGATACTTCAACATTTGAAATGTCATTATCTACTTGATCATAATCAACATCAACATTACTACTAAATATATCTTGTTCGTCTTCAACAATCATGTTATGCAATATAATGCATGTCAACATTATATCCTTCATTGTATCCATGTTCCAGGCACGCGATGGACCATATATAATTGCGAATCGAGATTTGAACACACTAAATGCTCGTTCCACATCCTTTCTCACTACTTCTTGACATTTTGAAAATAATTTTCTTCTGGGACTTTCTGGCATTGGTATGGTCTTCACAAATGTGGCTTAATTAGAATAAATACCATATGCAAGATAGTACCCCATATTATATGGAGTTCCATTAATTGTAAAATGTACTGAAAAAGCTCGACCTTGCAAAACCTCATCAAACACAGACGATTGGTTTAACACATTAATGTCATTGTTTGAACATGCAACTCCAAAATATGCATGTTAAATCCACAAGTCTTATTAAACAACTACCTCAAGTATTATTATGAGTTTGCAATGATCACCTCTACGAAATTGACCCTGTCATGTAACAGGACAATTTTTTCACTCCAAATACATGCAATCAATAGAACCTAACATACCTAGAAACCCTCGTGCATCTCTAATTTGCAGTAGGCAGTTTATGTCATTATTGTTGGATCTTCTCAAGTACTCTTCAATCATTAAGTTTTTTTCCGCTCAACATCACTTTTTTCTCTTTACTTTTTTCTCTCTCCTCTCTTCACGCTTTCAGCTTCCAAAACCCACTTTTCTTCTTTTTATCTCCTCCCTCTCTCCTCTCTTCACACCACTTTTTCTTCTTCCTTCTCCGTCGCGGCCATCCACCTTCCCCTCCCCCTCCGCCGCAGCCAACCCCTTTCCCTTCCCCTCCACGTGCGCGACCCCCCCTTCCCCTCGTATGTTTTTTTTCATTGAGTTGTTTGTTTTTCTTCTTCATTTCTATTTATTGTGTTCTTACTTCATTCCAATTGATCGGTTGCCTTCCGCGTTTTATTGTTACTGTTATTAATAAATAATTTTTTTAAAATATATGTAGATCTACATTTCTTGTAGAAGAACTGGATCTCCAACATAAAGATCTTGATGAGTACTTTATTGTTGGATTTTAGAAATGTTAGATCTCCAGCTCAAAATCTACCCCCAAAATCCAACATTAAAGATACTCTAAGCATGTGTTTGCTTGCGCATTTTCTTACGCACGTCTACCTTTGATTTCATTTCAAAAACGTAAAAGCTATGTATGCCTTATTGCTTTAGAATGGATGCGTACAAGGTAGCATAGAAGGGAAACCAAGCACACGATTGTATGTACACGATTTCTATTGATAATTTTTTTTACGGAAATATACATTGATACATGCATACACCCAATTGATACATTTCATTTCTTCCCATCTCTCTTTATCCAAATTAAATATACTTGAGAGTCAGATTGACGATCACATTTCCATTAGGTCGGCATTCATTAAGTTGAAGCTAAAGTTATTTCTCTGATTACCAAAAACCATTAATTCCTTTTTCCTTGTTGAATACCAAACAGTGAACAACTGTTGGAAACGCAGTAGAGTCATGCTAAGCCTAACTTAGGCCAACCCAAATAAGAAATTGCGCTTTTCCTCTTTTGTTTATCTTGGCTCTGAAGTTCACAAATTAATGAAATTATGTCAACATCAAGCAGCATTGCATTAATCAAATATTTTATGCTTAATACGTAACTTGATAAAAAAATATTATACACACCTAGATTTTTATAATTCAGTTCACTTGCAGACCTATTTGTCGGTGACCCTCACGGTACATACAGAATCTTGTGGTGCACCAAACCTAACCAAAGCTAATGCCACCAACTTATAGTTGATCATGATCACTCACTTTTGAGATAATCACGCCCCTGACACTAGCAGCTCAGTGTTTGTAAATGAAATGGTGGAAGCATGCATGGGTAGTTGGATTCCAATGAAACGAATTCATTGAGGGGAAATGTGTTTTCTTTCCATATATGGTAATGCAGTGTTAATGGCTACCAACCGCTGTTTAGCAATTAAAATTCCCTCCTCTGGGATCATGAATGAGCAAAAGTGTTGGCAATTAGCAAAGCAAAGCAAGGGAAGGAATTTTTTAATAAATGGATCCGAGAGGTGAACTTCAGTTAAATAAAACAAGCGGTGCAACAGATAGAGTGTAAAAACAATCAGACAGGTGCAGCGCAAACTTGGGTAGATCACACTCCGTGCCGTTAAAGGCACAATAGTGTAAACAAAAGGTATCTTTAACAGTTGGAACACTATTCACTGAAGAAAAGTATGTAACCTTTTTCAGTTTGATGGACAAGGAAATATCGTGAACATACCCATTTCCCCATCTATTCTAAACAAGGACTGTAGAATTTTTGTCCTACTTGAGGAATTAGGCGGAAGGTGGGAAAAACAGCAAAGAGAGCGAAAGAAAGCCATCATCAACCAACATGGACGGAGTGCAACATCAGGCGTCCATTTCATAATCGTTAATTCAATTACGCGGTTTGAACTGGTTTTATAGTTTAAATCACACTCAACGTCTTGAATAATTGTTCAAAATTCAAAGACAGATTAATTAAATTTCTCTCTCTCAATAACCCAATGACAGAATTAGAATATATTCATACGGCCATGTTTCCACCGACAGTATATCTGACCTAGTCGCTGGCTTGGATGTGGGGCAAAAAAGATCACCCAGTAACGCTATCTATGAGCCTAGGATTATATACGGAACCATACATTGACCATAACTGCAAGAGATCAACAAGTCACAAAACCCTCAATCTAATTTAAAAACCAACGCAGAACGAACACTGAACAACCCGCACATCCGACTGAAACAGAGTAATTTGAAACATTAAGATCTCATCAGAACTAAACCATTGTCATCTGTTTATAGTTATTAGCGTTGAGTGAAGAGTGAAATTTGTCAGACAGCTTGGGTTATAAGATAAATCCCAAATTCACGTTACACAGAATTGAAATGTACTATGAATTAATAAGCATGTAAACTCCATAAATCGAGTTCCTACAATAGCATAACATAAAATTAAACCACCGAAAACGGGAATGAGAAAAAAAAAAATATATTAATGACAAAAGGATTCGAGACTCGCTCCAGTAACAGTGTAACACATGATTGTCCTCAAATCTCAAATCCAAATCTACTAATTTACTACCCACCGCAACCATTAGCAACGTGAAGAAGATCTATAAACTAAGGGGGGGAAAAAACATACCGAACCGGCAATTCGCCCAGAGAGGATGATGACATTTTCCATATTAGCCTCCAAATCCAAACCTCTTCTTCCTCGTTTTATTTATCCTCGTAGTACTGTCTCTTTTTCTTCTTTTTTTCCCTGTTGAATCCGTGTGAAAATAAAACAGGAAATGAAATAATTAATTGAAAAAAGGAATCAATTAATTCTGCTGGTCGTTCCTCTTGCTGTCATCTCTGTCCTCGAGCAACCTCCCTTCCTCCTCATCCGCCTGCGCGGTCTTCTTCTGCGCCTCCTTCGCCTTCAGCGCCTGCAACTTGGAGTGATTATAATACGCCACACCGAGAAACGCAAGCCCGTACCCGAACAAATTAATCGGCGTCACGGTGTCCTTAATAACCGACCAAGAGAACGCAATCAGCAACCAATCCTTCACAACCCCAGCCACATTCATGGTCAACGCAGACGTCTTCCCAACCAGAAGAAACACCGCGAGATTCAGCGCGAAGGCGCATAACGAATTCGTCCCGAAGATGACGAAATCGAAGTGAAAGCTGGAAGTGTCTCTCAAAACAGGATACTCAACAAAGATCCACGGGATAGAGAGAAAGACGAGACAGCAGGGAGCAACGTAGTAGAGGGAAGTGATTGGGTTAAGCGAGATCCCTTTGGAGGTGAGCAAGATTTGGATCATGACGAGACGCGTGGCCTCGAAGGCGACGGCGCCGAGCTGGAGGAGGACACCCCAGGCGTCGAAGCGGGCCTCGCCGTAGGCGGCGACGCCGACGCCGAGGGAGATGGAGAGCATGTTAAACATGGTGTCGTTTTTGTATGATTCTTTTCGGAGCATGACGCCGATGGAGTAGACGGCGACTGGCATGAGGGCTTTGAGCATCTGAATGAAGGAGACGGAGAGGTAGATGTAGGCGGAGTTGGAGAGCCAGAGGGAGAGGGAGTAGAGGGCGCCGATGGGGACGACGGAGGAGAGGTAGACTTGGCGGGACATGGAGACGGGTTCGACGACGCGGAGGACGCGAACGAGGAGGATGGCGAGGGTGGCGCAGAAGGACATGTGGATCATGGTGAGGGAGATGGGGAAGGGCCAGTTGTACATCTTCTTGTCCAGGATGTACTTGTTGTAGACGATGACGGTGAAGCTAAGAAAGATCCATATGGCCACGTAGGTGTAGGAGAGGACGATCTTCTTCATCACGCCGTCGCTCATAGATCCGCCTTTTCCCATTCTTACAGATGCTGAAGAGCAGGTCAAAGAGACAGAGAGAAGAGAACTCAAGAATCAAGATGCACTGCCTCAGCCACAGAACAGAAAACCACGTTTTCTCTTCACTCTTTTTATGCACTCAACCTATAACTAATTATTATTATTAAATAAAAAAAAAACTACTACACTTTCTCACTTTCCGTTTCGGATTTCAAAATAAAAAAAAAATGACTAAATTTGTCTTTTTGAAAATGTGAGGGATGATAAATTGATTATTCAAACATGAAAAATTCAAATAGTCTCTCAATGGTCAAATATGTCAAATTTTTAATGATATATTGAGTAAATCATAAGATGGTAGGGTACGTTTTGGTTAATTTAAATTTAAATTAATTTTTGTAATATGTATATATTTCCTCCCATCTTAAATATAAGAAAATTTTAATTAATTTTATCAAATTTAACATTATTTGACTAAAATACCTGTCGATCAAAATAAATATATTTTAAATATCCTTCATTTATTTGAAGAGTTAGTTTTAATGATTTTCTTTTATTTATGATATGATTAAGAATAAGTTGAAAAATACTTTTAATTAAAATTAATGTAATTAATTAAATTTTTAATTATAATATTATATATATTTATATTTATATGAGACCGAAAGGAATACATTGGTTGTGAAAATATAAAATGAAAAAACATGATGCGAATAAGAATTTATTTATTTCTAGTTATCCAGAAACATATGAATTCGGAATTTGTATTTTAGTTTGTTTTTAAAAGAAGGTACAAGTTTGATTTGTCAAGATAAGAAAAAGATAAAGATTATGGCAATCGTAAACCTAATATATGAATATAGAATTGTTGATATATAGAAATATGATAAATTTGGTTGTAGAATTTCATTCTAATAATGACATATGAAAGCAAATCATAAATCATAATTTTCTCAATAAGATGGTATTATTTAAAAATTGCTTACGTATTAGGGAAATAACAACCCAAGTATTAAATAAAAATAAATATATTTAATGTCATTAAATCTTTAAAAACTATATTTAATATTTTTGTTACCTAACAAATAGAGGAATTAATTGGAAGATGTTACAAGAAAAAATTAATTTAATTCCAGTTTAATTACTCGTTCAATTCTTAAAGTTATAATTTTTTTTTCTTTTATCAGTCTCTACACATACGAATTTAATCTCTTTTTATCTGTGCAGTTAGAACTAAGAAGGGTTAAAAATAATAAATGTGACAACTAAAAGGAGATGATTTTAAATATATAAATTTGAAAAAATGTATTTCCTCCGTTTTAAATTATATGATATTTTAGAAAAAAATAATTATTCAAAATAAAGTATAATTTTACAGAATCACTATTGTATTAAATATTTTTTTAGAACTATCCTTGATTAATACTTATTGGTAGTAATATATAGTAAGAATAAAAGAGTAATTCATTAGAAAAATAAAAGATATATTAAGAAATTACTTAATATTTTCTCTAAAATTTAATAAATTAATTTCATTCTTTAAAATCTTAAACGTCATGTAATATATGAAATATGGTTGAAGTATATAGGAAAAAATAGTTTTGGTGCAAAATGAAAGCTAAAGTCAATTCCAAAATCACAAACTAAGTCAACACGAAACTCAAATTTTGTAGGTTTCCGATGTGTTATTTTAATGGTAGGAAAACCCACTACAGCGACATTTGAAGTCGTTTATCGAGTGCGATTATGGGACACAATCATGGATGGTGAATCTCAAATTCTCAATATTTTAGGAAGTAAATTATACTTATTAATGATACTGAAAGACAATGGATTGAAAAACTGAAATTCACTTCTCATAATCCTCACACCAGGCCAGAAATCTATCTTTATTACGATGCATTTTTTTTTTTTAAATGTGGTAATGCATATGTTGTTTATTACACAGATTTTTTTTTGTTTGTTTAAATAGTTCTAAATTTATTTTACACATTTTCTTACAAATTCCAGCATTCCACATTTCAATGAGATATTTTTTTTATATAATGTCAACGTGATTTATTTGTGTGGATATGGCTAGGCTAAAGCTAGTGGGCCTGGGGAGTGTAAAATAAATAACGATCCGCAAACCGTGAAAAACCATGAGATAACCGAGACGGTAAGGTTATGAAAATGGGATTTGTCATTGAAGGGAAGGGATTGGTCATTAAAAAGATCATCTTAATTCTTAGTTAAAGTGTTTCAATGCTTTAATTATGCCTAATTATAAAAAAATTTCAGTTAATTTATGTTATTTAAAAAAATTATTATTTCATTAAATTTGTCAATTATTTATAATATCATTCTAAAATTATATTTTTATTTTCTCTATTTGCTTATTTATTTTTTATTAATATTTGGAGAGGGAATAATTAAGAAAGAATATATAGAAAAAAATAATTAATATATCTATAAATTAGAAAATGATCTTATAAAAATGACAAACAAATTTTTTTAAAAAAATCTTATAGTTAAAATCAAAGAAAATAGTTGAATTGATAATAACAAATAATACTACTTTAATTTTTAACATAATATATTAAATACTGCATTCGATCTTATTTACTATAAATAAATTATAAAATATTTTACACTATATATTATTTCTTGTAAATAGGGTCAGATGTAAACTTGTAGTAATATTTGATTTAGTGAATTATGGGACACTCCTGTTTTAAACCGAAAAAAATACCATTATTTCACAAGGCTGATTCTTGTAATTGAATGAATTAAGTTTATGTATATTCCTAATTGAAATTATTTGACCAGTTAGTTCAGTCCAACTTTTACAATATTGTGTCCAAACATGACAATAAGGTGAGTTAAGATTATCTTTTGTCCTTTCAGCAATCAACACTCATCTCGTCGTCAAGAACACGATGAGTTTTGGAGAAATGAACAAGAGATTCTTATTCTAAAAAAAATGTTGGACTAAACCAATTATTTATTGATTAATTGTATTATTATCTTTGAATTTTGTATACAATAATTTGATGGATGTCCATAGGTGTAGGTAGCAACGCATACCGGGCAGGCACAGCTAAATTTTTTAAATATTTCTGGCGTGTACAGAGACTAGATATTACCAATAATGGGATAAGCTATTAAACAATTCTGCTCAATATATTAGTTAATTTCAAGTTTGAACAAATGAAAAAGAATCGTATAATGTTTTTTATAACTTTATTTCTCTTTATTCTGTTCATCACATTAATTATTTTATCATATTTTTCACTGTATAAATATAAAATATGATGCAAATACATCATATAAAATCAATAATTTATTGATCAAAATGATATTAAAGTCGATTTTTTATATAAAATTTGGAATTCAAATTTTATGAAGAAAAATATAATTAAGAGAAAAAATCTACTAAAAGTGACAAATCAAATTTATAATAAAAATTAATTAACAAATAATAAATACTCTATATTAATATTATGTTGAAAAAAAATACTTGATACAAATGCAAATTTGTCAAGGGAAAAACTGCAACAAGTAGCTAAATTCAACTAATGAACAAAAACATAATGAGGTGTGAAGCCACGGGATATGACATGACAAGTATGCACAAACAAACTCAATGCTAAGACATGCCAAGTCGTCCAAGTCATAAGTTTGTGGAAAACCATCGTTGACTGAATGATTTTGTTATCAAAGTACTTACCAAAACCCTCAAAGATGGCGAACGTGTTGTGTTGGCCACTTCGAGTTCTTTGGCGCAAATGTTGGATTCAACTCAAGTGTGACACGTAGCTTCTTAATTTCACTCATTAATAGCAATGCATTCAGAGCATGAATAAAATTCAAACAATCAAACCCTACTCATTCCATTTTCTTTGCCAAACTTCGTGTGTAATTAACTTAATGCTGATATTTTATTCCGTGTGTTAGGTAAGAATGGCCCATGCTTTCTGTGGGTGGGGCTTCCACAAAAAGACCATTCTTTTTTTCAAATTAAATTTAAGACCTTGCGCTACTCTTGATATTGACATAATGACATCTACATGGCACCGTAGCAGTGTAGCACATACTACAGATTATTAGATTATCCCCCAAAATCAATTTCGGTATGTTCTCTTTATAAAAAGTAACTTGAAATCTTGTATTTCTTTCAATTAGTACTTTTCACCATCAAGAATTTCTTTAGTCATAATATACTACGAACCCGTTATTGTTCTAACTTCTGAGCAGATGTTTGATAAGGAGAAGTTTTATATATCTTAAAATCGTGTTTTTTCGAATAGTGGATCTTTGATATCATAATTTTTTAGAAGGGTAACAACTTATCTGGTTAGTTATAATTTTTTTGGGAAATACTTACACATATTTTCTAAGAATCAAATAATCCTACATTGACTCACCCACAAGTTAGTCGAGTTATTAAAATATTTACTCACTAACTTCTGAGTTTTGTTTGATAAACTTAAATTGAGTTGGGTCAACTCATGTCAATCTAATTTTATTTTTATTTATGAATTTTTTGTTTTTTAAATGCCCTGGAGCATTTTATTTTATTTAATTTCCTTGTTCTTTGAGATTATTATTATGAATTAGTGCATGATTAGTTTTCAGGTGAAAAAATATTTTTGAAGTAAAAATAATTTTGTCAAAGTATCATAATCTTTGTTTTTACTTTTAATTTATTTATTGGATTTAAATTGGAATGCATGCATAATATTTCTAACTTTAATCCAATTGTGTACTTAGATTATGTTGGATAAAATTAGTTGAAAGTTAGCTTGGTAACTGAAAATAAAAAGATAGTTTATTAAATTATAAGTGTTCATTAAAATTAGTGATTGGAAGTAGTTGAAAAGTGTGAAATGAGAAAAGTTATAAAATAATGATTTATTTTAAAATGTGTAAAGGAAAATTATATAAATATATTGAGGATAAAAGAGAAAGAAAATATAAAAAATAGAAATTAACATTTTTTAAAATATTTGTTTATGGAAGAGTTAAACAAATTTTTCAGTTAGTAAAAAATACTAAAATTTAGATAAAATACCTTATTAAATATATATATATATATTAAATTAAATTAAGTTGGTTAACTAATAAGTCAATCTCACGAGTTTATCTCACTTATTTCCCCAATCCATGGTAAATTGAGTCAGCTTGTTATATATATATATATATATATATATATATATATATATATATATATATTTCACTCGCCAAATAAAAAAAATATACAATCGAATTAGCTTACTTACTAAATAATTTATAATAAGTCAAATTTGAATAAACTGAGTTAATCCTCTTTAACACTCCCATTTCCATCCCTAGGATGATGATGAGAGTGGTGTTAAGGGAAATTAAAGAAGTTTCTTCGGGGTTGAGGTTCTCTTTATTTATTTTCTTTTATTGAAAATTTTCAGCATGTGGAGAGGAGTTTTACTCGTTCCTTTGCATGCAGATGCAAGGCAAGACCGAGTGCCATTTGATTCCATTCCAGGTTTCTTAGTTAGAGAAGAAAGGACAGCACATAATGTTTAACTTTTCCCTATCCAACTCAACCTGTTAACATCGTTGCCACGGTGATGCCAAGTGCAAAATTACAAATAAACACACGTACGTAGTTTAGACACGTGCACTAACTTTTAAATAACACCTTTCCCCCTAATAACGTGCCTTGGGGTTATAAGGATTCACAGTTCTGAATACCTTATTTCCATAGCTAAGTAAATTTCGACTATTAATAATTCATCTATCAACTAAACTTTGTGAAAGTCAGTATCTTTATGCGGATTGCGGAGAGATCAAAGTTACTGAGGTTAAGTACTAAGAAATTAATTTTTATTTCTTTACTTAATCTCAAGTTTAACTTTTATAAATAAAAAATACATGTTAAAAGTATTTTATTTCATCTAATTAGATTAAGATCATTAATTGAGATATAGAGTAATTACGAACATTGAGGTTCTTAGTTTTAAAAAAAAAGATAAGAATTCTTTTTTTGATAAGCAAAATTTCAATATTATTAAAAATGTTTGAGTTAAGCACAAGGTGTATCCAACTTCAGCACATACTTCGTACATCATAAAATAAACAAAAGATAAAAAAAATGTTATTACATACTATATTTCCTTATTTTCAATTTTATGCATAAAATAATATTTTTTATATTTCTAAATATCACATACATAATGATTCTTTAGTTTTATCATTATATGTTTATAAACGATCCACGTATTATAAATTTGAATCACACAATACAATATTATATATATATATATAAAAAAAAAATTTAGAGTAGTAACAATACTAAGAAAGCCTGACCCTCAAAAAAAAAAAAAAAAAAAATACTAAGAAAGCTCCAAACAAAGAATGGTATCTCATATATTCAACCTGTCCAACTTTGAACACGAATCAATTGCTTATGCATAATTTTCCGCCATTCATTGCTTTATATCTTCTAGCAGTTAACTGCTTTATAACAGTTAATATATATATATATATATAATCATAAATATATTAAAATATAAATCATTCATTTTCTCATCCATAACTAAAATAACTCATTTAATTTTATCTTCTAAAATAAATTGCTGACTCTTTTGATCAGTAAATAAATTGCTCACTATTTTTTTCTATACATAAGAATCAAAGAGGATGTAAAAGAAAATTTATAATTTTCAAGTATCATATTTAATTAATTGAAATAGCGAAATCCTAGTTCAATAACTATATATAGATGCACACAGCGTACATATACAGCACACGAGAGTTATTAGCGACAAAGAAATTAGAAAAAAGCTTTGTCATTTGCTTGGCAATTAAGAATATTCACAAGAAGATGCCAATAATGTCTATTCATGGATTCGCGATAGGGAGGAAGATAATTCTAACAGTGTGAAATGTGAAATGTGAAATGCACACACTATACCAAAGCTAGAGAATAAGAAATTCGAATTAATAACACTTTGTTTAAAATGCACGAAAACGAAGGATAAAAAATATAATAAGTGAAATTTCGAAAGCCCAGCTATACTGGCTTGAATCACATGAAAAAAAAAGTAGGACTCGTGCATTATTTTTTTCCAGTAAATTGCCCGAACTTCGCATCTTTTTTTTTTTTTTTTTTTTTTTTTTTTTTTATAGAAAATGTCCTCTATTTTTAAATTTGCGCAAAAATCTTTCTATTTTACAAATATGTTACATTTAAAAAATTTCTATTTTTTGTATAAAATTGACAAAAATATTTTTGCTAGTTCTTACAGATTTTGTCTCAGTACACAAACCTCCATTTATTTGTTAAACATTACACAAAATTTCTACTTTATGTAAATACATCACAACTAAATTCCTCTTTTATAGTAATAATTTTAAATTATTAATTTTTAAATGAGAAAAGATTTAGAATAACATTAGAGTGACATAAAAAATAAATAATACGAATATCCTTCCATATTCAAAATAAATAATGTATTTTTATATATAAAAAGCAACTTATTCACAAGAATTATTAATAAGATGGAATAAAAATAAATTTTTTTGAATTTTTTAATAATTAAATGATAAACTTAAAATCATATTTTATTTATTTAATATTAATAACTTACATGATTAAGTTTTTATTGAATATTTTATTGTAGTAATTTTAAAATAATCCTTGTTATTGAGGACTCAAGGCTTTTGAAAAAAATCACATAGTAGGACAATAGCCAATAGGAAGAGATCTGCAAAATAATAAAAAAAAAACAATGTAACTAAAATTAATTTAAGTTTTTTGTTAAACAATTATTCTATAATTCATCTTTTTTTCTTGGTGTACCATAATTCATCTATCGCAGACGCTGTATCCGAAAGTTGGTTTGGTAGAATGGAAAAAAAAATGAAATAAATAAAATGAAAAACAAATATTTAAATTAAAATAATACGATAAAATTGTAGGACCAACACATGTTTTTCAAAATTTTATTTTCCTTTCTCACCATTTTTTTCACAGACGGAGTCTGAATTATTAGGAGCCTTTCTGATGTAAAGTACTGTTGGGCTGTCATATCAGATCATGAGTTTGGTCAATCTCGTTAAGGCTCCAAATCTAATAATTGCCTAACTTGGACGCAGCCCCCGTTAGTCATAGAAGTGGGAGCAGGAAAAGGTTAACGTATTTTTTTTATATATATATTAATGTGATTTTTAGTTTATTATTATGTAGTTATTTTATTTTGTTATATTACATTTTAAAAATTTTATTCTAATTTTTTATATTTTTTAAATATATTATTTATATTATTTTTTCAATTTTTCATTATAAACATTAATGTCATGTTAATTTTTAAATTTTAAAATAGTTTAATATTATTTTTGATCTATTATAACTCACATTAGTTTTGTATTATGTATTAAAATTTTCAATTTTGTCTATTATGTTTTTAAAATTTACCATTTTGGTCTTTTTTCAAATTTTCATTAGAAACATTAATGTTTTAAATTTTAAAATAGTTAACATAATGACAACTAAAAACAATATCAATCTTTTTATTTAAAAAATTAAAAATCATTAAGTAAATGAAGAAAAGATAAATTTAAAACCACAAACAATAACTTTTACTCTCATCATCATCATCTAAAGAAAAAGCCTCTATCCAATTGAAAGGAACAACCTCTATTACTAGGTCTCTCATTTGGAGTTTTATTCCTTCTAAGAGAGGATATTGAGATTATACTATTTTGTTGAGGTTAAAGTTTTTGAAGATGTTGATATCTTTGATAAAGGGTTTAGTTATTTCTCCTTATTAAATGGGTAATTTAAATTATTTATTTTAC
The DNA here is from genome assembly GCA_007407185.1 of Glycine tomentella. Classification (NCBI taxonomy): domain Eukaryota; kingdom Viridiplantae; phylum Streptophyta; class Magnoliopsida; order Fabales; family Fabaceae; genus Glycine; species Glycine tomentella. The sequence continues at coordinate 1,414,779 of PYAF01002670.1, read as the reverse complement.
AAAGGTTTGAAAATTAATCAAAGAAATATATTTTAATTTCATTTTATTTCATGTATTGATAAAAAAAAAAAGTTATCTAAATTGATTGTTTCATCTTTTGTAAAAGTCGAGAAAAACCAATCTCTTAAATTTTTATTATATGGCTATCTTGTAAGGGTGTTAAGTATTTAAGATGTGGTTGGAGAATAGGTAGGTGACTCAAACCTTATTGTTTCTTCATATATAGATCTAGAATTTTTTGGTACAATGTTGTCTAATCCTTTCATATCAAAACTAATTGTTGAACCATCAATCGAGTAAGGTCCTTCTCTAACTAAGTATTGAGGATCCAATGCCTTAAAAGATGTTGACCTATTCATTCTTAATATGATATTATTGCCTTCTTGAATTATTTCTTTAAGTTGAATATTATAAAAATTTTCTTCCTCTATAATGTTTATAAATAGCCAATCTTTTGGAATCTTATCCACTACTTATTTGTGTTTAAGCTTTTTAGGCACTTGAACAAAAGATTTTCTTAGCTTTATTTTACTGCTATCTTATCTCTCATTCTTAAATTTAAAACATTTAAAGTTTTTAATAAACTAGTCATTTTACTTATCTTTGTTAGTGTTTCTTGGGATAGGACCACCTTCATTTTTAACTTAACTGACAAACGAGTTTATTATTCTTTCGAGATACTTACCGAGACCACTATGTCTTGAAGTTGACCGATGTCCTAAGAACTCTCATTGTTCCACTTAACACTATCAAAGAGTAGTTATTGACTAATTTATTTTGAACCTTTTATTATCTTCTAGACACAAAGCCTCAACCACTTCTCGGAACTAGACTCTGATACCAAAGCAGACAGATCATACATTAGAAATAGAGCTGATAGTTGCTTAATAAAAAGTTATGATAAAACAAGCTTAGATTAACTATAAAGATTAAGCCAAGCATCTAACTAAATCAAGGATTGAAGTAAGAAATAAACCAAGGCAAGAAGGAATAAAGATACTTACAAGAAGAAAGATAGCATGAGAAATCTTGAACAACAAAAGACTTAAAGGAAACTTCAATGGAATATCATTTTATTGTAGCAACAAGGTTCAAACAAGAGGAAAGAAAAGAACTCAGTTACACTCACAAGAGAACACTCCTAAAGAAAACACACTTTTAAGAAAAAAACTCTAATTGAAATCTAACGTACTAGTCTATACACGAGACTCCTTATTTGTAGCACTATTTTACAAATAAAACAAGAACTCATGTTGCACATTATCTAATATTTTATTTAAACAATAACATTCTAAAATGTTTCTTGAAACTTGAAGGTAGTAGTTGCTTCCATGAAAGCTTCTTTTAAAAGGAAGAGAGTTGACATATTTGGAACTTGAAATGTTGTCATTGGGATATGTTCATGATGAAGGGATAAAGAATCTTGCTGACAACAAAATCTTGTGCATGAGAGAGAAGCTTTTGGCCTTATTCAATGTAGAATGCTCTTGGTATTCAATTTAATCATTTATTAACAATAGTAATTTCATTTACCAATTATTCTCAAACACAATGGGTAAGGGTCATTTCTCCTTCTGTCGCTTGCTTTATCCTTCGTCGTTGACCCAAAAAAATTGTTGTCCTGTCCCCGCTTCCATCTCTGCCACAACCTCCTTACACGATTGGAATTGCTGCCTCATATAATGACAACACCTGTCTCATTGTTGTCCCTCTTTGCGTTGCTCATCTTCGTCTAACTCGATTGTAGATGTGAAATGAGAAATCTTCTACTTATTTGACCCAATCGTGCGCAACAGTGGAGGTCTTGCTCGCAAGCCTCACAAATAGCCACATTATGACTTCCTCGTTTAGGTTTGGATTAATTACGAGATAAGGTCATGTTTTTTTCTTTCGTCGAAAAAAGAACTCTTGCTTCAATCTCCCCTACCTTTTATATTTCTAATAGCATAGTTGTATTAAAGGTTTTGATTTTTCGGTGAGAACTAAAAGAATTTTTTATGATTCCATTGAGATTATATGTTGACGTCGTTCAATTTGTGTGGTGTTGTATTTTTTTATCTTTTCAGATCTAAAAGAGGTTGGAGCAGATACTGATTTTTTTAGTTGTTTATTTATTTTTTAAATAAAATAACGATATTGATGATTTTTAGTCGTCACTATGTAAAGTTAATTATTTTAAAAAATTTAATGTCACTTTTGGTCCATTATGTTTTACTTTAGTACATTAAGGGGTGTATTAAATTAAGATTTTAAGAGACTATTTTAGCATATAAAGGTCTTGTAAATTTTAAAGACTATATAAGAATATTATGACTTATCATATGTCTTTACAAGACTTTTATAAAAGTTTGGATTTTAATGAATTTATATCATAAGAATCTAAATGATTTGAAAGAATTTTGTAATTTTTTAAAAACATATTCAAAACTACAAGAGTTAATGAAAAAATAATAATAAGGTTTAGATAAAAAAGTAAAAACCAATATAATTATTTAAACCTTTTAATAGTTAAATTGATTATAGTTTTATGTCTTCCTATACTAACCCTTCTTGCGATAACATTTTTTCATTCTCACTTTTGAATTTGAACAATAGAATTAAAATTAAACGTTAGTTTTTTAATTTTTTTAATTATCATAATTATTCCGTGATAAATCTAACCACATGTTTAAATGAGGAATAAGGGAGTGGTGATAGTAAAAAAATTGTAGGAAGGTTACTAAATTACGTGGACAAGGAAACTAAGGGTGATAATCACAAAAATATTGCGTCGAGTAGTTAATTGACACGATCAGCATAAGAAAAACATGATTAGCCTTAACACATAAGACAAATATAAATTTAGAAAATAAACGAAAAAGTGCATAGGGGAGGAGTATATTTGATATTTTTTAATTCCAAAATAATAGAAAAAACGTATATAACACATATCTTGAAGAATATTATAGAGAAAAGATGATAGATATGATGAGAGAAAATAAAATCTGATAACTAATAGAAAAAGAAAGTAAAAAGTCTGACAAAATCTCAAGAGTTTAGATAAAATTGTTTTATAGATATTTTATATTAAAAAATATAATAAAATCCATAAAAATATTTCTTAAAAATAATCCATCAAAATTTGTACATTTTTTAATAGAAAAGACTTTTTTTAAGTTATAAAAAATCTCAATTAAATATAATCGGGATTTATTGCATTCATTAAAAAATCTTAAAAATCTTAATTAAATATCATAAAACTTATTTATATCATTTAAAATTTTTGATTAAATATCACAAGACTTTTTTATTAAAAAAATCTTTTAATATCCTTTACCATGTTAATCAAATACATTCTCTAAATTTTAAAATTTTCATTTTGATTCTTTCTATTTTAAAAATATATCATTTTCTAAAATTTAAAACTTAACATAATACTAACATTTCTAACTAAAATTGAAAAAAAAAAAAAATAATATATTTTGAAAACATAAAAAATCAGAATAAAATTTTTAAAACTTAATACATCAAAGTAAAATAACTGTAAAACATAATAATATTAAGCCTTTATTTTAACGTAACATTTGTGTAAAATATTTATCATTTTTATTTTATTGTTAATTAATCTGTAGAGGAGAATTTAGCTGACTATTTATTAAAACTGTAAAACATTTGTGTATAATATTAAGACTACTACCTGCTACCGTCGCCGCGGACTACTTCCGCCAATGGAGCTCCCTCTCCGCGGCCATTACTACTCCTTTAATTTTACACACCAGCTCATGCAAGTTCACCTATGGGGTCTCCTAAAACAATTAAACAATTAAATCATAGTCCAATCCAGATTAGAATCATAATGCGTCAAGATGTCAGTATACCAACGTACACCATCAAATGGAATATGCCCTCCATCTGTTCACTCAAATGCCCCTTATAGACAGTTTCTGGAAATTACCATTAGTGACTTAATCTACAAAGTACAAATATATACTCATAAGGATGCAAATACTTTTCTTGAATAAAAGGAATTCATTGAGTGCTTGTTTTGTTTATGGTTGGCATTTGGGAAAGAATAATGTTATGACAGTGTTTAATGTTCTTCAAGCAGCAACAATTTGAGTTTGATTCTTGCTCTCTTAATAAATTTCATGTATTTTATGTGCTAAATTTTTTTCTAGGGAGGATGCAGGAGCGTCGGACAGGAAGCGGATGTTTGTGAGGTCGACGAGAGAATGGACTCAGTGGAGGAACTATGAAGAGAGAGAAGCACAAGTAAATGAGTAATATGGTATACGTTACAAGATCTGTTTTTTCTAGGGAGGATGCAGGAGCGTCTGTTTTATTTCACTTGACGTTACAATATCTCGCTTTCTCCAATTTTCTATAAATGAAGAGGATCCTTATTTAATAGGATCTCTCTTCTTAAATTTTAATTATATTTTTATTTATTTATTAGACTCAAACTTAAATTTTATTTAAAGAGACAAAATTAAGTTCCACTGCACGAGATATATTAATTTAATGCACTATTTTTAATTACATAAAAAATTTCTTCATTGTCAAAGCTTCATAACTGTCAACAGTTCTTTCTACGTTTATTTATTTATTTATTTATTCGTGAATGTTAACAATACAATACATATACTGATATACATACACATATTATGTGAAATCCGTACACAAAAATATTAAGGTAAAATGTGAAGGAAGTTTATATATATATATATATATATATAGATTAATTTAATCTGGATACACATATTATAATGTGCACAATTATGGATACCGTAGATTCTAGTTTCTCTTTTATCAGAAACTTAGTTCCCTTATTCTCTGGGGGTAGTAATGGCATAGAAGTATCTAGTATTTTTGTCTTAAAAAGTCATCCATTTGCATCTATACTACTCTACTGCAATAGTATCATACATCTTTCACAAGATATAGTCTTATAATTATTGTATGGCTTATAACAAGGAGTTACTCAGAGCTGTACTTATGACCTTACCCAGTAAAGGTCTTTCTTTCCTTAGTTGTTAGCTTTCATCCAGTTTGAAGATGGATTTGTCTCATGTTATAGCCCTAATGAAGTCAAGTATAGTGCGGTTCCACCTCGCAAGAATAACAGATTGAAAAGATCAACAGGGATGTAGTAAACTTTGTAAAAGATACATTAATATTCCGTGAAAGATTTATGATTATTGATGAATATAGTCAAATACCAATGATCTAAAATAATTCAACTTTTGAAGCCAACCTTGAAATGATTTTTTTTATAATCAAAGAAGCAATTGCAAAAGAAAGATCATGAAGCAATACATAAATGTTTTCTATGTCTGCATGCGTGACTTCATCAATTAAAAGATAAGATAAATACTAAATTTACTCTGAAGTGATACGATAATAAATTAATAAAATTAAATTAAATTTACTCTAAAAAATGTGGTACAATAATAAATTAATAAAATAAATACTAAATTCACTCTAAAAAGTAAAATGTGATTTGATAATAAATTAATTTTTAAAATAATAAATTTTATTATTAAACACAATAAAATAAATTAATCATACCATTAAATAATTATTCAAAGGCTAATTTGTTTGGAAGTTATAATTTCAAGAATCAATTTTACAAAAGTTACAAAATTTAAAAACCAAATTTATCATTGAATTGAATTATCTTACAGAATTTGATGCACCTTTTACATATTCACAAAAACTAATTCATCTGCACCTCCCTTTCATAGAAAAATTTAACTATTTATCTGTAAGAATAAGATGTAACAAAATGTAGTATTCAAAGACCTGATCCATAAGTAATATGTATTACCCGCCTTTCATTTAGCTATTAATTGAACTATCTTAAAGTCGATTTTTCTCCTAGTTGAGTGTAAATAAAATCAATAGTATTGCCTAAAGTAAATGTGTCTCCAACTTTCTTGCCTATAAAGAAAAAAACTGTCTATCCTAATTTTATGAAAAAAAATATAGATTAGATGTGAGATCTTCTATTTTTAAGATCAAACTAAGAAATCAAAGACCACGTATCAAATTCAACAAAAGTATAAAGTATCAAATATCAAGGTCGCGGTAAGACCACCTCAAAACATGACCGTTCATGAAAACAGCGTAGCTGCCACACAAAATACAGTAAGTGAAAACCCATAAAATACATAAGCCATTACACTGCTGCTACATCTAAATACCGATAAATATCCAATGGTAAAATGGCTAGTCTGTAAACAGACTACGGTATCTATCAGCACGGTTAATCATCAGCTGCACCGTTCTGCGTCACTATTACTCATGCCACCAAGCAATTAACATTGCTCCCAAAAAATTCTACGATGGCACTGCAAAAAATGTATAGGAGATCAAGTCAAAAGAATGTTCACATCAGTAAACAGAATTATAAAATAAAAGATAAAACCCCACTAAGGAGGAAAAGAATCTCACGACACTAAAAACAGAAGATTTAAAAATTAATATAGATTTGAATACGACGGAAAAATAGTAAATTTTTAATGGACGAGAAATGTCGGTATTTCAATAGTATTAAAAATAAATTAATGTTTTCATAAATACCTGAACATACATCACATGCAATTCAGAAATGAATAGTGGGGAAGAAGAACAATGAATCAAGTGTTGATCTAAATTTTATGCTTCAGAAAGATTCCAAAGGAACTTTAAGGAAACACAATCCAAGCATTTTGGAAAAATTGAGTAAAAATCTTAAGAAAAATCGACAATGTATATTTCCTATTTGAATTTTAAAAAAAAAATCAGCGTAAAAAAAAAAGTACATTAACTCCATAAAACACCCACTAATGATTTATTGCAAAACACCAACATACTGAATGTGAAAGTCCAGAAAGTAATCCTAGGAGGCATACCATTGACTCACCTCGGTATGCATGATTAATCATAAACCTCTAATTATGTTTGGATGCCAATTCAAAATAAGAACCATTATTTCACAATAAATATCATAGGAAGCCAGTTCAAAACTAGGTTAAGGACTATAATTAATTAATAACGCACCAGTATTCAATTTAAAATTCTAATTATACGCCCTAAGTATACAATACAAACAGAATTTAAGGTTCTAATTCAATTTTAATTTTGAAAGAATTGGAATCAAGATTAAAATTCTAAATTATAATTGCACTACAGTCATCTAATTAAACCACTATATGAACGAAAAATCAATGTACGAAAAAATACGTACTATAGGTAGAGGTATCAATCTGTTCAGGAAGCTGCTTTATATCTACCTCAAACCTTGACTGAACCTGGAAATCACACAAAACACAAATTAGAAATGCAAATGAGTATAACATTTAAAAAAATGTCAACAAAAATAATTAATTCCCTACATTGTTGAGCACATCAACATCAGTAGAACAAGAAACAAATGTGATTGCAAGGCCTTTGGTGCCGAATCTTCCAGCTCGACCAACCTGTGCATAATCCCTCCAAAATTAGTCAGCCCACTCTACTAGATTTTATTGACACAAAAAACAGAGGAAAAACTAATAACATATCTTATCCAATCATACCCTGTGTAAGTATGTGTCTGCAGAATCAGGCATGTCATAGTTTATGACAATGTTGACACGTTCAATATCAATCCCTCTTCCAACCAAATCTGTTGCAACAAGAATCCTTGTATGCCCCTCCTTGAAACCTTTATAGCGCTTTAACCTACAAATACATAAATAAAGATCATACACAAATCACATCACAGCAATATATATAAACAGTGAAATCAGAATAAAATAACAAATAAACAGCCCCTTGTATGACACTTTAATAGCAAATTAGGAATAGAAGACTATTTTATTATTCAGCAAACCATGAAAAGAAGTCATAGAGATAATTAAAAACAAAAGCCAAAATCATTATGCTCTAGCACATTAAAAACCATAGTAGAGGGTGATAATTGACAAATTCATCCAACCACTCCAATAATTCCATTCAGAAAATCACAACTTACAGACTCATCAACATTTACACATAAAGGCAGTTAGTTTCAGTGGCAGTTGAAACTTATTTATCTCACATAAATGTGCTATTTTCTTAATGTATTTAAATTCTCATTAAAGAATATACGTGCCCAAGTCCTAACAGGGTCTTCCTCTCTCAATCACTCAAAATACAATCCATACACACCCGAATGCAGAAAGTGCCATGTCCTATGCATAAGAGAAACGTGCAAGTAAAATGGTTACAGAACATAACTGCCCTACCAGATTTGAGCAAAGGTAACATCAACACTTCTCATTATTATCCTCTTAATATTACATTTTATTCAAGGTTCGGGTTCCCAGCAAAAGGGAAGACCATATCACGTATATTGTTAAAAGTTAAAACCACATCATATCCAACATTAAAGATACATAATTTCTCTAATAACATTAATAATTTAGATTGGAAGTTTAAATCAAATAACATGATGAAAGAAGTCAAGAAAAAAAAAAAAGAATTGAATCAAATTGACTGGAAACAGTGTTCCTCAGTATCCATTGACATTTATAAAACAAACCTTTCTTCCTGGGACATGCCAGAATGAATGCATATAGATGGAAAGTTGCACTCCACAAGTAGTTTGTCCAGCTCAGCTGCTCTGCTAACACTTTTCACAAAGATCACAACTTGATTAAAGTCCAGTGCATCAAGAAGATCATTCAACTTCCGGTTTTTTTCTTCCTCTTTCAATTTGATGTAGTGCTGCCATGCCAGTCATCAATGTAAGCCATACAGATCACAAATTATCTTTGAAGGAAAGAAATTTTATTTAAAAAATTGCAAAAAGCCGACCTGCACAAGCCCGTGAAGGGTCAACTTGGCCTCATCATCAACATAAATTTCCATAGGCTGAAAGGAACAAATTTTACAGTAAATCATATTAGGGTCCTTCCTCAAGCTAATGGAATCCACAACGAAATGAATGAAGGATGCAGTTCCCTTCAACGACAGTTCTTGTCCATCTGTTTTGTCCCCTTGCAGAAACATTTTTTAGTCACGCCAAGCAAGTGCCACCGACACTTGACACTCACACCCTAAAAAAACTAGCAGAAACAAACCCAAAATGCCCTCACACCCTTCCCCCTAATTAAATTAAATTAATAACATTACTAGCAAAAAGCCCATACCTGACACACACCATGTATTAGAGATGAAAGAAACTTCCAACATGAACCAAAGGAGAAAAAAAAAGTACATACTGCCATAAACAAGACCACTACTAAAACATCCCACATCCAAAACTTCTTTCTAGCCCAATCTCTCCAGCCACCAGCCCACCACACTCCACCCTACCAGCTGGGTGTTTCAGTAAAAATATGAAAAAAGGCACTATACAATAAACCCCAATCAGAAGAAAAAAATTGATGAAACCATAGCATTCTAAATATCTAGATAACTCTCAGGGATTTTGAGCAGAATGAAAAAGAGACTTCTAATTTCAAGTAGTACTGGCCATGAGACATTACATCTTGCATAAATTTCTTGCAGACTGGGCGAATTTCTTTGCTGAGTGTTGCTGAGAACATCATAACTTGCTTATCATGGGGAGTCATCTTGAAAATGTCTTGAACATCTTTCCTCATATCTGCAGACAGCATATAAGAACAATAAAAATCATACTACAAAAAATCAAAAGTAAAATTCAAATAAGTAGTGACTATTCAGCAATGAAACATACCCAGTGATTCCAGCATCTTGTCACATTCATCCAATATGAAATGTCGAACATTCTTTAAAGAAAGGTCCTTATCCCTAGTCAATGCCAGTATTCTTCCCGGTGTTCCAACAACAATATGAGGGCACTCATTTTTCAGCAGATCCTTGTGAACTTTGATGTTGACTCCACCATAAAAGACAGCAACCTTGAGATCAGGTAAGTAAGTGCTAAACCTCTCAAACTCATGGCATATCTGCATGGAAGAGGTTGCAAATGTTGAATCAGAACCAACTAGAATACCAAGTTACATAACTTCGATGTATCAAGTCGCCCATGAGTACCTGGTATGCCAATTCTCTTGTATGACAAAGAACAAGTGCAGAAACTTGGCCAGGAACAGGATCAATCTGCTGCAGAGTAGAGAGAACAAAGACAGCAGTCTTTCCCATTCCAGATTTTGCTTGACAAATTACATCCATCCCGAGAATTGCTTGTGGTATGCATTCATGTTGCACTGATGATGAAGCAAATAAAACACGGCCGAAGGAACCAAGGGTAAGTAAAATAAACCTTTTCTGACGCTTTCAATTTCATTTGATAGCGTTACCAAAGCAATTTAGTTCTCCAAAACAAGATTGTGATACAAGTATTACCTGCAAAAATAAAAAATACTCACATAAGGATGATACAGTAGACAGACATATGGAACGGGTATTAACTATTCTGTTGAAAGCTGAAACCCCACAACATCCGAAATTTCAAAAGCGAAAAAACCCGGTACATATTTCAAAATAGTAATTCTAATAACCATTACAAATCTAAAATCCCCCAAATCATCACATTAACTTCAGCCGCAGCCAAGAACAAAACAACTGCAAATTAAATAAAAGATCGAGATGAATAGAGATAGTTTGCCTTCAGATGGATGCTCAAATCCCGAGTCGACAATAGCCCGAAGAAGCTCTGGCTTCAGAAGGAAGTCCCTGAATCCCGAACTGTGAATTCCAACATAGCCCCTGCAAGATAAAAACAAAAAAAAATATTAATAACAAAAAAATCGTAGATTTATTATGTCTTAACCCAACAACACATCATGCGCATACTTCTTGGTAGCTTCGCCGTTTACTTTAGCACCGGCGGAGTCGGGGGCCTTTTCGTCTTCCTCCTCGTAATCGAGAAGCTCTTCCTCGTATGCTTCATCCTTTGTTTCTCCCATTATCTGCGAATCACCGAATCAACTAAAATTAGACCTTGAAACAAAATATTAATGAAAATAGAGGCGTAAAATTGAGCTAGGGTTTTGCCCTAGAGAGAGTGAGAAAAGGAAATCTAGGGTTTTGGAAGAGGGAAAAGACCTGCGAGGTGAATGATCGAAAGGAAGGTTACAAGGTAGGGGTAGGGGAAGGGGTTACGGTTAGGGTTCTGCAAAGTAAATTGTTAGATGAAAAACCAATTTGGGGAAAAGAAACTGAGAGCGAAACCTCCACGGGATGAGCGAGTCGCAGTTAGTGGATGAGCGAGTGAGGATATGGTTAAAGGGCACGAGGTCATTTTATAGAAAGCCGCCACCGCCTTGTTTTTCTTATTTTATATGTATTTATAAATTTATAAATTTGTATATAATTATTTATATTTATTACTAGTATTTTATTTGGTACAACGTATATTTATTATGTATCTTGTATATTGTAAAGTTTTGTGTTAATTCATTTGATTATCGAAGGATTAAACTTTTTTTTGCGATTGAATTTTCAGGTCTCTTTCTTATTATAGGTTTAACAATTGGATTCATCTTTTAGATTTTTTTTTAGATGTCTATGATTATGAAAGATGATGGTTAAACGCTTCACATAGTTAAAATTAATAGAAGAAAACTCAGCTGAAAATAAAAATTATTCAATTAACATCAATACAATGGCCAAGCGGCTATCCCAGAATACAGAGACTAAACTTATAGTCATGGAGGAAAACCAAAAAATAAATAACTCGAATAAGAGTTGAAGATGACTCTTGACTCTATCATTAAGGAGTATGCTAATCAAAGTTAGTATGCTTAATCCTGGATAGAAAAATGCTATTTAAAAACAATGGGCTAAAAAGGTTTAGTCCAAAATTATAATTAGAAAGCGAAAAGATAAGATAACGATGTTTGGTGTTATTCACGTCTTTTTTTAGGAAAATTATGAGTGAGTTAGAGGAGGTCGCCCCGTGCACAAAAAATATTGTGGTTGTGACTTTTTTGCTAGATGGATTTCACTTTTCTACTATTTTTTATGTGTCTTTATTCTCATAGTTTCAATCTTTGAAGTCACTATACTTCTCTCTTCTATATTTTATGTTTTTAAGTTCAAGATATAGCCCCGAAATATAAAAACACCAAAAGCGTGATCAGATCCTCAAAGAATTAAAAAATAATGCAAATGTAAGGTTATTGAATCGTATATGTGAGAAAATGCAATTCTATTCTAAGTAAAATGTTATTCACGAATGGTGTGAAATACAATTAGGCATAATAACAAGATGAGTCGGGGGATAAGATTAGGCATAATAACAAGATGAGTTAGGGGATGAGTTTGACTCTAGTCATTTTTATCCCCATAAAATATGGGACAAATTCAAATTAAAAAAAAAACTTTAAAATTTTATTACTGATTCATATATTTATCTATTTTTATCAAGTTCGATGAAATAGAATCCACAGACAAACCCTTGATTATATTAAGTTGTTTTTTTTCCCTTAAAAATCGAAAACAAATAATCAAAAAATTTATAATAATTCTAACATTCAACTCAATCAACTCAATTAGATCTCATTGATTATTAAGTTACTAATTATATTTTAGTTCAAATAATATATGAAAAATAAAAATTAACAATTAAATTATATTTGTAGTCAAATATATAGTTTTAAGTCTGTTATTTTTTGTATTATATCAATTATTTTATATTTTTAAATTATAACAACAAAATTACAAAAAAAAATGTAAGAGGAGTTATGGATACGCGTCCTAATAGAAAGAGCATTATGATCAAGTTGAGATATTTTAAGAGACGAACATAAAAGTTTTTAAGCTTTAAATTGCATTAAACCAAAATATAAAATAAAAAAATATATTTTCATCTATTTTTCATGTTCATATAAATTTGTAGAAGGCATACTATTTCATATTCAAAGGGATTGACTGATCCAGAAACCATTAAAGGGGACTATTTTTTTTTTTTACTTTAACTATTTAAATATCTAAGTCCTAAAAAATAATTATTTAATAAATAATGTATTTTATAAATTTCTTTATTATTTTTATAAGTAAAACTAAAATTATTTTTATTTCAAATTATACAAGAAAGAAATACATGTGTCTATAACTCATATAATTTTTTTCAAGTTATAAAAAGGTTTTTTTTTTCTCTCACTAACACAATAACAATCAAAGAATACTCATAATAATAGTCTCACAATAAAAAAAACAAAAACATCAAATATAATAATAACAGAAATTATCAAATTTTATAACAATTACATATAACATATTTATGTTTATAATATAGATAAATAGATGTTAATAATTAAATAGATAAATAGATAAATAAAACTTATAATAATACATAAAATATAAGTAACCTAGATCATAACAATTAATGGAATATCATATAAAAATAAGATATATATATATATATGAGTTATATTATAATCGGTGGCAATATATATTATTAAAAAATAGTATCTTTTCGGTATTAAAAAAATAATATATAATCAGTGGAATTAATTATCAGATTTATTAAACAATATATTATTTTGTTTTAACTAGAAGTAATATATATTATTAATGAATATATTATTATATACTAACTAGTATATGATTTATTTTTATTTTTTTAATATTAAAAGTAGCATATTGTTATTAATTAGTATATATTATTAATAATATTTAAAAAAATATTATAGAAATTATTTAAAGAAGTTTTAGGGAGGGGGAGCCCCTGGCTGGCCTCCGTCCCATTAGGGAAATTAAGCAGTTTTACTGGTTAGTTTCCGTCGAATGTCGTCGTAAAATAAAGGTAGCAGGGCTTTTCAAATTTTAAAGCTTGATACCACATCGCTTTCAAAGCGGGCCCTATATGACAAAAAATGATGCCAGATAACAAAATGCATTGGACATAAATAATTGACCCTCACTCTTACCACAGAAAAAAAAAAATCTGACAAATATCTCAATCCATTATTCTGTTCCTAAATTTGAGTGTCCAACAGCACACCAGATTTCTAATCCTCACAACTTCAATTGTTCATTACTCAGCCAACTTAAACAAATTATAGTGAAGTTATACTCTAAATCTTCCAATGCTTCCTGCCCTGTGCTTAAGTTCCCCCAGAACTACACCAGCACCAGGTATTGGTAAAGAAAGCCATACAAATCCAAAGCATATTGGAATCAATTATGTGTTTCAAGGCCCTATTGCTACCAAATATCGCTTTGTCATTGCAAAGGTACATTTATACATGCTCATAACTAGTTTAATTCGTGTCTTCCTTCAGCATTTACGTTGTACGTTGTACGCACTCAAATGATTTGAGGTATCTGTTTCTATTCATGTAGGCTGCAAAAGACAACCAAAACACAAACCGAAACACAAAACCGAATAGTGTGATTTGTGCTGACTGTGATGGAAATGGTAATTGTCATCTGATTTTCGTGGATAGTTCATAGTAGATGCAAAGTGATTTTCCTTGTTCCTTGTTCCATTCTTCAAACACTTTTAGATACGTTAAGGTTGTTTTTGGAGGTTTTACACTTTCAATGCACAAACATAAAAGCAATTTCAATTTCAAACTGGTGTTGAACAGTTTAATTAGATGGAACTGACATCCAAACACACGGTGTCTAACCAAAACATGTAAAAGAGTCATGTTTTGCCAAGTTGAAGTAGGCAGTAGTTATATGAGATGTGAACGTCTCTTATTCAAACACCTTTTGCATCGTACTTTGAAGAAGACAAAAACAAAAAAAAGTATCTACAATTTGAAAATTTGGTTTTGTTGTGTTATGTGTGATTAACAGGAGCTGTTCTATGCTCTCAATGCAAAGGCAGTGGGGTGAACTCTGTTGATATTTTCAATGGACAGTTTAAAGCCGGTGACTCTTGTTGGCTTTGCGGGTACCTAAATAAACCATTCCATTATAGTATAATTTTATTTGTGTTCTATCTGATACAGAAAACCCTACTTTCTATTCTAGTTGCATTCTGAAATTACAATTATTGAATTCATACTACAACCACCTAGTGGATAACCGGATAAGATAAAAAAATTGTTGTTATTTGAATTCTTAATGCAACACTTCTTGAAGCAGGGAATTTTGGCAATGGTGTAATAAACAACCTTTGGTTTCTAAATTGGATTTCATGACTTAAACAATCTTTTTGCCCCCTCTTTCTAGAGGCAGGAAGGAGATGTTATGCGGGAATTGCAATGGAGCAGGCTTTGTTGGTGGCTTCTTGAGCACTTATGATCAGTAGGAAGGAGTTGTGTCTTTAAATACTTTCACTCTGTAGATTTTATATTTGGTAATTCTCAGTTCACTTGTAGACATTGCGGTTGTTTAAAAATGAATAAACAGATTTGTGTAGTATCATATTTGCCCCCTTTCTGAACTGTGGTTTAGCTGTCACAACTCGCAAAACTCAAATTTTTGTTGTTACCTTGAGAATTTGGGAGGGGATTAGTGAGATGACAATAGCGCTTGAAAAACCAAATAGGGAAAGAAAGAAATAGCCATACACGCACGGTAATATAGAGTAGTATGCATTAATTTCCTTCTTTTGTTTCATATGAAAATCTACCATTGAGACAGGGAAATGGATCCTCTTGTATAAATGACAAATCATGTCTAAATTCTGTGTCTATTTCTTTTCTAATAAACATTAAGGTAGATTTGAAGATAAACACGAGAAGATCTATGTTATTCTGAGGACCTATTTGGTTGCAGTCGCTAGTGCAGTCATTTTATTTTCCAATCCTCTTGCAGTTGCAAAGCTTAGTTATGCAAAGGAGGCAATGAGAAAATGCTAACAGTTGAGCTTCTACCCCTAATTTCTTCCAAGCTACGCAGTGCTGATAAAGTTAGTTTGGTGAACGTGTTCTCCATGTTTTCAATTTCAGCAAGTTCGTTTGGAACATGCATCAGCGTCTCTTTGTTTTCATTTCCAGTCATGGAGCCACATTCATCTTCCTCAAAATCCTCACTAATTGAAGGCCAGTCATTGGTGAAAAGAATACTCAGTATCACCTCACACTCCTTTACAAGCTTGTTAAGCACATCAATTTTGAAGAAGGGCTGGTTCAGCACCTCTTGGATAAATGGCAAGCGAAGCAGTGCACCAGTTCGCTTATCATATTTCTTTATTATCTTCACTAGACCTGCACAAACATTCATCATATATCTTCTTCCTAAACAAGTGAAACTTTAACTAAGAAATTCTAATAACACATTTTGATACACTCTTTTTGAATACATTATTTGCTATTAGCTGAAATTTATTGAAAATCATTACTTATTTAGTTTGTCTCATTTATGATTTTGTATCTTTTAGAAAAATTGATTCAATAGTAAGAAGTTTATTAGAGAGTGTGTTGTTAGCATTCCTCTTTCTTCTAATAAGAAAAAGTGTGTTAGGAAGTATGATCTGATCTACCACTCAAGAAAACACACTAGCCATCAATTATCAATAGTGCATGAGCTCTTAGAGCATCCCTGTGTAGTTGAGTGCGGTATAGTTCTCTAACAAAACCATCTCCCCGTGAAAATCCACTATTTCCCTCCCTAGTGACATCAACTCCAAGTTTGAACCAATGGCTCTGGCAACCCTGTCTTGCAACTCCTGCAACGCAAACGCAAACCACTGCTCTTAAATTCATAAAACCAGAACAAAAAAAAAAAGGGGAAGGAAATTATGTGATATAATATAGTTACCTTCCATTTGATGATGTATTCTTCTTCCTTGTCAACAAAGAAAGCGTTAAACTTATCGATCTCAAGCTCCAAGAGGCGAAGGAAGTGGTTAAGCTCGCCAGCATCCAAAAGAGGTGGAGTTAGAGCATCTTTGGGACACATAACTTTCAACTGTTTCTTCAAGTCTTTGTAGGACAAGAACTGGTCACGCCACTTGGGCAGGGTCTGCTCGATCTGGCTCTTGAGGATCTTCCAGAACTTCATGGCAACAACACTAATGATCGATCTGTTACTCAGTTTTGCACAAGGATATTATTAGTGGAGTTGAGTGGAATAGATTAAAAGTAAAATAAAGGGAAAGAAATGCTATTCTTCGGGTCCGGAATTAGAATATTAATGTTGAAGTAAGAATATACTTTAATGTTCTGCACGCAATATGCATAGGTTTCACCGGTTTTATGTTAAGTGATAACAGTATAATTCTATTCTGTTCCTTTAGTTGCCTTGTTAGAATATTCTCTAGGTCCAACATAACACTACTACACGATGCTTAGGATTGATCAAAATTTACTTGATAGTTGATGCCAAAGTCATAAATTCACTTGTTAGAATGTTGTGGGTTTGTAATTGATGAATCACATAACATCCAATAATTTTATGCTAATCCATTAAATAATAATCTCGATCCTAATAACTTGATGACTTAACACAGAGCAGTAAACCCAACACAGCCTTGATTCAATGAAGTTTATGTGATGTGAAAAGGAATTCTATATATAATTGAAAAATTTCTGGCACAATTTTGCAGCCTTCTAGTGACTAAGGATTTTCATTTATAGAGCTCTGTGTTTACATTTCAAAGATGACAGACAAGAAATTGAAGTGTTGACTTGAAGTGAATGAAAAACACACACCATTAGGCACATGAATTTGAACAATTATTGCAAAATTCTGAAGCACAGTAAAATGAACCTTGATTTGCACCCATAAATTGGATTATGTTTAACTTTGATTTGGAAAAGCACAGCTTGGAGCAGGTGGTATGGGTACAATGGAATAAATAAGTGTTGTTTATCAAGTCTTAAGCAGTGGGTGGTAATAGGCGGTGTGCGGATTTTATGTTATAGTCCCATATCGAAGGATACTACAACCGAGAACTAAATTAGCTTCTATAAGAAAAAAAGCATTGTCTCTTGGGAGACATGATCGTTCAGGCAGTTAATGTGATATGAAGAGTGGTAAAAATCTAGCGCACTCTCCCTTAGATCAATCTGATCCCTAACTTGAAGTATTTTTTTGTTTTAGTAAATTTAGTTAATTATGTTTATTTATGGTTTTAATTTTTTTATGGCTTGGCTGATTAAAGCTCTTGCACAAAATTAAACCCTTAATTTTACAACCCTTAAATTTTTCAATGGTGTGAAATAAACAATATCCCCTAGACTAACTGGAAGACCTTGTCTAATCTACATCTACACACTGTTTTTCCCCATTATCTCCTTATACATCTATCTATTAACTGCTAAGGAGATAATGGGGATGCTAATGTAATAAATTTAACTCATTGTACCCTTTAGTAACTGCTGAGTTAATAAAATTTCAAAACCAAAACAAAGGAAGAGTTAATGGATTAATATTTTATTATTAATTCTCAAGTTGTGTAACTTTTGTTCAATGATTATATTTAAAGATTTATATTCTTATCAGCATCAATTACTTTAATATTTTCATGAGTGAAAACAAATGCATTATGGTTTCAATAATTTACATCTATTTGTTTCAGTTATAAAAAAAATATTTTAATATGTTCTCATACTTAATATAAATATATGGACTTCCTCTAGTCTTTATTATAAGTAAGAAAAAAAATTAATTTTACAATAATAAAAAATTAGTTATCATCAATTAATTTTGTAATCCTACTTAAAAATAACTTTCCTTCCCAAATTATTTTTTACTGCAACTATTTATCGAAAATAATTTAGGTTCAAATAGAATTTGGATTAAATCAATAATATTTTAGAATTTTAAGAAAGCAATTCAAATCAAAGTAAACCACCAATTGTTTTTAACTTACACTTGCTAATTCAGTTGATTAAGAACAATTGTGTAAATTTTTTTAGCAAATGTAAGTTAAGAACAATTGTGTAAATTATTGTAAACTTCTGATCCTAACCTTGATTCTCATAAATAAAAAAATGAAATTAAACCAAAGAAAATACATTATGTGTGGAACTTCATTTTATTTTAAGAGAAAAATAATTATAGTAAAATGTTTTTTATAGACTTATTCAATCATAATTTATTATATACGATATAAATTGATTTATTTTTAAATAATTATTTTAAAATAATTTATGATTTTACGAGAGAATGTAAAACTGTAATTTTTTTTAAGATAGTCTTTGTTTTTTTTTTTTCAGCCCTAACAAATGAAAATGGCGAAACTAATTACAGGGCGACATGGTAGCGAATAGCGACAAGACAAAGGACACACTCTCACCGAGTCACACTATCTTTGTGTATGTATCGTAAAATGTAAACTTCGTAGAGAAGGTATCGCAAACTGAATCAATCAGACTAGACTTGACCCGTCAACTTGCAACTCTCTCTTCAATCGCAATTCCTTCCCTTCCCACTCTCATACACAGATACAGGTACACCACTTTCTATTACCCTTTTCTAATTCAAATATGCTTATAATATAATAATGTATCAATCATTTCTCATCAAAGGGTATTGCGAGCGAGACTACGTGGGAGGATGATTACTTTCATGATTTAAGCACACCGCTATCCTGCGTTTGGTTTCGTTACTGGGTAAGCTTTTCGCATTTAATGGCTTCTGCTTCTTTGCCCCAAGATTTTTTTTTTTGGACATTGGATTTTGTACTTGGTTGTGTTTTGAATCGTGGGTATTCTAAAATGCTTCGAAGCCATTGTTGTCAAATTTCTGACTTAAGTCGTATGCTCTCAGGACTTTATGATTCTAGTAGTAAAAACGAATCAACTCGCTGTTAACTCTTTTTTTTTTTTGATAAACTCAGGTAAACTCGATAAATTCGTGTAAATTCGCATGAACTCGAGTCAAGAAAGTGTGTCAATGAGTTTGAAATCAAATGATTAATTTCTGTTTTGTTATGAGTTTTTTTTAATTTCCGTTTTGAAATTATTTCCCGTAATTTCCTTTTTCTTATGAATTCTACTTAAATTATGGCCGCAGTGACTCCAAAAACCTTGATGTTGGACTGTTTTTTAAAACCTTGCATTCAAAATTAATTGTATAGACGATAACCCAAACACGTACTTAAAGCCTCTGATTTGTATTTGTTTTGCAGCAATCTTAATCTGAATTATATTTCTCTGATTTATTATCATATTCTTCTTGATTTGTGTGTCACATTCTTCCGCTGCGCCATGAACTGATGTGGGAAATTTGTCTCATATTTTAGTGAAGCCTTGGTGGCCTGTTCTTAGTGCAATTTGTTTCTGTATCGTTAGTTTTCTTAGTGCGTATATTTTGGGTGTAAGGAAAGAGTGGACAAGGGGCAGGGTAGGATATGTTGTGTCTGTCTCTGAAGAAGAAGGTTCTTATTGATAGGATTCTTTGAAAAAAGAAATCAGTTTGTGAAAATGCTCTCATAATTTCCTAAATATATAAAACCATGCTCAGAGTTCAAATCTATTTCTCTATGTGCATCTGTCTCTCCCTGTATCTCGTTCTTTCTATACTCATTGAATTTGCTATTTTTTATGACTGATTTATTGAGTTATGTTTAAATATATTTTTGTAACCAAAGTTAATCTAGAGCTGATGATACTTTGCGCTAGTCTTCTCTTCATGCTCATAAACCCCCTACTCTGAATCTTCATTAGATTAGTATTTTTTTTTATCTCAATTCTCAAATATTGATTTATGTTGGCAATTTCAAAAGGTTAATCTAACTTGCAAATTTGTGTGGTTTAGAATTTACAAACTACTGAGAACATGGACTTAGAAGGAAGTGAAAAGGATTCAGTGGTTACTCAGATTAGCATTGGTGGATTTGGCAGTGAGGTCAAAGCAAGTGATCTCATGAATTACTTGGAGGATAAAATTGGACTGGTGTACAGGTGTAGGTTGAAGACTTCTTGGACCCCTCCAGAGTCATATCCAGAATTTAATATCATTGATACTGCAAAGATTAGAAGAACAGATAACTATAAGAAGGTGGAGCCCCATGCCTTTGTGCATTTTGCATCTCCGGAATCTGTGACTGCAGCCCTGAATGCTTCAGGTTGTTGTGATCTATTTTTGAAGAATCAACCCTTAAAGGTCAGCTGTGGGCCTGAAAATCCATACTTCCTGAACCAAAGGAGGAGAACTACAACTCCTTTTAAGATGTCTGATGTACTTGTTGAAATTGGGACTTTGGTTAGCCCAGGGGAGTTTTTTGTTTCTTGGAGAGGACCTGATAAAGGTGTAAAATTTCTTGTGGATCCCTTTGATGGCATGTGCAGGTTTTGTTTCAGTAGGGATACTGCATTCTCATTCAAAGGGATAGAAAAAAAAGCAGTGATAAAGTGTGATTTTCAGGTGGGCTTCCTGGTTAGAGACATTAATGAGATCAAGAGATATAATGATACATCATATCTCGTTGTTTTATTGCACCTAGCTTCTTCACCTTGGGTTTGGTACAGAACTGCGGATGATGACATTGAAGAATCAGTACCATTTGATTTGCTAGATGATGATGATCCTTGGATTAGAACCACTGATTTTACTCCTAGTGGGGCAATTGGTCGATGCAATTTTTATAGAATTTCAATCCCACCTCGCCATGGTGCGAAATTGATGAAGGCCATGCTTTATCTGAAAGGACAAAGAGTGCAAATGCAAGAACTTGCACTTAAACAGACACTTAGGACACTGAATGAACCTGATTTTGGCGTGCACACGTCAGATGCTTTCTTCTATATACATTTTCAGAAGGACATTGCTTTTGACATAATGTTTTTAGTCAATGCTATTGTACATAAAGGCATATTCAATCAACACAGGTTGTCGGATAGGTTTTTTGAATTGCTGAAAAATCAACCTAAGGAGCTCAATGTGGCTGCCCTGAAGCATTTATGTTCTTACAAGCGCCCAGTATTTGATGCAACTAAGAGGCTAAAAATAGTCCAAGAATGGTTGCTCAGAAATCCTAAACTTTATCAGATCTCTAAACAGTTGGATGATATTGTTGAGGTTAGAAGATTGGTTATTACTCCATCAAAAGCCTATTGTATACCGCCTGAAGTTGAATTGTCCAACAGGGTTCTCAGAAAATTCAGAGAAGTTTCAGATTGTTTCTTGAGAGTCACCTTTATGGATGAAGGCATGCAGACAATTAATGTGAATGCCCTTAACTATTATGTTGCTCCTATAGTCAAGGAAATCATATCGAATTCTTTCCCTCAAAAGACAAAAATATATAAAAGGGTGAAGACTATCTTGGAACAGGGATTTGACTTTTGTGGCAGAAAATATTCATTTTTAGCCTTTTCATCCAATCAACTTAGAGATAGATCTGCTTGGTTTTTTGCTGAAGACAAAATAAGATGTGATGATATACGAAATTGGATGGGCAAGTTTAATCAGAGGAATGTTGCAAAATGTGCTGCTAGGATGGGACAATGCTTCTCGTCTACTTATGCAACCGTTGAAGTTGCTGCAAATGAAGTTAACTCCATGCTACCTGATGTTGAGAGGAACAATTACATTTTCTCTGATGGTATTGGTGTTATCACTCATGATCTTGCAAGGGAAGTTGCAGAAAAGTTGAAATTGGACAATGTACCCTCTGCGTACCAGATCAGATATGCTGGTTTTAAAGGGGTTGTGGCCTCTTGGCCGGCTAAAGGGGATGGGGTCAGACTTTCTTTGAGGCCTAGTATGAACAAGTTTCAATCTACTCATAATATCTTGGAGATCTGTTCTTGGACCAGGTTTCAGCCTGGTTTTCTTAACCGGCAGATTATAACATTGCTTTCAGCACTGGGTGTGCCTGATAAAATATTTTGGCAAATGCAGGAGGCAATGCTTTTGAAGTTAAATCAAATGCTTGTGGATGCAGATATTGCTTTCGATGTTCTTACCAAATCATGTGCTGAGCATGGGAATGCTGCAGCAATAATGTTAAGTTGTGGCTTCAGTCCCCTAACAGAACCTCATCTTAGAGGAATGCTAACTTCTACACGTGCTGCGCAGCTTTGGGGACTTAGAGAAAAGTCCAGGATTTTTGTATCGTCTGGGAGATGGTTGATGGGTGTCTTAGATGAGTCAGGCGTGCTTGAACAAGGGCAGTGCTTTGTTCAAGTGTCTACTCCATCTCTTGAAAATTGTTTCTCAAAGCATGGTTCAAGATTTTCAGAGACAAAGAACCTGCATGTAGTTAAAGGTTTTGTGGTTATAGCAAAAAATCCTTGCCTTCATCCAGGAGATGTAAGAGTTTTGGAGGCAGTTGATGCCCCCGATTTACATCATTTAAATGATTGTCTTGTTTTCCCTCAAAAGGGTGACAGACCCCATACCAATGAAGCTTCTGGAAGTGACCTTGACGGGGATTTATATTTTGTCACATGGGATGAAAATCTCGTTCCACCAAGTAAGAGGAGCTGGATACCTATGGAGTATGCCCCTCAAGAAAGCAAACTTATGACACGTCAAGTGATGACCCGGGTATGTGCCTTTTGAATTTCATTCTATGAAGTTCCATAGTTAGCTAGCTGTATGCTTTGTGCTATACATTGGAACATTAAAACATGATTGTTGTTTTTCACCTGAATTATTCATAGCCTCATGCATTTGATTGGTAATTCAACTGACATATTCACTATAGGGACTTGCCTATAGTAAATAGCATTTCATATTTGGGAAATATTTCATCTGATCTCAAACATAAAATTCCGAGTATGCTGTAATTCTGCAGTCACATTCAATCATAGAGATTTGAGGTATATGTTGCAATTGTGTTCTCTTGCACATTGTCCTCTAAGTTGTCTTGTTGTACATTTGGGGTGATTTTTCTTGTTGAATATGTATTGCCAAAATGAGTCAACTATTTAAAGTTGTTCCTATGTATGCTTTGTGCTATTCATGGGAACATTAAAATAGGATTGTTGTTTTTCATATGAATTCCCATAGCATCAATGCATCATGCATTTGATTGTAATTCAAATGACATATTCACTACAGGGACTTGCCTATAGTAATAACATTTCATATTTGGGCAATATTTCATCTGATCTCAAACATAAAAGTTTGAGTGTGCTGGAACTAATTCTACTCGTAGTCACATTCAATCATAGAGATTTGAGGTATATGTTGCAAGTGTGTTCTCTTGCACATGTTTACATGCTCTGCACATTGTACTCTAACTTGTCTTGTTGTACATATGGTGTGATTTTTCTTAAAATGAGTCAGCAATTTAAAAGTTGTTTTGTCTTCCACATTGCAGGACATCATAGAATTTTTTGTCAGAAACATGGTAAATGAACATTTGGGTGCAATCTGCAATGCACATGTGGTACATGCCGATTCCAGTGACTATGGTGCCTTGGATGAGAAATGCATACACTTGGCCGAGCTAGCAGCCACTGCTGTTGATTTTCCAAAGACCGGGAAGCTTGTCACTATGCCTCCTCATCTGAAACCAAAATTGTACCCTGATTTCATGGGGAAAGAGCGGCACCAGTCTTACAGGTCGAAGAAAATCCTGGGTAGACTTTACCGGCGTATCAAAGATGCTTATGATGAAGATATCGATGCTCCCTATTTGAACTTTGTGACTGCCGATATACCGTATGATAAAGATCTTGAAGTTCCAGGATCTGCTGATTTTATTGCTGATGCGTGGGAGCAAAAATGCTCATATGATGGCCAGTTGAGTGGGCTACTTGGTCAATACAAAGTGAAAAGAGAAGAGGAAGTTGTTACTGGACAGATTTGGTCCATGCCAAAATACAACAGTAGGAAGCAAGGGGAGCTTAAGGAGAGGCTGAAGCACTCTTACAGTGCCCTGAAAAAAGAATTTAGGCACACTTTTGAGAAATTGAATTCAGATGTTGGAGAATTAAGCGAGGAAGAAAAAAATTTCTTATATGAGCAGAAAGCTTCGGCCTGGTATCAGGTGACATATCATCCTGAGTGGGTGAAAAAATCCCTTGATCTGCAAGATAAA
Source organism: Glycine tomentella (assembly GCA_007407185.1). NCBI lineage: Eukaryota > Viridiplantae > Streptophyta > Magnoliopsida > Fabales > Fabaceae > Glycine > Glycine tomentella. The sequence goes on along the minus strand of PYAF01002670.1, from coordinate 1,389,962 downwards.
TCCTCAGAGAACCAAGAGGCTGATAGTTTGGGAAGTACGGTGATGTTGAGTTTTCCTTGGATTGCAGTTGATTACCTAGCTCGCACAAAGATAAGGCAACGACATCAGAGATGTGGAAATTTTGACTCAACTAAGCCAGTTGACTCTCTGGCAAAGTATCTATCTGAAAGGTTATAATAATTCTATTGAGCTTGCTCTTGGCTACAAGGCCACTCTGCCATTCTATAATATTACGTATAATGTGTCTTCACTTTAGCTGCTTCGATTGTAACTAGGTTTGTTCCCAAGCCAGGAAATGCCTCTGGTTTTGAGGCTTAATACTGTATCTAGTCTAGTTACATTTGATACTGTTTGACCGTTTTGTTATAGTAGTCTTCTTGTGCATGCGGTTATATGTATGTGATTGTGATTAAATTATGTTTCTTGAGCTTTCTAAACATGGTTTGAACAATGGTGAAGCTATTATTGAAATCTTCGTGTGCAGCATTCATAAGTATTTTAAACAATAGTGAAGTTATTATTGAGATCTTTGGCATATGGATACTGTTAAAGCTCTTGGAATTATTGTCTTGGCGAAGTACATGTGCGTCAACTAACAAGAAGCAGATGTTGAGTTCGCAGCTGATGTGCCTGTGGTATGTCGGTGGAAGAGGCTTAATAATTAAAAAAAGTTATTTATATTTGACAAGGCTACATATTGTTTCAATTTGCCTTTTACCACAATCGATAATAAGGATAAAAAAAAATTTACCATTCAACATTTTAATTTTTCAACTTTTAAATTTTGGATTAAAGTGATTGGAAGGTTACACTTTTGGGATTTGAATTTTCTTATTTTTAGAAATTAATTTGATAATACTATACATTTTTAGGGACCTGAATGGTGTTTTATCCTAATCTTTGAACTATAAAATTATATATCTTTGTGGATGTTTAGTTTATCTAAAATTTAACATTCATGATCACTAAAATATCACATAACTCAATTGTTTATTTTTATTGATAAATATTAACCAATAATTTATTAATTTTTTGTTAACATAAGAGATTAAATTCGATCTTTACTTTTTTTCCTTCTTTGTCAGACACTCAACCAACCTAAACTTTCTCCCCCGTAACTCAATTGTTGGAGTTATCAAATTCTAGGAAAAGGTTATGTGATATCTAATTAGATGATGGCAACATTGATTTTATCCATTGCATATGATATCTAATTTTGTGGATTTTTATTTTATAATTATCCATTAAATTTAGGTCTAATTTTTATCTCTAATTAGATGATGGCAACATTGATTTTACATGTTTGATTTAGTTAGAATTTGTTTCTTACTCTTTACAATAATACTTTAATTTAATATATGTTAATATTTTTTATGCATTTATGGAGAGAAAAAGGTTAAAAGATGAAACTTTTAACAAATTGAGGAATGTAAGATGATTTTAACTTATGAGAAGTTTGACTTATTTCACTAGTTTCATTTTTTTCTCTTATAAATATTTATTAGCAGAAATCATCCAACTAAATAAATTAATATACACAAGTCAATTTTTTGTTTTGGGCTCCAAGAATCAAACATAAATAAAAGTTATAGACAATGCACATTGAACTGAAAAGATGGTTTATAGTTGGTGCTGTGTGGTTTAGATTTTCTGGCATAGGCAAAAAAAAGTTAGTTCTCATTAATACAACATTTTTACATCGAAAATTTAAGAATTGTTTGATTAAAGTTTTTTTTTTTAACTCTAAGCCTCAAACATAAATTAAAAAAATGTGCACAGTGCACATAGAAGGACCGAAAAGATGACCTATAGTTGGTCCCATTTGGTTTAGATTTTCTGGCAACAGCAAAAAGGTTGGTTGTCATTAATACATTTTTACATTGAAAATTTTAGGATTTCTTGATTTGATAAAAGAAATTTAATTTTTGTTTGTTTTTATTTTAAGCTATAAGCTTCAAGCATAAATAAAAACAGTGTACATTGAAGGACTGAAAAGATGGCTTATAGGTAGTGCCAAGTGGTTTAGATTTTTAGCAAAGGCAAAAAGGTTGGTTGACATTAATTAATAAAAAAAAATTCACATTGAAAATTTAAGGATTGTCTGATTTGAAAAAAAAAATTATAAAAGTGGCACATTATTTTTACTTTATATTTTGTTTTTAAAATTTTGTATACAAATAGTAAAAATTAATTTGAACTCTTTTCTATACAATTTTTTTAAAAAAATAAAAAGATAAATTGACATTTTTTAATTAAAAATAAAAGTAGGAAACAAAACTAAAAAATATTTTATGGAATCGTTGAGGCCCAGAAATTTATAGACTAGGTTCAGATAATAATAGATTAGTTAACAATGACACCAATCAGTACATGTTTGTTTTTTCGTTGAGAAATTCTCAAACGGACCTTGCAGAAAAAAATTTAATTTAAAATTTCTCACAAAACCTACGCATATCCGTTCAACACAACGATAATACAAAACACTCTTAGTCAAATGATTCAACTGGAGATACATTTATTCCAAATTCAAGGTTACTACCCTATAGATCTTCTGTTCATTTTGTGTTCATCTGTCGATATGCAAAACCTTTGTAGACCAAAGAGAAAGCTTGACAATGAAAGTCAACCAACAAATTCGTTATTTTAGAATTACAAAACCATAGATCCGAAAGTTTTCTTTCTTTGACAGATCTCTAATCAACATAAACATCAGAAAAGCCAATTAGTATCATCTAATGCTTTTAACAGTTAGTTTTCAAGAACTTAATTACAAAATTCTAAAAGAATTTTTTTATAAACGATTTTTTTTTATCGAAAAATGCCTCTATTAGCACAAGGCGTGTATAAGAAAATTAAAATAAAAAATTGATGCGTTGTAGTGTAAATTTCTTTATACTACGAATCAAATAAAAATCAGCATAAATATGATTTTTTTAAAGTAATTCCTAGCAAAGTTAATAATTTTTTTATTTATGATAATTTATGATTGAATGATGGAGTAAAAAAAATTTATATTTTCAGTATATTATAATTAAGTTTATTTTAAAAATACACGAACCTAAATATTTTAAATTAGAGGGACTTAATTAAAAGCTTGATGAGATTATAGAAACTTACGTCTTATTTAACCTGAATAAAATTCATACATCTATCTAATTATTATGTTCCCCTAAAAAAAATCTAATTATTATGTTAAAAAATGTCTCCAATAATCGTTGGGTAACATTAGCGTTTACAGAGGTAGGCACTTTGAATCAAAACACGGTCACACGTTGTAGCAGAATCAGATCGAGGTGTTTGATTCTTGCTCTGTAGTTCAGAAACACTTTAGAATCTAGAGCCCTTCATGTGGAGGAAAATTTATTTGAGAAATTTTTATTATAACTTGCTCCATCTATATTTTCACTTGACTTTAATATTGTGTCCGACCATATTTGAATGGATCCGAACAAATATAGATACAAATATAATAGCTTTACATTTTATCTATAGAGGTATATCATAGTACAATGGTGGATGCATCGCAGGACTTCCTTTTATTTGTAGATTAATTAATCTTGGAGATAAACTGTGTGATGTGATTGACATTCATGCTCGTTGTCAGAAATTTCATCTTTAGATTCGTATGTTTGATAGTGTAGTGTATAGATATTTATGGATTTAAGACCATTTTTTAAAAGAAATATAAATTATTATTGATTATCAATTTTATATTAATTTTTTAGATTTTTAAGTTATAAAATTATTTATTAATATTTATAATTAAGTTATTTTTTAGGTGTAAATTTGTGTTTATTGCAGTACATGGTGTTACACCTTTTAATTTCTCTTTTCAATTATTTATTTATCTTATCAATTAATTATTACAATATTAAAATATAATGCAATACTTTATTGTGATGTACATCTATGCTTATATTCTCGACCAAACCTTGATGGTCTTATTATTTACACGACCATGCTTTGAAAGTGATATGTTTAGAAAATTAATTTCTTAAAATGAATTATAGCAACCTAAAAGATTAGTCTTTAATTCTTGATCAAAGAAATATCATTGATTAAACAAAAATTTTGGAAATTAATTTATCAACCCTGAAAAATGGGTGACACATAAGCCTAATTCATGAACGGGGTCACCTATTAGCCTCTTATTTCTGGGAAAATAGATTAATTAGTGAAAGCCTATGTGTATGGTTTGGCAGCTTGTGTTCTTGGGAAGAAAAGCCACCACTTTCAGTTGACAAACATCCCTGTTCAATTTGTAAATTGAAAGGGGCTTCCAAAATGGTGTTGTACGGTCACCTACTAAACTAGTGATAAATTAATTCTTCAAGAAGAGTTCCTCCACAAAAGTACATGAATACATTGTTGAGGTAACGTGTATCTTCATTTCCATAACCATAAATTAAGGACATTAATATACACTGTAGCATGATAACTTCAAGATTTCAAGGCGTATTCAAATTATTTTTTTTTTCTATTTTTTTATTTGTCGTGTTCAACTCATTTGTGCCTTAAAATTTAACCCCAAATAATATGAAACTAAACAAATTTCTTATATTCTACTAATAAGTTAAGAAAATCTAACTCAATTAATTAATTGAATAAAACACATAAATTATTATAAAGTCTAGTCTCATATAATTCTCACATATAAAAAAAAAAAAAAAAATCCTACCGATGACAACGGTACGCTTACTACTTTGCTCCTTGATGCATGGAGCATTTATTAAGCAACCAGCTACTTGTGTCATCTTTTCCTTTATGTCAATTTCTTCTTTATGACATAGCAGAATTCGTGTCATCTATCCTTGCTAACTTCTACTAAATGTAGGCCACAGAAATTAGATGCTGGCTGCCCAGTAGCTTCCATTCATTTTGTTACTTAAAAAGTGATATAAAATGTATCAAATCAAATTAGTGTTCCAAATGATGAACATCGATTAATTTAATCTTTGACAATATAAAAATCGTTTTGATACGTGAAATTATTAAATAACTGTCATGTTAGTTATTGACATTATTAAATAATAGTTGTTTTACTCTCTAAAATTATAAGAATATATTAAAATAAAAACAAAAGGTTTCATAATTTTAAAAATTAAATGACATTTTTATATAAGTTGACTGACCAATACTCATAATTTGTAGAAAGCTCCACAGCCATTCCATTATAGCTCAACTTGGAAGTTAAGATACAACGATATAATTGGCCGCACAGTTACTTTAGACAAAAATGGAGTCTGGCATGTGATTTATAGTTGAAAAGTTCTATATTATTTTCACAGTCGAATTTTTATTGTTGTCGTACGAACTTTCATTCATAAACATGTACAATCTATGCATGTGATTACAGATCAAGTAGTTAGGTGATTGACTTAATCTTTTTTCTTCTAAATCTAGTGACATTAGTAAAAATTCGACAATGTTATCATAGATTTCAAGTTAAATTAGTAAAATCCCTTATGTTGTTTGTGGAAATTTTCATTTAATTGTCATATTTAATTTTGAGATCAAACGAGGCCGTAGCTTAGTACTCACAGAATACTAAGTCCTTAATCTTTTTTCGTACTAGCATATACACGGTTGATTAAAGAGGAGATATTTTTGCGGCAATAATCTTCTTTACTCTACATTAGAGCTATGTATGTATTATAAAATACATCAGCATTCCTATGCTTAGGGTTTCCAATTGTGTTCAACATTCCTTATCTCCGAGGTTTGGTTTAGCAATTTTGAGGAAATTAAGTTCATCTACCATAGAAGAAGAAAAAGGCAAGACGAGTTAATATTAGAAAGGGCTGGACAGGGGGAAGTAACAGACATAATGACCAAACTATACCAAGTTTTAAAGTCCATTGAGATTGAGAACTGATTGTCCTGGACTCCTGGTGTGTGTATTTCCGCTTGGTGAGTTCTATATGTATAAGTTATTTATTACTAACTTTATTTTCATACTTAATAAGTTAATAAAATATAAACTTTAAAATATTTATATTATATCCTTAGATTATGGACCATCATATGATTGATTGTATGAGTTTTGCCTCGTTTTCTTTTTACCTTTTCCTCCTCCTCATATTCAATGCAGTATGGATGATAGCAAGGGGTGGAGGGGCCATACTACTGTTTTTTGTATGTTGGCTTCTTTGTCTATGCACTTTGTCTTTTGACTAGGTGGTCTTGTACTCCTCAATGGTACCTTTTTAATTTATATATTTTTTGCTGTTCATTTTTTTTTTCCTTCTCAATGGTGCATATAGTGTGTGCAAAATTTTCGTTCAACAAGCATTTCTTATAGAAAAAGAAGGAAAAAGTAAAAAAAAAAAATCTAAATAAATAAATAGATTTTTTTACTAAAATAATAATAATTTTATAATGAAGGGAGTATTTATTTATCTGAGTTTATAAGAAATATAGTTTATGACTCTTCTATAAATTTTAGAATGAATGAAACATTGGTGGCAATATAAAATACAAAATTCAAGTAAGGTGTAGATGAAATCGATCAAGGAGGGTTCCTACTTCCTATTGTTATATGTGCTAAAGTGGTACCACTCAAGGAAGGAAAGAAATTTACTGTACAGTTGTGTTCTTGTATAATACTATATATGCGTTAGTAGGTAAAAAATCAACAAGAGAATAAATTTAATGTATATTTTTTTTGGTGAAGTAAATTAAATGTATTTGATTTATTACATTGGATAATTAGATATATTTGATAAGATCAATATAAACAAGTGCGTTTGAAAGAAAGTTGACAAAAAACTATATAGTTTGTGTACGTGTATGGAACGCATGGAGAAGCTCAAGAAGACATAGATAATATGGAAATGTTATGATTTCCAATAATTTTTTATTATATTTTATATAATATTTATCATTTAATTCATTTTTATTTATTTCATTGTAGGTACGTAATTCCTTCTAATTTTGTTGAGTTCATTAATATGAAGAAAATGTAATTTATAGATGTCACGTATTAGAGTAAAGGGAGATAGAAAAAAATAAACTCTATAGACCAAATTAAAAATGATTTAGATGTCAATAATTTATCTATATGGCAAAAAATATATTAGAACATTTTAATAATTTATAATATATTAGAAATTATTTAAATTTATTTTTATTACTTTTTGTGATGAAAAATTAGGTATTAATTTATATAATAATCAAGTGTATTTTTTTAATTAATAATATATATTTAGATGCCAGTATATAAAATAAAATTACATTGTAAAAAAAGCTACTGTTGATATATTTTTTAAAATAATTATATAAAAAGTAGTAAATTCATCTTATGATAAGAGGAAACAGATAAAAACAAGAAAAGAAATACAGAGAAAAGAATAATAGATGTGATAAAAAAATGAGATGAAAATAATATGCAAAGAGAAAGTGAAAGACTAAAACTGATTGAGTTGTGTGTGCGCGCGTGCGTGTGTTGTTTGAATAATCATTACATCCCTACCAAAGTAATTTCATAATAAAAGATATAAAGAGTATGATTTTCTAAAAGGGTAAACAACCACACTTTTCTTGAAAGTGTAATTCATTATCATTTAGTTTCTTGAAAGTATTTAAATTTTAAAGCAAAAAAAAATATTTTTGAAAATATAATTTATATGTCACTTTAGTTTTTGTTAAAAAAATTTCATTATAATTTATATGTCACTTTAGTTTTTGTTAAAAGAATTTCATTAAAATTATGCTTATATTTACGTGACACATTATCTATCTAGATAACAACGGATAGTGTATATGTGATAGGCCGGTCGAAGACCAAAATGATAATAATTGGATGTTATGTGTTTTTTGCACGTACAGGGTTAGTTATCATGTGTCATCCAAGTATTATTAATTGCTACATAGACAAATAATATATTATTATATAGGTATGAATGTTAATTCTGACGAGAGTTTTTAGTGACAAAATTAAAGTAATAGATAAATATAATTTCGATCGAAACCTTTTTTAAATTTTATTAATATTTTTAAGAACTTTAAGTGACAATAAATTTTACTTTTGAAGACGAAAATGACTTATTATCATTTCTAAGATTATGTTCAAACACCCAAAATTAAGTTTCTTCAAAACGATTATCCAATTGGACACTATTTCATCACTTCTTAAAAAGAAACCACGCTAATTGTCTATTTATCTTCATCCAGGACAGGTACACTAAACATTAAACCCGAAGTATAATGAGTTATGATATAAAGATACCTCTATGTATCAAAAACTTTATTAACACTTAAAATAGTTAAATCATGAAACTTTTTTATGAACACTGAATTCTGTTCGAACACTTAGAGAAGAAAAGGAAAAAGAATAAAGATGGTAAGTCTAAACATGGAAAGAATTATTACATAAAAAAAGATAAAAAGAAATATTACATGTTAATGTCTGATAATACAGCTGTATCTATATTTTATCATTTAGTATAAACAGCTGCAGGCAAGATAATAGGTTACAGTAACATGGGTTTAGGAAAGAGGCAGACATACATACATATATATATATATACACACACACTAAGCTAGCTGAAAGAGGAAAAAGCATAGGCAGAGATATGTTGCGGTTTTGAAAGTAGAATTCTTACAATCATTGATATGAATGGGAAGTAACCTGTTAAGCCTTGCATGTCTACAGGAATATACATATATATGGTTTGGATTGGAAGTAACCTGTGGCTGATTCTTTCCCATCTAGGCGTTGCTTTACTTGGAAGGAATAATTAATATTGACACGCAAAGTACCTTTTCCTTGTTGCTAGTTTGATCCATCTTCTGATGCATAATTAACATCAATCACAATATATTTTAAAAAGAGTATAATATAAGTAACTATCAAACTGGCCATCATCATATAGATATCAACACTTTGACAAACATTTTTTTACAGAAAGCACAAAAGTAAACGAATTGAAAAGGATAGCATGAAAAAAGGATTACTATTCAAGAACTATATATGACACGGATTAAGATCCCCTTTATTCTTCTTCTTCTAGTTCCAATTAAGTAGTTCTTCAATCATCTGCAAAGCCACTCTATCCTCTTCTTCTACTTCATTAATTTCAGCAGCACCATTCGTACTACTTTGTGGTGACCCCGTTGACTCACTACCCTCTGTAATTTGTTTCTTTCCAAGCTCTAACCTCATGACCCAGTTGGAGCCAGAATGTGGTCCTGCCCCTTTCTGCCACACTCCAATGTGGGAATTATCAGCATCTAGCCTCAGACAAGTGAGGGAAGGAGCAGGGTCTTTGCAGTACTTTCTCAGCTTTGTGCTGAGAAGTTCTGAAAGAGCTTTTGGAGATAAGAAAGTGTTAGTGTTGTTGTTGTCATCAGCTTCAGCTTGGTTCTTTGAGGTGGGGAAATTGGTCTTTGCGTTCTGACCATTCATCAAAATGGCTGCTTGGTCATATGCCCTTGCTGCTGCCTCAGCTGTCTCAAATGTCCCTAGCCACACCCTTCTCTTCCTGCACTCAACAAAAAGATAGAAAGAGAAAAGAGAAAAAAGAAGGAAAAGTTAATTTATTTATATATTTATATATGTAATGTAACAATATGATGTATGAAAGAAGCAGCATTGTGTGAGTTGCATTAGTTAATGAGATGATTACAGTAAAGGGTGGCGAATTTCTGACACCCAGGAGCCCCACTGGCGTTGCCTGACTCCTCTGAACTTCTTAGCTTGTACCATATCTTTGTTAATGGCGCGTGAGAAAGTAGTGGATAGTGTTGAATATATATATATATATATATATAGAGAGAGAGAGAGAGAGAAGTGACGTGTGTGTAAAATAAAAAGAAGAAAGGGTTGGAGAAGTACGAGGGGGGAGGGTGAAGGGAATTAATAGGGGGGGATTTGAGGTACAAAGTGAAAGTGTTTGCATAACGAAATTTATGAGTTGTCGGTGAGGAGGGAAAGTGGAAGTGAAAAAACAGTAGACATGCAATAAAAGTTTGTACCTGCACAAGTTTGATAAATGAATCCATGGTTCCTAAACAACTGAAATAAATGATGAGAAGTGGGTAGGGCTGCTTCTGCCCACAAATATTACAGCATATATCACAATTAAAGACTGTAAAATATTTCCTTTCCATCCACACGTTGAAAAACTTGGACAGAGAGAGAGTGGTTAGCTACATAGCTTCTTTTGCAACACGGAATGTGTGAAAAAAATAAACCCAAATAAAGACTGTAATTTCACCTTTTCAGCTAAGACTAACCTGCGGACATCTTCCACATATATTACGTCCAGAGCAGACTAAGGTTTACGTGAAATTGTGAAAGCGATCAAAACTCCCTACTCAGTACTCATCACGTCAATTCTATCTAATTGGAAAATGTTTTATGTTTTTAATATTTATAAAATGAGCGTGCTTTCGTAAAAAAGTATAAATAAAATAATTATACACCCATAATTTAAAATAATTTTATACCTTCATCAAATCATAATTTATCAAATAATAATTTATTGACTTTATCATAACTAATCTAGAAATCATGCCAACCTTGATTATGATTAATTAAGAATGTAAAATTATTTTATGTTATCAATGTATAACTATTAAATCTATTAAATTCTTTGATTTATATAAAATAATTCTATTGATTAATATTTATATGAAATTTTAAAAGGTTTTACATAAGTACATAATAAATATATTTTTATTGGACAGCAATATTAAATTATTTCTTCAATATCATCATAAATAAACTATTTTCCAAAATTTTCACACATAGCCTAAATACTCCTCGACAATATTTTTCATATTTACATATCAAAAGAGAAATTTCATTTATATGAATATGCACATTTGGTTTTGAGAGTAATTTCATTTATACACACGTGATGAATTTGCTTACATTGAGATCTAAGTGTATATATCCTGTCAAAAATATGTCTTAGAAAAATTAATATAGATTATTATCTTTTTAATTCCTAAATTTCTTTGAATTTCTATTTTTAGTTCTTAAACTTCATTTTTGACTGGTTTTAGTTCCTTAACTAATTTCTATTATCTTAAAACATGTATTTTATCTTGAAAATTACTTATCTTTTTTTTTCTTACTTTAGTATTTGACATTAACACTATCCAATATTTTATATTAACACTATTAAGTTGCTTTATTATATATAGGACAATTATGTTAAGCAAAAAAAAATATCAAAACATGTACAATTACATTCCTTTTGAATTATATTATATAAATAAATAATTTAAAAATGTGTATAAAAATCAATGATTCAATGTAGCTTGTGCAATAGCCTGAGTACCACATACTAGTTTCATATATACAACTTTTACAACATAAATACTTAATTTTCTCTCTATTTTTATATTATAGTACTGGTCGTATGACATGTTTCTTTTTCTCTCTTTTTCTATCACTTTCAACCTTTGTATAATATATAATAAGAAAAATGTAGCAAAATTAGAATCTGTCTTCTAAATATTGACAATAGAATTAAACTTTCTGATCGAGCTTGGGATTGGAGGATTCACATTGAAGAAGAAAGTTATATCCATCAAAAAGAGTAGATCTGCTTTAACAAATATCCTTACTTCTCACATATTTTTCTTTTGTCACAATCAACTTTTTTCGCTACAATACTTCTTACGTGATTAAATTAAGATTCACTTGTTTGGATTATAAAAAATAATTTTATGATTTAATTTTAAATATGTTATTCTTTAACTTATGAAGAAAAGTAGGGAAAACAATTTTTTCTAGAGTTTTAATTTAAAACAAATAATTTACATAATTATTATAGCTTTTAAAAAAGACCTTTCGATAAAAGCATGGATTGTAATTTTAAAATACAAAAAAGGAACTCTAAAACAGTTAGCTAATTAATTTCCCAAGTCGTTAAGACTGGAGTAGTGTCAAAGGACTTAAATTAATTGTGCGAGTTTATTCGTTGAAATTTGGTTATCACGATCGTAACTACTTTGCTTTTCCCTTTTTACCCTCCTTTGTACGTGTGGCTTAATACACAATGAACCATTTATGGATATAATAATGTACTACCATGGAAGAGTGAGTGAGAGTAGTGTGATTACTATGGAAATTGACTTCGTTAATTATCTTCATTTTTTAGCGTTAGTTAGGAAAGGAATAGGTCTAGTGTAGTCGAAGGTTGTTGATGATTGATGACTGTTTATTTACACAACCAAATGTCTCTTTATCATTGGACTTTCCTCCATGTCGTCAGGCCTTTTTTAGAAAAAAAAAAATCTATCTAATTACAAAAAATTGGAAATTTTAATCACATTATTTGTTTATTTTAAATTTTGAAAGCATTTTTTTATAGAAAAAAATATCTTGTCACGACCCCTAGTAATATGAAGTCCATTTCACTTACTGTTGTTGAAATAATGTGATAATGACGGTAGAGACATACAAAATGCATATGGGCCAAGAATAATAAATTAGGAGTAGGATGTTATCATTTTAATATTTGAGAAAAGTCCCAGTTCGCTATTGGTCATTTAAAAAATTTAGCCATCAAGTAAATTTATAAAAAATTAAATTATTGTTTTTGTGAAGAATTATGCTAAACTTATCTTTAAATAAATAAATTTGTCAATTTTTTTATCACAACTTTAATTTTTAACAGGAAAGAATAATATCAGTTTAAATTTTTTAAATATTAAGATAATGTTTATTTCAAGAGTTTAATCAAGTAGTAAAAAATATTTTTGATATGATTTTTAAAATAATTAATATAAGAGTAATAAATTTATCCTATATAATAATTTATGATTAAATAATAATATAAAATTAAAAACAATAATTTTACATTATAAGTTGATAATTGCATTATATGCTTATTTTTCTAGGGATTTTTTTTGGTGAAGTTGAAAACAAAAAGTTTATCCTTTTTTCAGGGACATAGAGTAGTGATCATCTTAATTTCCTTTATTTAAAGCCATATTTTTAGAAATCTAACTAAACGGGATTTAGGATACTTTGCTAGTTTTAGATTTCATTTTGATGTTTTAAGCTTTTTGGTGCAGTAATTGAAGAATGAAAGGGGTAATTTTGGAAGCTTATAAGGTCCAAGGAAAACTTCCTAGATGTGCTCAGTGAATGGTTGATCGTTAGAAACAACATTAACAAATTTATTTTTCTTCTACTTTTCCTCTTATTCACATTTCAAACTTTTTTTGTACTCTCATTACTTTTATTGTTCCAAACAAAACAGGTCATAAAAGGCAAGGGTCTAAAGCCGATCAAAAAATTATTGTTGAAGAATAAAAAGTGAATTTCATGAAAAGAAAAAAAAAACTAAAATCATAATTTACAAAAAAAAAAAAAATTGCACATGACATTTGCATCAAGCTAGCAGCTAGCTGATGACGTGATAAGTCACGCTTTCTCTTAATTAATGATTTTATATTTGATGACTGGTATCAATAATGTTAACGGAGAAAAATATAGGAACAAAAATAGTATTTTTATTTTAAAGACTATAAGTAAATTTTTCAAAAGATTTAAAGAAAAAATATATTTAACCTTTATTAATTTAATAATAACATGTTCAAAATTCATTTAAAATGATTTCTAATTAATTAACAAAAATCTTTCCACTCAAACTACATACTTAAAGTAAGCACTTTTATTTAGAAGTATTAATTTCATAAATATGTTTGTAGAGATATTTGTGAAACAGGTAACCGACTAGATACAAATTTTATTTTTTATTAAAAAAAAAAGTTGAGTAAGAACGTATATTATTGAAAGAAGTTGCAATTAATCGTAAATAACTGCATTATTCCGTACACAAAAAATGGTAACTTGGGTCGTGGACAAGCCACCTACCTTGGCAAAACGGGCTTCCTATTCCGTTTCAAGTAGGCAAGTACTCCTTACAAGCCAAGGAGGGAACTGATTCTGGATTTTGTTTTATGTTCTCCAAACACATTTCTCTTTCTTGAAACAGAACCCTCCCTAGATTCTCTTTCCATGTCTCTCTCCATATATAATGCATCATTATCAACTTAAATGTGACCCTTTATTATTTCCATCACATTTAAGAAACGATCCCTGCTTTATTTAGCCACTCCTCAAAAGTTTCCTACAATTTTGTGAAAATTCGAAATTTATTTCACTCAATTTGATTACCTTCTGTGATTATGATACAGATCATAGCATAGAAACAAAAATGCCTCAGTTGCTACACGGGAGGCTTAAGGTAACCATATTTGAAGTTGATAGACTACATACTGGATGTCATTTGGATTTCTGCCAGAAGGTATCTTCATTAAAACTTTCTCTTGTTTTAATTAATCATTAAGGGAAACAGAAAAAAAAAAAAAGAGTCTAAATTTTCATAACATGTGTTTGACATATCGTTAAAAGAGTTAGGCTTCTTAGGTAGATGCTGATCAAATATTTAACAGCATTAAAATAGAATTCCAAAGTAAAGTGTTTTACCCCTTATTTTCTAAACTTTCACTCTGTATCTTCTTTTTATAAAAAAAAAAAAGATTTTTTTTTCTCTTCACTTTTTCCCAATAACAGTAAAGTTTAAAACGAGAATGTTGAAAATAAGGAATAAGAACCAAAGTAGTTGACAAAAGTGGTTAAGCCACAAATACTTCCTAGTTAAAAAAAATAAGAATAACATAATTTAATTGTTAACACATTTTTTTAAGAGGTTAATGCATATATTATAAAAACGAAAGTTTACAATTTTACCCAACAAGCAGGGGCGGGGCCAGAAATATTTATTGAGCAACTAACATAAGATTAATAAAAGTCTAAGAGAATGAATGGGTAGCCATATTAAAGAAAAGTCTTAATTTACCAACACATCATAATCACAATAATTTTACGAAAACTAATAATTTCTTTTGGGATATATAATCAATCATATTTGTCGGATGAATTTAATACACATGTACAGTTAGACTTTCAATCAATAAAAAAAATCATTCTTTATGTAATTTTAAAAAAAATAATTGTATATTATTTATTCTTAGCTAACCATGAGAATTAAAAGGGAAAAAAATAGCCCTGTTTACCCGATACATAGTGTGACCTTTCCCCCCCTAAAAAAAGCAACCAGGGCATCAATTGATAAGTTCTATTCGGTGATGAATTCTCCTAATCAAGTTTTTGTGCATGCCAATGCTTCATGGATTACTTTCAAGAGAAATTAACATGCTTAAGCTCTTTGACTTTGTGTTTCGTTTTCTTGTTTAAAAATATGGGAACAAAGGGCACAACGCACAAGGGGAAGAGATTTCTAGCCCAAGTCAAGGGATGTCTGCTGTGCCGGCCTGAGGTATCTTAACCAATAACCAACTTTTCAATCTTTTAATTATTGGCCTCTTAGTTCTTTCACTTTTATAAAGTGTGTTTATTTCACCAATAATTCTAAATCTTCCTGCTCCATCCTTTTACAAAATCTCTTATTACCATTTATATTAAGTATTAGATGAAAAATAAATATATTAACATGTTAAAAGTATAAATACTTACAATAAAAGATAGGAAGATTTGTGAGAGGATATAACACATTACTCTTATTTCACGGATTAAAAAATTATTTTTGAAAATGTAAATTTGGTAGCGTGATTTGTTTATTTCTTTTATGTTTATTAAAGTTTTGAAAAATCATTTTTGATTATTCTTGATTTCTGAAAAAAATAGTAATATCATGTTTTATTTCATTTTTATTCTCTTGATGAGGAGTAAAAAAGAAATATTCTGGTGAAAATGTAGAAAGTTGTTTTTTAATGCACTTGTAATTTCCATTTCTACGTATTTTTTATTTAAATTATTTTGAATTTTAAAAAATATTTCTAAAAGTATTAAAATCTAACTAAATATGTTTTAAATTTACTTTGAAATATCATTCTTGCTTATAGTATTTATAAAAATATAGATTTAGCTTAATTATATTTTTAGTTACAATATGCAATTTTGTTCTCTCCAATTTTTATTACGCAAATAGGATCCTTCAAGTATTGCAATAGTGTATTTTTTATTCATCTTCGAATCTTTCATTAAATATCCAATAATTTTAGTTGAAGTGGTAACTGATACGTTACTTAACACACACTTTAAAATGATTTTATTACACTTAATTTTTTCCTCGTAATTGTAGTATTATAAGAATAAAAAATATAATTAAATCATATCAATATATATGTATGATAAGTTGATAAAAAATGTGTCAAATAACACGTTAGTTATCACATTATTGTGTTATTATTCTATGTCACGTCAACAAAATCTATTGAATATTTAACAAAAGAATGATCAAATGACTGAGTAACCAAAATCACAATAATATAATATTTTAGATAAAGGAGTCTTGAGACTTGTTTTTTATTTTAAATTTTAAGCATTTGTAGATTTGTTATGAAAATGTTGTATGTAAATATTTTCATTTTGAATTCAAGTAAATGAATGAATAAATTTAGAAATGATAGTTATTTGACAGTTTGTATAATTGAAGTTTGGGGATCCAAATTGAGTAATTAGAATACTCCAACCACGAAAAGTGCACTTAAACCAATAAAGTAATATCTTAAAACAACTGCCATCACATTAATTCCTTTGTTTTTTTTTAATCCTAACATGTAAAAACTTGATGAAGATTGTTGGAACAAGACTCTATGCAACAGTTGATTTAGACAAGGCAAGGGTTGGACGAACCAGAATGATAGGAAACCAACCTTCTCACCCCAAGTGGAACGAGACCTTCGAAATCTACTGTGCCCATCAAATCTCAAATATCATATTCACTGTCAAAGATGGTAACCCAATTGGAGCAACTCTAATTGGAAGAGCCTATGTCCCCGTGGAGCAAGTTCGCAAGGGCCCCATAGTTAAGCGTTGGGTTGAGATATTAGACGAAGAAGATCACCGCCCTGTACCTGGTCACGCCAAAATCTGTGTCAGCGTGCAATTCTACGATGTCTCCGATGACACAACATGTCTATGGTCTCAGGGTATAAGCATGCCATTTTTTGGAGTACCTCGTACTTTTTTCAATCAAAGAGAAGGTTGCAATGTTACATTGTACCAGGATGCTCATGTCCCACGTGGCATTGGTGTTGTCCCTTACATTCCAATATCTGAAGAAAAAGATTACATGCCTGCAATGTGTTGGGAGGACATTAACGAAGCCATTAATGGGGCTAAGTACTTTATTTACATAACTGGTTGGTCTGTTTACACTGAAATCACCTTAGTTAGAGACAAAGACGAATCAGAAACACTTGGGGAGTTACTTAAGAGGAAAGCTGATCAAGGTGTTAAAGTTCTTTTGCTTATTTGGAATGACAGAACTTCTGTTCAAGAATTGAAAGATGGCTTCATGGCAACACATGATCAGGAAACGGCTGGTTACTTTAGAGGCACAAAGGTGCAATGTGTTTTGTGTCCACGAAACCCGGATGATGGAAGAAGCATAGTTCAAGGCCTTCAAATCTCAACAATGTTCACTCACCACCAGAAGAGTGTAGTAGTTGATGGCCATGTTGTAGGATCAGAGAAGAGAAGTGTCATAAGTTTCATAGGTGGCATTGATCTTTGTGATGGGAGGTATGATACAAGGGATCATCCTCTATTTTCAACTTTGAATACAATGCATAGAAATGATTTCCATCAGCCAAATTTTCCAAATGCTTCCATAGATAAAGGCGGTCCAAGAGAGCCGTGGCATGACATTCATTGCAAGCTAGAAGGGCCTATTGCTTGGGATGTCTTGTACAATTTTGAGCAAAGGTGGGAGAAGCAAGTTGGGAAGAAGTTGTTGTACTCACTTGATGATCTTGATGAGATTCTTGTCCACCCATCTGAAGCACAAAAATCAGACGTGGGAGTAGAAGAAACATGGAATGTTCAGTTGTTTAGATCAATTGATGGTGGTGCTGCTTTTGGCTTCCCCCAAACCTTGAATGAAGTTTCTGAATTAGGCCTTGTTTGTGGGAAAGACAATGTCATTGAGAGAAGCATTCAGGATGCATACATTCATGCTATTCGGCGTGCGAAAAACTTCATCTACATTGAGAACCAGTACTTCCTAGGGAGTTCATATGGTTGGCAAGCAAGTGGTGATATTGTGGTTGAGGACATTGGTGCTTTGCATCTTATACCAAAGGAGATATCATTAAAGATTGTAAGCAAGATTGAAGCAAAAGAGAGGTTTTCTGTGTACATAGTTATCCCTATGTGGCCAGAAGGTGTACCTAGCAGTGATCCGGTTCAGGCAATATTGGATTGGCAGAGGAGAACCATGGAGATGATGTATTCTGACATTACTGATGCCTTAAAAAAAACTGGCATTCAAGCACACCCGCGAGATTATTTGACATTTTTTTGCCTTGGCAAAAGGGAGAATAAGGATCCAGGAGAGTATACTCCTCTAGAGGAACCAGAGCCTGATAGTGACTATGGAAGAGCACAAAATTCTAGGAGATTCATGATCTATGTTCATTCCAAAATGATGATAGGTAAGAGATCAAATACCATTTATTATAAGTTAAAGTTAATTACTCATTTAAGATCTTCTACTCCTACATTATGTGGAACATCTCAATTCCATGTTTGACTATAAGAGTATTGAGTACTTACAATTATGATATATCACATTTATGCTTATCTCTTTTCCATCTCTTTCTTGTCTATGGGCAAATAAGTGTGCATGAGCCAATTTTTGTTGATTATATTTATACATGATCTTTCTCTTAAAATTTTGTTTTTAACTGAGTTGAATGACGTCTTATGATTCTTGTAACCAAGAATAAGACTTTGTTGTTATATATATATGTGTGTGTGTTCTTTCCATGTTTGGTCATGAATTAACAAATTGGTATTAATGTGACTTTAATTTGCTTCCTCAGTTGACGACGAATACATAATCGTTGGTTCAGCTAACATAAATGAAAGATCAATGGAGGGTGCAAGAGACACAGAGATTGCAATGGGTGCATTCCAACCACGTCATCTAGCATCGAGTGGGCGACCCAAAGGGGAGATATATAGATTTCGACGTGCACTATGGTATGAGCACCTTGGGGATGATGGTTTTGGGTCAAAAATGTTCGATTTTCCCGAACATTTGAACTGCATCAATTATGTGAATGAACTTGCTGAGAAGAACTGGGACATGTACTCAATGGAAACATTTGTTGAAAATAAAAGACAATTTCACCACCTAATGTGCTACCCCATACAAGTAACCGATGATGGAGCCATAAAAAATCTTCAGGGGTTTGAATATTTTCCTGACACCAAGGCTCGGATTTTGGGTTGCAAATCAAAACTTCTTCCTTCAATTCTCACCACTTAGCCAGTATTGTGCTTATCTAAGTGACTAACCTCAGACAGAAAATTTAACCATGTAATGACTTGTAGGGAGGAGGGTGAAGAGAAATTGAATGTATTCACATTAACTAATTAGCATTACAAGTTACAACATTACATTTTTAATAAAAATAAATCAATTAAACGTCTAGTTTTTGTGTAGAAATCTTTTACGATTGTTGCGACCATAGTTTCCCCAAGACTATTTATTTTCTTTATTGCATCCGTTTCTCATGGTAACTTAATTCCGATACTTAAGATGCTCTTATTTCATTTGTATACGAACTAATTACGGTGATTTTTTTTTAGCTTTACTAACGAGGAAAAATAAAAATAATGCATCACAATCAGGTAGATATGGCCCAATCCAGCAAGAGATAAGAATGTGCTCCAGCAAGAGATCTTATTAAAATGAACTGAAAGTAAAATGGGACTATTCAATCAAAAGATTGATTGGATATAGACACTACCTGTAAATTGCTTTGGCTAGTTGGTTGTAATGAAAGTAGCTATAAATCACCTAATGCGACTAAGGGCTATTTCTTCTTGTACCCCAAAAATATCAGCCAACAACGCCCTCTTTCAATCTGGAAAGCATCCTGAAAATTCTTTGACCCCGATAAAGTGAAAAAAATGGACTCTTAACACACATTTTTTTTTTGAAATACAAACAATATTCATTAAGGGATAGAAAAAATGGTCCTTAACACACAAATTTTTTGAAATACAAATAATTTAAAATTAAGGGATGAAAAAAATAGGCCCTTAACACACAAATTTTTTAAATACAAATAATATTAAAACTAAGGGATAAAAAAAATGGGTCTCTAACACACAAAAAATGGATCCTAACATACAAATTTTTTGAAATACAAATAATATTAAAATTAACGGATGAAAAAAATGGATCTCTGATATATAAGTTTTTTGAAATACAAATAATATTAACACTCAAGGATGAAAAAAATGGGCTTCTAATACACAAATTTTTTGAAGTACAAATAATATTAAAATTAAGAGATGAAAAAAATGGGCCCCTAACACATAAAATGGACCCCTAACATAGGTTTTGTTTTTATTTTATTTTTTTAATAAAAAATTTTACTTAAACTACTAACGCAAAAATTTTTAGGCCCTGGGCGGACGCCATGCTCGCCCTATCCCAGGGCCGGGCCTGCTGGAAAGGCTAATCTGAAATGAATCTTGTACTTGAGAAAGAAGGGGCCTCTGATAGGAAAGAAAATAACCCTAAAACTACTGCTAAATTAGAGGAAGAGAAAAAGAGGAAATAAACAATAAAATTAATACTCAAATATTTTATTCATTATCTGATTTTCTAAAAGAGGAATACAAATATATAGTCCGAATTAATGTAAATCAATGGATACTATCTATCCAGATCCATGTATGAACATCTAATTATTTAAATAAAAAATCTATAATACTATTATCTAACTCCATCATATATTTTGAGAGTATATAGCCACCCTCGGCCCATCCTAAGATCTGAGGAACAGCTTCAATGTTCTTGGGCTTGCACCCACCTTTTTTAGACCATCTTACTGGACTACATTCAGAATTGTCAATGCGTACTTTTTCGGACAACAATGAACTTAGTGAGAAACTATTATGTTTTTTTCACAATTTTTTTATGATTAATAATTAATTTACCGAAGTCT
Organism: Glycine tomentella; assembly: GCA_007407185.1. Taxonomy (NCBI): domain Eukaryota; kingdom Viridiplantae; phylum Streptophyta; class Magnoliopsida; order Fabales; family Fabaceae; genus Glycine; species Glycine tomentella. The sequence goes on along the minus strand of PYAF01002670.1, from coordinate 1,368,944 downwards.
TTAATGATTGATTACAAAATTGAACATCATTTTTTTTTCACTTTGCTATAAATTAACTATTTACCGATTATAAAATATTTCAATTATTGTGAATTTCACAAAGTTGTTTTAGTTGGCTATTTAAAAAGTAAATATTAAATAATTCTTATATTTTGACTATAATAATTTTTTTAATTACTTAACTAGCTATCCATTAGGCCCAGCACCCTACAAATAATAGTTGCCATTTGTAAAGACTAACATCGTTTTGAGGCAGATGTTCCTCATTCTCACGCAGGAAGGTGCCTAGATTTTGTGTGATCTTTTCGTGACTGGGACTCCTTTCAAGTTTCAATTCGTTAGACGCATGGCAAAATTCTTACCTTAACAAGAACAACGGACCCAAAAAATAAAAGACATAAGTCACAGCATGTTATGCTCTTTGCTCTGTTAACTTTTTGCTTGATTGAAATACTTTCTAACTTAGGAATCTATTTCATAACACATCTATGCAAACCCAACGTTTGAGACATTCTAACCTATCCAGGTCCCACTAAAATAGTCTATCATAATCCAATGGAAACCTAAGCCTCCTTCATAGAACACTCTTCCTTGAATGTTAAGGCGGGAACTAATTCCAAGTTGAGAAATTGCAAAAGAATTTCTATTAATCTTCAAAGTTATGGTTATACACAGTATATCTCTTGCTTGATAATTAAGACACAATATGTGTCATATCCTCCTTTTCAGTTCCCATCATCTCCACTTCTCTGCATATAAATGCATTACATTAAGGCGTAAGAGCCCTTCATTATAAGGACGGTACCATCGTCAACATTTTCCAATCCTTAACCTCCATTTCCACGTAAGAACGTTTTTAACTTCCCTTTTGCATTGTAGTGTATCATTGATTTTGGCTATTTCATAAAATCTGTAACACGCATGTGTTCTGTTGTGGAAACTAAAAGCTAAAACTATATTACACTTATTTTCTTTTCTTTTCTTTTTCCTCAAAAAACAGGAAGGGAGATCAAACAAAATAGTATAACATAATGCCGCATTTGCTGCACGGGAGGCTCGATGTGTGCATATACGAGGTTGACACACTACCAACTCTCAACGAGTGCAATCTTAACCTCTGCTGCAAGGTGCCTTAATTGGAAAACTCCCCTCATGTTCTATTCTTTCATCAACATAGTTACAGTCTTAGACTGATGACTATAAATATTAATGTTCTGTTTAGATTAGAAGTGAAATTGAAAACAAATAGGGAGGATAAAAACAAAACAAGTAAAAAAATCTTTAATTTAAATGGATGGAAATAATTAAGAAAAAATAGAAAATTTTGTTGAATAGAAAAAAATTGTAAAATAAATAAATAAATTATATGCATTTTTATACTATTATATATATATAATTAATATAAAAATTAAACGTTTTACTTAATTAATTTTTTCTTAATATTATTTTTTTTGTTTAACTTTTTAAAATTTGGAAAAATTGAAAAAGGGAGAGAGAGTTTGTCCCACTCTATTTCATGCACTTTGGGGTAAGTTTTTTCTTGTAGGTGTTAAAAAAATATTTTTTTTCTTATTTTTCCTCTCAAATAAAAATGAAAATTTGGTATTTCAATTTTAAATTCTTCATTTTCCTTTCTTTCCTCTTTTATTTACATTCAATCGATGTAAGAAAAAACAGAGAATGCAGTCAATATCAAACTATGTGTAAGAGAAATTACTAGTCTTTTCCTTGTTGAATTTAATCGGTCATACTGTAATGTAAATCTAGGAGTTAATTAAAAACATTAAAAAAAAAAAAAAAAACTCAACTAATAGTAAGTTGGTACATACCACAACCCAACTTATTTCCAGTTTAATTAATGTAGATGGACTAAAGCTTCTTTAAATATAAGCTTTGCCTTCTAATTATGTGCATAGTTGTATGATATTTATTAATTAGTTCTTACAATTCATTTCTAAAGAATTCGTCATCATAATGTGAACTACTTCAGTATGTGTCCATATAGTCTAGTATCTGTTCTGGTGAAAAGAATTATCTAAAGTTTTATTGTGTTTTTGTTCATGTCTGGTTTCAAATTTTGTAAACAAGGGTACAATAAGTAGAAGCGTGAGGAAGAGATTTCTTTCCCAACTCAAGAGTTGTTTTCTCTGTCAATGTCAATGTCAGCCAGAGGTAGTATCTTAATTCTTGACGTAATTTGCTTTAAACTATTTGACATTTTATTTTAAGCGCCATACTTAAAATATATTCCTTCTAGCTAATGAGTCTAATTCTCAACTTGTAATAATGTTTCGCACAGTTTGTGGAGACGGGTCTCTATGCAACAGTTGATTTAGATAAGGCAAGGGCTGCAAGGACTAAATTGTTAAATGATCAATCCTCCAACCCCACGTGGAACGAGACCTTTCACATATACTGTGCCCATTTGATCTCCCATGTTATATTCACTGTTAAACAAAAAGATCCAATTGATGCAACTCTAATTGGAAGAGCTTATGTCCCAGTTGAGCAAGTTGTGAATGGCAACAAAGTGGACACGTGGGTCCAAATTTTAGACGAGGATCATAATCCTATACCAAGTGAGTCTAAAATCCATGTCAAAATGCAATTCTCTAGTGTTAGGAATGACAAAAACTGGTCTCAAGGAATAAGGGGTCCAAGGTTTCAAGGAGTTCCTCACACCTTCTTTAGTCAAAAAAGTGGTTGCAAAGTTACTTTGTACCAAGATGCTCATGTCTCAGATGTTTTTGTGCCATGGATCCCCTTGTCAGGAGGAAAACCTTATGAGCATAGGAAATGTTGGGAGGATATTTACAATGCCATTATGGATGCTAGGAACTTTATTTACATAACTGGTTGGTCTGTGTACACTGAAATAACCTTGATTAGGGACCCAATGAAGCCTACAACAAAAATCACCCTTGGGGAACTACTCAAGATGAAAGCTGAGGAAGGTGTCAAGGTTCTTATGCTTGTTTGGGATGACAGAACCTCTGTGCCAGATTTCAAGAAAGATGGCTTGATGGCAACTCATGATCAAGAAACTGCTGATTACTTCAAAAACACAAAGGTGAATTGTGTTTTGTGTCCACGGAACCCGGATGATGGGAAAAGCATAGTGCAAGGTTTTGAAACTTCAACGATGTTCACTCATCACCAAAAGACTATAGTTGTTGACACCCAAGTTGCTATGGGACAACAAGGACAAAAGAGAACAATAGTAAGCTTTGTAGGTGGCATTGATCTTTGTGATGGGAGGTACGATACTCAGGAACATCCTCTATTTTCAACTTTGGACACAGCGCATAAAGATGATTTCCATCAGCCAAATTTCCCTGGTGCTTCCATCAAGAAAGGTGGTCCAAGAGAGCCATGGCATGACATTCATTGCTGTCAAATAGAATGCATCTATGTTTTTTATTACTTTTTCTTATCTCAGCAGAGGAGTATTTATACAAAAAATATGAATAACAAATTCAGCTATTCAAAAAGAAACAGAATAAACAAATTCCTATACATACGGTAACTATCTAATTTGTTACAACTTACCATAAAACAATTAACAACTCAAAGAATAACAAACTATACAA